>BSBK01004591.1:565000-1165000 GCA_027943335.1 Chamaecyparis obtusa
AAAGTGAAAGGAAGAAAACCTTTGAGAAATCCACCTTTCGGGCGGAAGATGTGGAATTCAACTTACAATAAGTTATCTTATTGGTAGATCAACAAAAGAATTATCTTGATAAAGTCAAGAAGGAAGCATCACTTGTTGAAAACAAGAGAGAAAGTTGTTCCTATTCAGTACACTCCCATCAATCCTCAAAATATTGGGTCCATGCCATATATGATTGATTTGCAAGTTATGTGTAAAAATGAGAGTGATCTTTTGAGTCAGTGGAATGTTGGTGTTGATTTATCTTAAGCATCAAAAAAGAAACTTTTAAAATTGGCTTTCAAAAAGAAACTTTTGAGTACGTTCTAGAGAAGAATGTTGATTTTGAGATCGCTAGACTTTTTGGATCAACATCTAGTAATAAGTAGATTGACAATCTCCATGATTATGGCTTAAGGCATGAATGTATCAAATTTAGTGAAGAATTAAGAATGGAGAGAAGGCAAAGAACTTTTTCAATTGAATAGGTGATTTTGGATTAGCTCTCGAGATTTTTGGTTGTTTCACTCTCTTTCAAACAATAGACTCCTCGACCCATTCTTTCTTATGCTAGTGCTTTTTCCAAACCCCATAATTCTTTCATCTTCTGTAATGTGAGATTTCATGCCGTAACTATGATTTGTATCTCACTCTCTATTGGTATTGTCAGAAAATCCGTACTAGCAAAGGTTACCATTGTATAGATTTTTTTTTTGCTCAAGGTTGTCTACTCATAAGAATATGGGATCCAAGTGATTATTTGTGACAATTGATACTAAAATCTATAGTGGAACAAGAAATGATTTTTTTAAATGCAACATCTCATTGGTTCACTTCTTGTCCTCAATGCCATCATTCCTAATGTTAATAGAGTTCATAGTGCATTTGACCTCATTAGAACTCTTGAGAATATGAAAGAGGATATATTTAATGAGACAATTGATGGTTGAACATATGATGCTTGTGAAGCAGTTAATTCACAAGTAGTGCAATCTCTTTTGGAAGCAAGGCAAATTTTCATGCTTCAAGCTTGACCTTCCCAAGATGAAAACCTTTAATGGAGCATTACAAAATCTAGGGAAGAAAATTCATGCCATTCTATATGGGTTAAGAATGATTTTTGGATAAGAGTGCAATTATCCATAATATGAGTGCATTAGAAAATGCACATGTCACTAGGATTAGGGATAAAATGGAAAATGGTCATATTCTATACAAGATCAATATGCAAGGTAGGACAATGACAATTTACTCTTCTTATACTAGTTTTGATTTAATTGCTAATTTACCACTCAAAATTGATATGATATATTACATATGTAATGAACTGAAGGAATGTGGAAATAGTATCACAGGAAGAAGATGATTGTTTAAAAAAAATTGACGGTGTTGATCAAGAATTCCTAGGTTAGGTGTTGGAAAATGCAATTGAAGCAATTTTTGTATTGTCATTGATGTCAAACCTTATGACACAAGATCAGGGATCAAGAGGGGCCAAGGAATGACGCACCCTGATGATCCAAGCCTGCAACACACATGCAGAAGCAAAAAACAACAAGAGTGAGAGAGAGAATGCCAAATCAGTCACATATTATCATCAAATTGATTCATACATGCCAGGCTTTAAGGCCTTCCCGATTATGGCTTGATATTACAATGAATTACAAAAGTCCTCAAACATGCGAGGATTTGCTACAAATCACTATTCTAATGCCTACTATCTTCTATCAAAACTGACTCCCTAAACTACCACCAAACATCTACATTTATACAAGAAGCTACTGAGCTAAGTCAGCCTTCAAATCCATAATTAATGGAAGTAACGGTCAAATTTGGGACCACACGCTTCCCAATGATGGATTCCAACATTAATTTTGTGATCCACTATAAATGCACAAGTCGGCCACAACAGGAAACAAAACTAAACCCGTTGGTAAGCAAGATAATCGAGTAGTAGACAAACAACATCGAGCGCCAGAGAATTAACCAACCACCCAGGAGATAACCGATGACACTCGGTAATCAAAGGAAACTGACCAACTACCGACCAACTCGGTCAAAGAAGAAATCGAGCAACACAGACAAAACTCCAAATTATTTTTGGTGACACAGGATTGCCAAGGACCCGAGATGCTCCTACATCAGACACCTGGGGTTATTTTGAAATGATTCTCAGAATCATTTGGTAGGTCTGGTCCGAGCTGCATCCAACTTAGACTATGAAATCCAAGAACTATCTTCCATCGGTCTATTCTTCCACTTAACCAGATATTCCATGTACTGTTTTCCCCTTGTACTTTTGCCAACTCTTTCCTTCAAAATCTATTCAACTTCATCATTTTGTTTCTTAGGATATTTTGTCGGTACTGTCACTTCTTCATCAGGTTCATGATACTCATACAAATCAGCAATGTTGAAGATCAGTGATATGTCCATGTCATCAGGTAACTTAATCTCATATGCATTTCCACTGTCAAATTTCCTTAGAATCTTGCAAGGTCCAAACTTCTTCATCTTCAACTTTCCATATGTTCCAACAAGAAACCGACCTTTCTTCAAATGAACCATCACTTCATCACCAACATCAAAAGTCTTATGTCTTCTTGATCTATCATCTCTGTCTTTGTATTTCTAATTATTGTCTTCCAGCTTCAGCTTCACATCTTCATGCAATGTCTTCATGTGTTCAACAAATTTTACTCCTTCAACACTTCTCTTATTCTCATAAGCAATGTCTCTCAAATCAGATATTCCTCTCGGTTGTGTGTCATTCACAATCTCAAATGGTGTCTTTCCAGTACTCCTATTCATTAAATTGTTACATGCAAACTCTGCTTGTGCCAACACAAAATCCCAATTACTTGGTGTGTCTCCAACTAAACATCTCAAAAGATTTCCCAAACTTCTGTTCACAACCTCTATCTGTCCATCGATTTGTGGGTGAAATGTAGAACTATATTTCAATTCAGTGCCAAATTTCTTCCAAAGTGTTTTCCAAAAATAACCAACAAATTTAATGTCTCGATTAGAGATAATACTCCTCGGTAATCCATGCAATCTGATAATTTCCTTAAAGAAAAGATCTACTAAATGGACTGCATCTGATGTCTTCTACAAGGTATAAAATGTGCCATCTTAGAAAATCTATCCACAACAACAAATATAGAATCATTACCTCTTACTGTCTTCGGTAAGCCAAGAACAAAGTCCATACTGATATCAATCCAAGGTTTCTTAGGAACAACAATCGGTGTATACAATCCAGTATTCTAACTTACTCCTTTTGCAACTTGACAAATTCCACAACTTTTCACAAATTTCTGAACATCTTTATACAACTGCGGCCAATAGTATTTCTCCTTAAGCAAATTCCATGATTTATCGATACCAAAATATCCAACTAAACCACTACTATGTTTCTCTTTTATCAAATTAGATCTCATTACTCCTCTCGGTATACACAACTGAATACCTTTGAACAACATACCTTCCTGAATTAAATATTCATCCCATTTAGGGTCTTGTTGATCTTGAATAGGTGCTCTGCACTTTCTCCATGGCTCAGAAAAATCAAAGTCATTTTCATACAAACCTCTCATCTCATCAAAACCAAGGACTTCAATTTTCATCTCGGTCATCAAAGATCTTCTTCTACTCAATGCATCAGCAACTTGGTTAGTGACTCCACTCTTATGTTTTATCACAAATGTATAACTCTACAAATACTCAACCCATTTCATATGTCTCTGATTCAACTTATTCTGACTACCCAAATATTGTAAAGCCTTATGATCAGTATACAACAAAAATTCACTCGGTATCAAATAATGTCTCCATTTCTTCAGTGCTTGAACAATAGCATAGAATTCTTGATCATACACATAATATTTCCTTCTAGCATCATTCAACTTTTCACTAAAGAAAGCAATAGGTTTACCTTCTTGACTCAACACAGCTCCAATTGCACTTCCACTTGCATCACATTCTACTTGAAATACTTTACTGAAATCAGGTAATGCCAAAACAGGTAATTCAACAACCTTCTGCTTCAGGGTCTCAAAACTTTTGTCAGCTCCATGTGTCCACTTGAATTCTCTTTTGTCTCCTCTCATAGTCTTAGTCATAGCATTACAAATTGAACTGGAATTCCTTATGAACTTTTAGTAAAAACTTTCCAAACCATGAAATGATCTTACCTCACTAGCATTCATAGGTGTAGGCCAATTCAAAATAGCTTCAACCTTTTTAGGATCCATCTTCAAACCATCAGCTAAAATAACAAATCCCAAATACACAATTTCTTCCTTCATGAATGAACACTTTTTCAGATTTATTAGCAACTTCTCTTTCAATCTCTGCAAAACTTGTTTAATATGCAACAAATGTTCTTCTCTGGTCTTACTAAATATCAGAATGTCATCAAGATATACAATTTACAAATTCACCTTAACTGGTAAGACTATTGCTATCTAACAAAGTACTATATCTATTTGATTATTGAGAAGGATTAGGGCAAGGTTGATAACAATAGCACCTAAGGAAAGGTTGAGTTATCTTGATACTTCAGTGGGTACTTGATTATGTGGCACAATGATAAGATAAAGTATTGCTTATCTAAGTAAGAAGTAAGACTAAACAAGTAGGCTTAACCGAGAAAATGTGAAGAAATATAGTTTAAGCCGAATGATGTTAGTGTCGATCAAGCCAGTATATGCCGAGTAAATTCATTGTTGACCGAACATCAGTTAATTGTCGAGGAAGATAATATTAGCCAAGGAAACAGTCTCAGTGGTGACTGGGCTACCCAGTGATGACCGAGGAGTTGAACATAGTATTGACCGAGCATCAGTAATTTATATTTGAGGAAGAATTTAGATTCCTAGCCAACATAGTTGAATTCTTGGATTATGTAAATTATGTTGACTTTATTTATTGATTGTATGGAAGCATTTAATGCACTGTAAACCATTTTATTGTAATTCCATAAAGAGATTTGAGATGTTTCTAGAAGGATGGATGAAGAACATAAAGTTGGTAGGATTCGATGAAACTGACCTAACCCTAAGATCTATGGAGGAGATTAAGCGGAAAAAGTTGGATTGACCTAAACGAAGAGGTATTAAGGAAACCTAAGTGTGAAGTTGAATGAGAAGGATGTTGGAGTTGTTGTTATTGACTGAAGAAGTAGAAAAGGATGAAGGAGAAGGAGTTGCGATTTCTTGAAGGGATTTCTGAGTAGATCAGTGATGGAGATGGAAATGGATCACAGTTAGTAAGCCAACATATGTGTATAGAATTGGATCTGTTATTTACAAAGTGAGTTGTATGTTTCCAGATCAAACACTGCTGTTACTTTCTAATCATTGCATTTGTTTTAAATCCTTTAATCAAGGTTGACCTAACAGTCATTTGTATAAATCCTTTGAACAAGGTTGCATCCTAATGGAATGTATGTAAGTCCTTTAACAAGGCACACTATTAATAGGGTGCTTGAAATCCTTTAACCAGGTCACACTTGACAGTGTGTTTGTAAACCTTTGACAGGGTTGGCTTTTCACAGAGCTCACTTCATAAGAGTGAAAATATCAGTAACATGTTACAAAGTGGTTTTTCCCAAATTGGGTTTCCACTATAAATCCTGGTGTTAATGCTTGTGTGAATGTTTTGGTTTGAACATTTCTGTGTTTTGCAAGTTAAATACTATTGGATAGTGGACTGTACTATTATATGTTTCTGATATGCATTCAGTAATCACCAAGTAGCTATTGGTTGTTAGATCTGAGTTGTTGAAGAGTTTGAAAGTTTATTTTATACATCTGGACCTGAGAACAACTGATTCACCCCCCCTCTCTATTGTTCTAAATCATATTAATAATTGGTATCAAAGCTATTGGTGCTTACAAAGAACAAGTTTAAAGGTACTTGAAGTAAATGATCAGGATGTATAAGAAGGAGGTATAGAAGCTAAATAAGGATAACTTCCCTGCATGGTAGAGTATGATGAAACTGCATCTAGCCGGTATTGGTGACTCAAAAAAGTATTACATTGAGCATGACTATGTTACACTTGTTGCACCTCTAACTACCAAGGAGATGAGAGCTAAACAAGAACACAATCAAACAATGTTAGAGATTGCATCTGCCTTAAGCTATCTAAAATTTGAAGACATCAAATATTGCACAAATGAAAAGTAAATGTGGGACACTTGCAAACATCTATGGTGGTGACATAAATGTACTAAGGGCAAAAGCTGAAAGCCTACGAGGTAAATTTGATGAAATGAAAATGCAAGAAGATGAGAATAGTGCTCAATATTGTGGTAGAATAAAAGAAGTTATAAATGCTATTAGAGGAGCTAATGGAACTATTGATGATGAGACTGTTAGTGGAAATGTTTTGAGAACTTTGCATCTTATTTATGCCATCAAAATTTTAGCAATTCAAGAATCTAGATGTAAACCTGACAATGCTCTTACTTTGGAAAGTCTTGTTGGTAAGCTTACTGCTTTTGAGCTTTCTAATTTTGATAACTTCACTGTTGCTAATGTTGAATTTGCATTCAAGTCACAAATGGTTCCGAGTAAGTCTAAGAAAGAAAAATAATGATGCATCAGTGAGAGTGAAAGTGAAAGAGACACTTCTGATGAAGAACTAGAGGATCTTGAAGCTCTTATGGCCAGATGATTGAAAATGGGAAAATGAAAGTATAAAGGTAAAATCCCTATCATATGTTTCTCATGTAATAAAGTTGGTCATATAGCTGCAAGATGTCCTGACAGGGATGACAAGGATGAGGAAAGATATAGAAAGTACAAAGACAAAAGAGAAGACAAAGGTTATCGAAGGTACAAGGACTACAAAGGAAAAAGTAAGAAATCTTGCTATAATGCTGAAGAAGAAATTGACACTGATAGTGATGATTTTGAAATTGAATTAGTCTATGTTGCTATGAAAGATGAGTCTAATGAGGATGAGAAAAATGCATTGATATCCTATGTGAACAAAAATGATAAGTGGATTATTGATAGTGGTTTCTCACACCACATGACTGGTGATAAAAGTAAGTTTGATACCCTAGATCATTACAAAGGTAGAAGTGTTAAATTTGGTAATGATGCACCATGTCATGTTAGGGGTAAAGGATTGATTAAGCTGATTGATAAGATCACTTGTGAAAATGCTTATTGGGTTGAGGGTCTTAACTATAATCTACTAAGTGTTGCACAACTTAATAACACTAGCTACCGAATGGAATTTCATCACATGAAGGCTAAAATATTTGATGCCACTGGTGAACTGATTGGAAGTGGAGAACAAATAAGAGGTAATTTGTTCTATCTAGACCTATCTGAAGAGACATGTATGATTGCACAACTTGATGATATATGGTTATGGAATAAGTGACTATGTCATGTTAACTTTGATAATCTGGTAGAAATTAGTAAAAAGAAGAAAGTGAGAGGGATGCTAAGATTGAAGAAACCTGATAATGTAATGTGCAAACAATTTTAGTTGGGTAAGATGACAAAGTCTAGTTGCAAGAGCAAGACTTTTACTTCTGAAAATGCTTTAGATTTGGTTCATACTGACCTTTGTGGACCTATGGGTATACGAAGCTATTGTGGTGCTAGATATTTTATTCTGTTTATTGATGATTACACCAGAATGATGACTGTAATGTTTCTAAAAGAAAAATCTGATGCTTTTCAAAATTTTAAGTAGTATTTGGCTAAGGTTGAAAAGGAGATAGGTAGGAACCTTAAGTGTCTAAGATCTAACCGAGGTGGAGAATTCATATCAAATGAGTTCAATATGTTCTACAATGATAGAGGAATCAAGAGACATATGTATGCACCTAGAACACCTCCAGAGAATGGTATAGTAGAGAGAAGGAACATATCTATCATGGATTGTGCAAGAACGCTGATGATCGAGAATAATGTTGCACAAAAGCACTGGAGAGAAGCTGTAAGTATAGCTGTTTATACCCTAAACTGAGTACAGATAAAAAAAGTAACAAATATTACACCTTATTAGTTATGGCACAGGTATGCACCTAATGTAAAGTAATTTAGAATTTTTGGGAGAAAATGCTATAAACTAAAAGACAATATGAATGGAAAGTTTGATGCTAAAAGTGATGAGGGCATATTCCTAGGATATTCCACAAAAAGAAAAGATTACAAGTGTTTGAACTCTAACACTAACAAATTGTGGAAAGTGTAAATGTCAAGGTTGATGAATATGCAGAGAAAAATGAACAAGAAAGCAAGAGAGAACCATAAGATTATAGATATTTTGTATATATAGAAGGAGAGGCAAGTGACAAACTTGCACCTAATTTAGAGTCTCGAGTAAGCAATGCTGAGCATCAGGGAAACAATGCCGAATGACAAGAAGATCATGTTGAGTGACATGAGGATGCTGCCGAGTATTAGGAAGAGGTTACCAAGCATTCAGAAGCTGAATCTGACAATCTTATTGGAGAACCTGAAGAGAAAGAAGAAAAGAGAGCAGAACCTATTTTGGCACAATATGTAAGGAGACATCACAAGCCTGAATAAATCATTGGAGACAAAGAAACTAGAGTTTTGACCAAAAGAAATTTAAGAGACCCTACATGTTTACTGTGTGAATTCGAGCCTAAGACAACAAGGGAGGCATTAGAAAATGAAGACTGGATCCAAGCCATGAATGAGGAGATAGACCAAATAGAGAAGAATGATACTTGGACTCTGGTGATGAGACCATAAAACAAAAATGTCATTGGAACAAAATGGGTGTTTAGAAACAAGCTGAATGAGCATGGACAAATCACAAGGAACAAAGCAAGGCTAGTATGCAAAGGCTATGCACAAGAAGAAGGAATAGATTATGGGGAGACATTTTCCCTTGTAGCAAGATTGGAAGGAGTAAGAACTCTACTTGCATATGCTACCTACAAAGATTTCAAGGTATACCAAATGGATGTCATGTCTACATTTTTAAATGGTATATTAGAAGAAGTGTACATTGAACAACCTGAAGGATTTGTTGATCCAAACAAGAGACACATGGTTTGCAAATTGAATAAGGTGCTATATGGACTAAAGAAAGCCCCAAGAGCATGGTATGAGAGGCTGCACAACTACTTGATACATATTGGATTCTCAAGGACAAATGACACCAAAAATCTATACATGAAAGATGAAGAAGGTAAAGGAATCTTGTTAGCTAAGATTTTTGTAGATGATATCATATTTGGTGGACAAGATGCCCTATGTAAGAAATTTTCAAATGAAATACAAACTGAATTTGAAATGAGTATGTTTGGGGAGATAAAATTATTTGTTGGTTTACAAGTATATCAGATGGAGAAAGGTATTTTCATCACCCAGTCTAAATATGTTCATGAGATACTGAAAACCTTTGGTATGGAGGATTCAAGGCCAATAAGTACTCCCATGGCTACTGGACAAAAATTGTCTAAAAATGATGATGCTGCTAAAGTAAACCAGACTTTGTATAGGTCCATGATTGGAAAACTACAGTATGATGTTCATAGCAAACCAAATATTGCTCTAGTAGTTGGGATTGTGGCAAGATTCTCTGCCAATCCTAAGGAAACTCACATGATGGCTGTAAAAAGGATAATGAGATATTTGAAAGGGACTACAGATTATGGACTCAACTATAAGAAGCATGAGAGATTTCAACTGAGAGTCTATACTAATACAGATTGGGCAGGAAATGTGGATGAAAAAAAGAGTACTAGCGGTGGAAATTTCTTTCTTGGACAAAGATTAGTTTCCTGGACAAGCAAGAAACAAAATTGCATTTCCCAATCTACAGCTAAAGCCGAGTATGTAGCTGCAGTAGTGAACTGTTCAAACTTGGTATGGATAAAGCAATTGTTGGTAGGAATGAAAGAAGAGATCACTGAACCAGTTGTCATCTACTGTGACAACACAAGTGCTATCAACATATCTAAGAACCCAGTGATTCACATAAAGACCAAACACATTGCCATTAAGTATCATTACTTGATGGAATTGGTACATGATAAAGAGGTCAGAATGGAATATGTGAATACAAAGGAACAACTAGCAGACATATTCACTAAAGATTTACCTAAAGAAGCTCATGAATATTTGAGAGGAAAATTAGGGGTTCTTCCCCTAATTGAGACTGTCTAGTCAAGATAGGAGCACTGCACCAAATGTGCTACAAAGAGTATCTGAAAAATTGATGCAGAGAAAGGTCACACTTTAGGAGCAGCCTAGAGTTGTGAAAAGTACAACAAAGTTGATGTTGGAAAGTTGTTTATACTAAAGTATATGACTAGATATAGTGTTGTCATTATGGAAAAAAAGTCATATAGCAGTTTGGAGTCAGTGCACTAAGTGTAAAGATCAGAAATCAGTTAAGTGTTGAAGACTGGACATCATAAAGAGTTCCTGCAGCTCAGAGCACCTGCACCCATGCATATAGATGAATTATGGTATGCATCCTATAAGTTAAGGTTGTTAGAATAACTTATGCTTAGTCTAAGAGAGCATAAGTAGATATGCAAAGATGTGAAAGTTACAGTCAATTGAAGTTGCACAGCCAGTGTGTGCCAGCAGAGATGTAGGACCCCTCCATTTCCTTCATCTTGGTAAGAACACTTTGATAAGCACTATTGTTATTTCTTGGAAAAATTTCCAGAGATTTTATGTGAGGTTATTAGATATCTTGACTGTAGTTCGTCAACTTATTTAGAATAGATTTCATTTTCAAATGAATTCATGGAATATGTTAATTTAAGACATAGTTTTGAAGTAATATTACCTTTAGTTAACTATTGTGGTATTAGAACATGAAGGTGTAAACCTGTGCTTACATGATAGAATTAATATTACTCTAAGATTACAACATTGTCTATTTATCAAAATAGATAATCTCATTACATTATAAATCTACTCTTGGTTGCTTGCTGTTGAAAATCTGGTTCTCATATGCATATATATCTACAAATATATATAAACATATATATAAATCATGTATATATGAATATATATATCTTTAGATATACATTTTTTTTTTAGCCTCCATCTTTCAATGCTCCATAAACCTGCAAAAAAAAAATCCATGGGAGAAGGAAAGCATGGAAGAAGGGATAAAAGAAGAAAACCCATCTAGGGTTTGGAAGAGAGAGAGAGAATAGAAGAAGAATGAGAGAAAAATGGAGTCTTTTTGGGCATTGATATTTTCACCCTAACCCTAATTTTGAATTAGGGTTAGGGCAAATATCATCCCACTTGACTTTTAAAATTTATTTTATTTTTCTTTTCCCTCCCTTTCACTTAAGTGGGAATTTGATATTTAAATGTCTTATTTAGCTTAAATTAAATTTTTGGGTGGGATTACTATGTTTTTTTTTGAAATGAGAATTTAAATAGAGTGTGATTCCACATACCCACTTAATATTTTATTGAGAAAATCATCTTTATTAAACTAAAATTAAAAGATATTGATTTTTAAATTAGTTATCTTATTGGATTGTGAATCAAAGGGTACAATCATTTAAGTCAATGGGAAAATTAACTTTCAACTATTTTGAGAATTTGAATTGAGATGAAAAGTTAAAATGTTTGGTGTTATAGTCAATAAAATTATTTTAATTTAAAAGAACTAATTAAAATGAGAATTAATAATGTTGTCTAAGGGATATTTGTGTTAAATTAATAGGATTAAACCCATTGATTTAGGGTTAACCAATGGTGCTAGAAAAAGGTTTATTTTAGTAACATATATATAAAATTTGTTCAAACTCCTTAATAAAATAAGGTGAATTATTTTTGGCCTCGCGGGGCGCTGCCCCTCGACCCCGCCCTGTATTGTGACAGGGAACATGCCATCTTGGGGGCTTTGCCCCCAAACCCCCATTAATTAATTTGGGGGGGGGGGAAATGCGCTGATAAAAGTGGGAAAAATTTAACCTTGTAATTATTAATTTCTATTAATATGATTAATTTTGTGGCGATAAATGATTATTTGATCAAATAAATAAATAAACAAATTTGAAATAATATGATTATGAGTAATTTTTTACAATAAATATCCTATGAAATAATTATATGTACTCGGTTGTTGAATGTACACTTTAATCATCATATGGATTTTATGTTGTGTGGGGTCAAAATGTAATGTTAACTTCTTACAAAAAAAATTGTGATTTTAGTGAAAATTGTGCATTATGCGTTAAAATTCTAGCATGTGAAATTGAGCTATTCATGTATATATTGCTAGAGCTTAGATAGTGCAAGTAAAGGATAGTGAATAATTAATCAATGAATAGTAATGTTATTACATGACTAGTAGAAGGAACATGTTCTGTAATATATGCTAGACGAAATAAAAGATCATGGGTATGCATTGAATTCTTCTATAATGACTTATGAACATGTATGTTTTGACGAATGAAGTGTTGATTATGGGTGTTTTGATAAAGATTGTGTAGTATAATGATGAAATCATGGTTGATAGATGGAAAAATAGATTGAAAATTCAATTGTCTCTCTCTCTACTCTCTGGATGTGGAACAAAAGAATGATTTTTGGGATGCAAAAGCAAAAATGTGATCATATTAATGTACTCAATTTTGTTGAAAATGTCACCTTATGTTTGGATTTAAGTTTAACATTTTTTGCATCTAGCTTGTAGGAGTTGGATATGTTAATTACTTGCTAGAGTAAACATGAAGGACATGAAAAAGTTATCCTTCCTGAGTTGAATATATTGAAATTGTACCCCTACTTCTTGAAATACTGTGTATTGGGATGTGAACATGTTAATTAACCATGAAACATATGCAAGGTGAATCATATTGTTATGTAAGGTGTATTAATTGTGAAATTATTACATTCAATAAAGTAATACTGACATGTAAATGTATTGGGATACTATAGAAGAAATATGAAATTAGTATCTAACATGACGTTGGTCTTAGATAATTTATGAGAAACCTAAAAATGATAAGGATATGTAAAATGACTTGGAAAGAGGAATGTTATGAATATTGTGTAAGGATAGAAATGTAAACATAGTATGTAATCCCTTGTAAATGTGATTGAACCTGTACCAGTGCTTGTAATGAGTGTTGTGATGAAACCAGTGCTTGCTTTGTGTTGCATGGAGTGATGTGAAGGAACATCACCCGTGAGATATCTGCTTATTATGGGTATGGGGGCACCATATCCACTATATGTTGGCACTTGTGTGTATGTGTGTTACCTCACTGAGTTATAGCTTGTGGGGTAATTTGTGCTAGGGTAGTGTTACTACCAATCCCTTGGGTAGCCCATGAGGTGTATGTCGGGCAACATGAAGCAACCTTAGCTTCCACTACTCGAGTTTCTCGGGTAGCATGTATGGTGTATGTCTGGCAACACGAGGTGAAATGAGCCTCAACTATTCGAGGGATGGAGTAAGAGACACTATCCTCCAATTCCCCCACAAGGACTTAGTATGTGTAGGGGTGGTAGTAGCCACAAAGTTTCTTGGTTATTAGGGTATTGCGTACACATTATAGTAGCGCGAAGTGAAGCCAACTTCCACTAACCAAGGAATGTACTCGCTAATTCCCCTTCTATGGACCCAAGTACGTGGTTCATATGTGTATATCCCTTATACCCACAGTTTGAGCATTGTACCCATATTCAATGTGAGACTCTTTTGGATAGATTGGACATTATTGATGATTCATAGCTTCACATATATTCATTGTGGTTAAGCATGAGGCGGGAAGTGTATGCCCTGCTATGATTATTCCGTACTGCACGTGTTCTGACATGTTGCATGAGGTACGATGCCACACCCCACTGATGTTTCGACATAGTGTTGGGTGATGATGCCGTGTTGCTGATGGTAGTGAGCCGAGATCGAGGACACGATGCCATGTACGTAGGTACATGAAGGTGCAGTATATGTATGTTATGTATTCCTACTTGATGCAGAGCGATTGGGAGACGCTTGCATGCTTGTAGAGGGGTGCCCATGGATGCTCAATCATTGGAAATGGTAGGCATATGGGGGGTCCCTAGCCATGTATACCTCTGGCTATAGTGATGACCCTAGGGGTATCGCTATTTGGAGTGTGTCCTATGCGTGCCATATCCGCAAGGAACACTACCGTATGATATATTACCAGCATATGCATTATCATTATTGTTTATGCCATGTGGTTAGAGACTGTTGGGTCACCACATGAAGGGCTATTGTGACAGTCAGATGATGTTCCCTCCTTCCTCATTGGTGACTATGTATGGTCACACAGTGATGTGTTGTGCCTTTTCATGATGATTTTTGTTGCTTGTGTGGACCAACAATTATTTATTTTACTGTGAAAATTTAGCCACAACTTTTGAGAAATTTATGTTATAATGCTTTATTGTTGCAACATTTCTATTTATGTTATTTATTGTTGAATTTTGGTAACTCTTTTACCTTCATTTGCAATTTCGGTGGCTAAACTATTTTCCTTGGTGTTATTTGAATGTTGGTCCTATGTAGTAATGTGATTCCTCGCCAAGGATGTAGGAGGTAGACTTGGTGAGTGTTTGCGAGGAAGCAGACGTAGGGAACCCTTGAGTATGGGGGTATGTGAGGCTGTTATATAGCTAATATCCACTACCTACCTTAGAGTGGTCACTATTCCTTGGAGGTTTTGTTATATGTATCATTGGATTATGGATTTTAGATTTTGGGTCAGATGAGATCATTGTGTATACCCGGAGGACTGGACTATGTCCACTCCTGAGCCCTCTGTTGTAATATGTACTCCCGGTGATGTGGACTATTGTGTGATTGTGTGGATTTGTATCTTCTCATGTCTAGAGAGATGTCATATAAAATTAAAGAAAGTGGCATGAATATTTGCATTTACAATACGATGTGTGATGATTATAATGTCATTTGTGCTAATGAATGTTGGAAAGGAGAAATTTTTTAATATTAAACTTTTCCTTGGGAAAAGGGCACAATTGTGAGAATGCTAGTGTCTGCAAGAATGTCTATGTGATTAATCTTGCTATTCTTGTCATACATCATTGTATGGTAGAGGTTTTTGTGGAAATTTTTGAATGAGTTTGTAAGAATTTTTGAAAACATGAGAGATGTTAATAAAATATAATAAAATTTTATTTAGTGTTACTATAAGGTTCGGGTACACCATCTACTCAGGCATTAAAACATGTTCAAATTGTGTTATTATGTACCCTTGTGAAAATTGAAAGAGGACTAGAAAATGATTTTTATTTTTATTTTCATTTTTTTTTACAAACAGTTGCCTCCAAGATGATTGCAAATAATTTTTTCATTAAAAAACAAAACAAAACAAAACAAAAAAAACATGGTTATATTATTGTTTATGAAAATGCATAGTTGTTTCTAGATGCTAACATGCAGGAAGTTAGTACCATGGATCAAGTTGATGACATGGAAATAGGTAGAAATACTACTTGAAGGTGTTAGCGCAACCTTGCGACTTCCAGGAGCAAGTCGAGACCTAGGGGGGGAGGATGTAGGACCCCTCCATTTCCCTCATCTTGGTAAGAACACTTTGATAAGCACTATTGTTATTTCTTGGAAAACTTTCCAGAGATTTTATGTGAGGTTATTAGATATCTTGACTGTAGTTCGTCAACTTATTTAGAATAGATTTCATTTTCAAATGAATTCATGGAATATGTTAATTTAAGACATAGTTTTGAAGTAATATTACCTTTAGTTAACTATTGTGGTATTAGAACATGAAGGTGTAAACCTGTGCTTACATGATAGAATTAATATTACTCTAAGATGCTTGGAAATTCCATCTGAAACTAAAATAAGGGAGCTTACGTGGATTAGAATATTGCCCTAATGAAAAATAGAATGAGTCAAATTAACTAACAAAGTTTTGAGACATTTTAAAATAAAGACAATCAATGGTAATTAGCAAGTGAATAGTAAACCTAATAGAATCTTTAAGTTATGTGGCAACATTATATGTTATGATGTCTTAACTTAGGTAAGGATGATGCATGCACATAGATGGTTTGTAATGATCTCTAGAAGTGTAAAATTTATGTTAGAGTGATAGGTGCATGCATCAAAATATAAATTTAGGAAGGCTTCAAATAAAAGTAAATTTTTTTTGTGATAGAATTGAGCTAAGCAATTTAATTGGCCCCTACCATTCTCCCTCTATGTGAGACACTTTTGTGGATAAGGTTGGGAAACCATTGGTCTTTTAACCTTGTTGAGCCCTACAAGAACATATTACCTTGGTGAGAATCCTTGTAATGTGATTATGTAAACCACTTCATACAAAATAATGAATTGTACAACAATAGTGTTGATGATTTGATTTCACTAGCATAACCAAGACTAAGTTAAGCTTAAGGAAGTATAGAAACCTTATGAGTTGACATGTCCACACTATTAACCAGTCTGATTAGTGAGATTGTAGATTAAAAGACCTTATAGGATTAACAATTAATTATGAGATGGATTAGAAATGACCTTGAGTTAACCATCTTCGTGAAACATACTAGAAAATTAATAAAGAAGGAATCCATGGAAAAATTGTATTATGGGGCAATTGCATATTAGGTGTAGTGGTAAGTATGTTTTTAGGATCAATGTTTAACATTGTTTAAGGACCGTCTTGTTTTAAGATAGCATTGTGTAATCTAGGCTCTAAACCTGTTGATTTTGGACCATGTGTTAAATTAGGATAATGTTATTACAATATGATACATTCTGACATGATTTGATGAAAGGCCCTAGTGCATTGGTATTGCATTTTACTTGGGTTGTGTTTTGCTAGCTCATAGTTACGATCTAAATGAAATGATAAAGAACGAAGAGCTTGAATCATATATTGGTATATGGGACTTGTTCCAGATTAATTGAGGTAATTTAAATAAATGGAATTGTGATATGCTTTACAAATAGAGAATATAAATGAATATGGTCTATTAGGAATTGAGTTATGAAACTTGGTTAGGAGATATTTTCAATTTACTATATATATATATATATATATATATATAGATCAATTTTGGATTTGGAGAAATGTGGATTTAAATATGTGAATGAGGTGATGTGGTATGTAGATGTAATTTATGTATATGTGCAAATGGGTTCATATGGTGCTTTACTTGTATTATATACATAACACATTCTTGGAATTACTGATATTATCTTGAGTGTGTGAGTGTGCAGGGATAAAACCATGGAATTTAAGGGGAGTGAAGCCAACATGTGTATATTATCTCTGTGACACTAAGGTCATGTCCCCAAAGAGATACAAGGCCTCCTTGTGACGTAATATATTTTTGTAAAGTATGTGGATGTGAATGTATTTAAGTCGGTTTGTTTTATTAAGTTGTTTAGTGGAAGTGCCAAGTGTAATTGTGAATGTGTTGTGGTGTCAATTGACACATGTGTTTGTATTTTGAGTTGGCAATGGACCTCATGGAGTGAATGCATGTCACCATATAACCCTAGTACAATTTGTCTTCCCCACACCTTTGCCTTGGTTAGGGCACACATGAGTAGTCACATCCTCTCTAATTTCGAATTTTGCCTTTGGGATGGGTTTTGAAGGGTCAAATCGACCCTTGGGGAGTTGTTTTACACAAAAATAGAAGGCCCATGGGTTATACCTATGGGTAAGGGTCCTTTTTAACCACAGGACACCCTAGAGCCACCTTGGGAAGCCCTCCAAAAGTGGTCTTTTGTCAAATGTCGACAATCAAACTCACATGGGAAACTTCATGAGTCAAAAAGCTTCCAAATCTCTTCCCCATTCACCTTTTTGCAGTTCCACTTTAGGAAAGTTGTAAGGTTTTGGGTAGGTCACCCAATGGGAAGCTCACAACTCTCCCAAGGGCATGGGAGAGTGTGAGAGGCCTATTTTAGTGGCAAACTTGGATTGTGTTGCCTAATCATCCACTCTCCAACTTTGGAGACAATCTAGGAGCTTGAAGAAAATTAGAGAAGAAAAAGGGAAGAAAAGGGAAGACTCATTTCATCTATTTACCATAACTTCAAGTGGAGGTATGTACACCTCAACCTCCATTAATGGAGTTTATGCAATTTATGAGTTCATATGAGTAGGAAGGTATTTTAGTTTGGTATATGTGTGTTGTGAGTTGTTATGCTTTGTGTATGTCCTTGAGTTCATTCATGAGAGTATTGTGTGGGCAAAGTGTTTTGAATCTCTTATGTTGTAGTGATAAATGTGTATGTTATGTGAGCTAGTGATGAAACAAGGGTATTTTTTCTTGAAGTTCTTATTTTCTACTTGTTGAGTGGGTCTTAATAGATCCTTGTTTGTGTATGGCCATGTAAGAAGAGTTTTTGTTGTAGATCCTTGTGTGAAGGCAAGAATGATGTATGTGTTATTGTTTCATGAAGTAATGTGATGTGTGCAATATTTGAGGGATGTATGGGTGTTTTATGTTGGCTTGTTTTCCCCTTGCTCGGGGATTGGCTAGGACCTACGAGGTCTCATGATGCCATATGGTAGGGAGGAGAGTATTGCATGGAAGAGTTGTTTTATTTTCTTGCAGGTTTTTCAAGATATCTTGGTTGGACCAAGCCAGGACTATGAAAGAATGTAGTGTTTGTGAATCCCCTCAATTTGGTATTGGGTGTAAGGTTTACCTTGTAAAAATTTAATATAAGTCTTTGTCTCATCTATTTCTTCTTGTAAAATCTTGTAAGATAGTCTTCTTGTAAAGTTTTGTAGTGTCTGTAAAAAGTGACATGTTTTCCAAGTTGTAAATTTTTTTTAAAAAAACTGTAACTTGTAGGAAGGTTAATGTACTTTATTTATTATTTTGCTTTGTGATAATCTATCTATTCATGTGCTTGTACTACTATTGTAAAATGAGTTGTAAAAAAAAAAATTAGTTGTGTTTTTTGCCTAAGAAAATCTGGGCATGACAAGAGAACAAAGCATAGAGCCGATAGTGACTATTTTGGTTTGCAATTGTAAATTAATGTTGTAGAGGCTATGCACCCATTGTATTTAGGTTGCTGACATATGTACATGTATAATTGTAAGCACGCTTAAGCCAATTCATTTGGAAGTAGTATTTGTAATTAGTTATAGGGCCGACCTATTTGTATATTTGATATGAGCGCATAAATATAAGGTGCGCCCATTGTATTCGGTATGGAAGTTGTAGAAAAGTCATGTGAAGTAGAAAAGAGGTATGCGAAGAGAGCATATGATGTATTAGAGCTTTGCAAGAGGTCAAAGCATTAGTGCACCAAAGGAGCTGATCTGACAAGCAGTGTCACAACAACAGTTCACCAGTAGATATAGTGTGTATTTGATCTCAGAAGGTTGTAGCCTTCATCATTTGAGTAGTGAGCTCTTGGACAGTGAGTCCACTCTGCTAACAGGGATCATTGTAAAAGACTCCTAACAGGGTCTGACCCTTAACAAGGTCTACTATAATAAAAGCATTGTAAAGCTACTCCTAACAGGGTAAATGATCTTCTAACAAGGATCACAAAACACTTTAGTGGGTATCAAGTCCCACCGGGGTTTTTACCTATTTGGGTTTCCTCGTAACCATATTGGTGTCATGTGTTGATTTCATGTTTCATGTTTATGTGAATGTTTAATTCAGTACTTAAGCATTTATAATTCAATATTTAGATTAAAGTGAAAAGTTAAAATACAGTGAACACTGATTCACCCCCCCTCTCAGTGTTCCCATTCCTAACAATTGGTATCAGAGCTCTGGTCCTTAGCAAAGAATTTTAACCACTTGAGGAGATCATGGACAAAGAAGATTTGAAGAAGAATCTTAAAGAAGCTCTTGAAGACCTAGACAACTCAGAAAGAGAAATTGAAAAACTAAAAGAAAAAGTCAGTGATGCTCAATTAGTTATCAAGAAACTAAGAAAGGATTTGAAGGGACGCTCTAACAATGATCTTGAAGAAAAAGTCAAGAAGTTGAGTGAAGAAAATGCATCCTTAGTGAGTCAGCTTGAAGAACTTGATGAAAAACTAATGAACAATCAAGATGTCTACAATGAACAAGTAAAGGAGAACCTGCAACTCAATGAAGAGTTAAGGGAAGCAAATTTGGAAATCTTGGATCTAAAGAATTACAAAGCAAGATTGGAGTTTGAATTGAAAGATGCAAAGAACCACATTGACAAATCACACACCAGTGCTGAATTGGTAGAATCACAATTGTATGCAAGAAGAATCAAAGGAGACACTAGCTGTATTGGATATAATGAAGCACAAAATCAGATTGATAAGATGTGAACAAGAAAAGAGACACAAAATGAATCTATTGATATTGAGAAGACTGAAGATCAAACCAAAGACAATGGTAGTCCTCCTAAAAATGAGCACAAGCCTATTGAACGCACCTGTTTTGCATGTAACAAGCATGGACACATTGCAAGGAGCTGTACAAAGGTAAAACCTTTTAATGGTTACTATTATACATGTAATAGATTTGGTCATAGAGAAATAAATTGCAAGACTAGTAAGAAGAATAGGATTCAACATGATCAAAGAAATCAGAATCAGACCAATGCAAGAAGTTCTCAGAATGTTACATGTCAGATATGTAACTATAATGGTCATACAAAAAAATAATGTAGAATGGTGACTCATGTCAATGCGCTGAGGAATAATAGACCTCTAGTGATTTTTCACACCTGTAATAAGGCTGGACATATCTCAAAGTTTTGTAGATCAAGGATGCAAGGTCAGGAAAGCCCTAAAAAGGTAGAAGAACCAGTTTTGGATCCTGAAGCAGAAGTCAAGTTTGTGAAGGCATCAGAAGATGCGAGCATGATTTGGTCAAATGGAAAGAAATAAAATGTTGATGGTAATGTATTCAATGCATCCCCAGTGGACACACCCTCTACATCTGCATGAATGGCCCTCAGGGTCATAGGGGGAGCTAATTTAGCTCTAGACCCTTGCGTGGCTGGTATACTCATCCTCAGAGTATGCACCTTTGGACTTAAGCTTTTGGAGTGTATAGAAACCTTTGTGCAAGAGCGCACATGCTGATTGTTAGCGGAACTCAAGTTTGAAAATTTGAAGTGACAACCTGGTTTACACGAGTTGCATTAATGGAGAATTTCTTACTTTAAGTACACAAAAAGATGTTTGTTTACTAATTGCATTCATACTCAGAGTGATTAGAGAGAAGATTAAGCCTTGGAAGTTTTTGTGAAGAGTTGGAGATTAAGTTATCAATGATTGCAGTGCATTTGATTGGTTGCAAGAAACCCTAGCTTGTTGCACCAGTTCGAAAGCCGTCAGAACATCTTAGAGATCATTTGGAAAGCAAATATCAAGTAAGTCATGGCCACTCCTATTGTTTTTGATGTTGCTAGGAAGAAGCGGTATGTTTTCAAGAGGCACCCATTTAAATCAACCCTAGATGATTTATAGGGAGCATTCTCCCGCATGCTAATGAGGGTCATGCATGTAGAAGACATAAGGGCTTACATTTATTGTAAAAAGGAACCTATTGGACTGGATAGGTTAAGGGTACACATGGACACAATGTTGAAACCAAATAAAATGTTCATGGATGAATACACTAAATGGAATGATCATCCCATTGTTGAATATGCCACTACATATGAGTTCTATGAGGAAGAATGGATAAAGATATTATTGAGAAGAATCCATGATGATTTGTTTTGGATTGGAGATGTACTAGTAAGAATCATGGGAGACTTGATTCATGAGATAATAGGCCTATCTAAGACATGCGTTGTCCTTCCAGTGGGTAAGGATGTCAGGAAAATGGTGAAGTGTGTAAATCCATAAGTGATAAGCACAACATGACCATTAAGCTGATAGAGAAACTAGACATTAAGTTAATGTCAATGATACTTGGTTATAGGTTTCATCATACCAGTAGGGTGAATAGTGTATCTACGGGCACTATTCTAGCAGCCATCCATCTTGTGCAAGAAGATGGAGAGTTCAACTTGTGTGAGATCTTGCATGCACAGTTGATAGACAACATTAGGGCTATCAAACATGACAAGACTAAGGTATTCAGGTTTGGGTCCCTTATCATCTATATGTACCTTCATATAGTTGGTAAAGTGTCAGACTTGTATCTAGACAAGTCCATTCCTACCATGCCATAGATATCAAGCAAAGCATGCACTGAAAGAACACTTAGAGATTTCATTACCTTGGAATTGAAGACCTTCAGAGCAAGGATGCAGATGAGGTACATGATTCTTGAAAGTATTATGGAGAAGTATAAAGATTCAATATGCTTCATGGTGGAGATTGATACTACTTGTATCGAAGCTATTGAGCCTAGAACTAAGTGGATCCATCCACTTGGGTATGAGGTTGAGGAACAAGTTCTTGAAGCCTATGCATAGGTATTGCTATCAGCTCCCAAAGATGACAATGAACCTAGGCGGGGAACCTATGAAGAAAAATCTAGAGAAGTTGATGCTAAGTTGAATAGTGCTACAACTAAAAGAAAGGTTGCAAAAGTTACATCAGAGATCTTGAGGATACATGGTGTATCTCAAGTAGATCTTGACAAGGCTAGGGAAGAGAAGATTGCCCTAGAATTGAAGAGTGAAACAGTAGAGGAAGAATAGGAAGATCCTAAGGTAAAGAAGATAAAAATTGAGAAAGATGATAGTCAGAAGGATAAGGAAGATAGTACTCCTTCTGCATCCAAAGATACTCCTTCAGAGTATAAGCCTCTATTCAAGAGGAAGAAAGAAGCAAGCACTAGTCATCCATCCTTGCAAGCATTAAGGAGCAAGAAAAACACTCAACCACCTCCTCAGGAAGGATTCAAACCTAGCCTTAAAGTTCTATATGCAAGAATTGTTAGGGAGAATTGATCAAATAGGGAAGTTCTATGAATCATATAGTGAGATTGATAAGTCTGAAATTCATGGTATGATTATCAAAAATTTGATAAAGTTTAAGAAGATAGTTCTTGAATTAAAAACAAAAATACCAGATAACGTATGGGACATTCTAGAAAACCTTAAAAGACAAGCAAATGAAGAAGACCTAAGGATCAGGGAAAAAGTGCTAGAAGACACTCTGCATGTATGTTCTAAAGAAGAAATAGATTTGATATTGAATTTGGTAAAGCCACACCTTAGAACAAAGATGATAATTCTTCACATTATGAACAAAGATTATGAGTTGATAAGAAAGGAAACAGAGAAGGCCTTTGAGAAGGTGTTGTTGGAATAATAGATCAAACCACCTACTGTGCCCATCACTCATGAACCCATTAAGGAAGATAAAGTGGTAGAACCCACTAATGTACCAATGAAAGGTCCTCAGGACTTAGCACCCATAGCAGAAACTCAAAAAAAAGTAGATCAGTCTACGCCTATGACAAAATCACCCAAAGACATCACAATTATCATAGATAATGTGGAAATAGCCATGGTGGCTACTGATAAGGAGTTGGACAAGTTTGACGAAGCATTTGTCAGCACTGAGGAAGCAGAAATCTTATGCAGCAATACCCCTCCCACTCAGCAAGAAGAAGTAATCATAGAAAATATATTTGATGAGAAAGAAGAAGAAACAAAAGGAGTAGAGGTAGAAAAGAAAGATGAATCTTCTATTTATTTGGTCAAGGTGAAGCAAGAGGTGATGGATAGCACTCCCATCACTCCCTCCTTAGCATTGTTGTCAAGTTTGACACCTGACACTAGCAATTTGGACTCTTGGAAGGAAGAAGACCTGATTAAGTTCAATGTCCTAGCTATGGAGAAGGTGAAGGAGAAGAAAGTAATGAGGAATCCTCTCCTGGTGGAATCAGTAAATATTTTGAATAGTTTGCTGCCAGAGGATAAGAAAATGGTAAATGTACATTCAGTTGATGATGTGAGCACAGTCATCTCTCAGTTCAAAGTAAATTTTTCAAGCCTAGAAGAATTTGAGGCGATAGTGGCAGAGGAGAAATACTTAAAGAAGAGACTCAATGAACTAATGAGTAATTTTTCACTAGACTTGAAATCTCTTAAGTCTGGTCAGACATCATTGAAGGAGTTTGCAGATCAAGGAAGGAAAGTCATTACAGAATCCATGGATTAGGATAAGTTCATTGATGCCCATCTTAAGAAGATAAAAAATGCAGAGGCAATGATTGAGAAGGTGAAGATTTCAGTGCTAGACATAGCCACTGATGCAAATATGTGTAACAATTTCTATCAAGGTCAGTTAGACATAATTGAGAAGGCAGAGAAAGAAATGGAGAAGATAAGGTCTAGACAGATTCAGTTGAGGAACGCTCTTGCACCCTCACTAGACATTCTCAGTCAAAACATAAAGGAGATTGATGTGACCATGATAACCTATGATCAAAGTTCAAGCACATAATTGGAGAAGATGGAGAAGCTTCAATATGCATTATGTGCCCATCTACAGATAGTCAATTCTCTGATAACCTTTTGGAAGAAGGAGATCCAGAAACTCAAGATTGCATATCCAAATGTTTTCTCTCAGTAAGTGTATGTAGATAAAGATTTTGATATACCTTTGTCATTAATGTCAAAGGGGGAGTTGTATATAATATGGAGTATATAAGATGTATAGGGAGATATAAGTTTATGTGTATAAAGATGTATAGAAGATAAAATGTTTTGTGTAAAGGGACAGTTAGAAACTTGGCCATATTCCTTTGTTGCAATCAATGACAAAGGGGGAGATTATTGGGAAGTTGTCTATACTAAACTATATGACTAGATATAGTGTTGTCATTATGGAAACAAAGTCATATAGTAGTTTGGAGTCAACACACTAAGTGTAAAGATCAGAAATCAATTAAGTGTTGAAGACTGGACAACATACAGAGTCCCTGCAGCTCAGAGCACCTGTGCCCATGCGTACGGATGAATTATGGTATGCACCCTAGAAGTTAAGGTTGTTAGACTATACTTATACTTAGTCTAAGAGCACATAAGTAGATATGAAAAGATGTGAAAGTTACAGTCAGTTGAAGTTGCACAACCAGTGTGTGCCAGCAGAGAACAACGCATAGAGTCGATAGTGACTATTTTGGTTTGCGATTATAAATTAATGTTGTAGAGGCTATGCACCCATTGTATTTAGGTTTTTGACATATGTACATGTATAATTGTAAGCACGCTTAAGGCAATTCATTTGCAAGTGTTATTTGTAATTAGTTATAGGGCCAACCTATTTGTATATTTGATATGAGCGCATCAATATAAGGTGCACCCATTGTATTCAGTATGGAAGTTGTATAAAAGTCATGTGAAGCAGAGAAGAGGTATGCAAAGAGAGCCTATGATGTATTAGAGCTTTGCAAGAGGTTAAAGCATCAGTGCACCAAAGGAAATGATCTGACAAGCAGTGTCATAGCAACAGTTCATCAGTAGATATAGTGTGTATCTGATCTCAGAAGGTTGTAGCCTTCATCATTTGAGAAGTGAGCTCTTGGATAGTGAGTCCACTTCTCTAACAGGGATCATTGTAAAAGACTCCTAATAGGGTCCGACCCTTAACAAGGTCTACTGTACTAAAAGCATTGTAAAGATACTCCTAATAGGGTAAAGGATCTTCTAACAAGGATCACAAAACACTAGTGCAGATTATTAGTGGGTATCAAGTCCCACTGGGGTTTTTACCTATTTGGGTTTCCCCATAACCATATTGGTGTCATGTGTTGATTTCATGTTTCATGTTTATGTGAATGTTTAATTCAGTACTTAAGCATTTATAATTTAGTATTCAGATTAAAGTGAAAAGTTAAAATACAGTGAACACTGATTCACCCCCCCCCCCTCTTAGTGTTCCCATTCCTAACAGTTGATAATCAGTCATAAGCAAAGATGACAAAGGGAGAAATATTGTTACTGAATTGACAAGATGACATCTATATCTCAAAGATGTATGCTTTAGTTGCTACTTTGGCATTATTGTCAAAGAGGGAGATGAATAAGATGAAAACACATGGTGAGATTTCATGGAAGATTAAGAGGGAGAAATTCAAAGGAAAGGAACAAGAAGAGATCAAGTGGAAGTTACTATGTGGATGGTCATGTAAGCAAGACCAATTGATTCTGAATTAGAATGAAGCTAAGGATATTATAAATATTTCTAATGTACATATAAGTTTTGGATTGGTTGGTGATTCATGTGTTATTCATATGGTGTTGCCATCAATGCCAAAGAGGGAGATTGTTGGAAACTAAAATTGAATCAATTGTTGTATTGTCATTGATGTCAAACCTTAACTGGTAAGACTATTGCTATCTAAGACAGTAATATATCTATTTGATTATTGAGAAGGATTAGGGCAAGTTTGATAACAATAACACCTAAGGAAAGGTTGAGTTATCTTGATATTTCAATGGGTACTTGATTATGTGGCACAATGATAAGATAATTTATTACTTATCTAAGTAAGAAGTAAGACTAAACAAGTAGGTTTAACCGAGAAAAAGTGAAGAAATCTAGTTTAAGTCGAGTGATGTTAGTGTCGAATGAGCCAGTATATGCTGAGTAAATTCAGTGTTGACCGAACATCAGTTAATTTATGAGGAAGACAGTATTAGCGGAGGAAACAATTTCAATGGTGACTGAGCTACCCAGTGATGACCAAGGAGTTGAACATAGTATTGACCGAGCATCAGTAATTTACATTTGAGGAATAATTCAGACTCCTAGCGAACATAGTTGAATTCTTGGATTATGTAAATCATGTTGACTTTATTTATTGATTTTATGGAAGCATTTAATGCACTATAAGCTATTTTATTGTAATTCCATAAAGAGATTTGAGATGTTTCTAGAAGGATGGATGAAGAACATAAAGTTGGAAAGATTCGATGAATCTAACCTAAGCCTAAGATCTACGGAGGAGATTAAGTGGAAAAAGTTAGATCAACCTAAATGAAGAGGTATTAAGGAAACCTAAGTGTGAGGTTGAATGAGAAGGATGTTGGAGTTGTTGTTATTGACTGAATAAGCAGAAAAGGCTGAGGGAGAAGGAGTTGTGATTTCTTGAAGGGATTTCCAAGTAGATCGGTGATGGAGATGGAAATGGATCACAGTCAATAAGCTAGCATATGTGTATGGAATTGGATCTGTTATTTGCAAAGTGAGTTGTATGTTTTTAGATCAAACACTGCTGTTACTTTCTAATCATTGTATCAATTTTAAATCCTTTAATCAAGGCTGACCTAACAGTCATTTGTATAAATCCTTTGAACAAGGTTACATTCTAATGGAATGTATGTAATTCCTTTAACAAGGCGTACTCTTAACAGGGTGGTTGAAATCCTTTAATCGGGTCACACCTAACAATGTGTTTGTAAACCTTTGACAGGGTTGGCTTTTCACAGAGCTCACTTCAGAAGAGTGAAAATATCAGTAACATGTTACAAAGTGGTTTTTCACAAATCAGGTTTCCACTATAAATCCTGGTGTTAATTCTTGTGTGAATGTTTTGGTTTGAACATTTCTGTGTTTTGCAAGTTAAATACTATTGGATAGTGGATTGTACTGTTATATGTTTCTGATATGCATTCAGTAATGACCGAGTAGCTGTTGGTTGTTAGATTTGAGTTGTTGAAGAGTTTGAAAGTTTATTTTATACATCTAGACCTGAGAACAACTAATTCACCCCCGCTTCTCTATTGTTGTAAATCATATTAACAATAGGATCCCCATACCTAGGGCTAATTTTATCTAGAGTAGTCTAGATACTAGATTTGATATGACTTTTTATCATCTTATTTTTAGGCGGTCTACTAGCTTTCCCTCTGCTATGATCAAACATAGTGATAGTCATGAAAATAATTGATGTATCAAAAATGACTTGGAAGTTGTTACTCGCAAGAGTGTAGGTGAGACAAGGTTCAACAAGCCTATTGCTTTTATTTTCATTTTTATTATTAATGTATAATTTATTATTTAATATTTTTGTTGTGGGGGTGGAGAGGGCATTACTTTTCTCCATCATCCTTACAATTCCTCTCATTAATTCTTCTCCACTTCAAACAATTGGGATAGTGGTTTTTGATCCATACCTTTGATTTCCCTTGATTCAAGTACTATCTGCATCATCATCATCTTTCTCACTCTGGAACTACTGTGCTTCTTGGATGTGGCCGCTTCCTGCATGACTAATTTATTCTCTGCTATCTCCAAAACCAAATGATGGTGTTATAGGGTTAAAAAAAAGGAATATGTAGAGTACACTTGATTTGAGGGAATCAAAGGCATGGATCAAAAACCACTATCCTTCCTGGTGCGAAAAGGGTATAGTAGAGTAGAATCATCTTTCTCGGGAACTCCCGATTGTTTGAAGCAGAGAAGAAGTAATGAGAGGAATTGTAAGGAAAATGGAAAAAAGTAACACTCGCTCCACCCCCACAACATAAATACTAAATAATAATTATATATTGATAATAAAAATAAAAATAAAAGTAGAAGGCTTTTTGAAACTTGTCTCACCTACACTCTTGTGAGTAACAACTTCCAAGTTATTGTCAACACAATGATTTTACTGATATTAGTTCGTAAGTGCAGCTGGCATGAGGCAATTAGTGCTTGTCAAACTCATGGATGAAATACTACTCATGAAACATAGGTCAATGAGTTTGACTCAAAAAACTACACATTGAATCCTGAATTCAATCTATAATGCATGAAATAAAAACTACTAGCAGGAGTAACAACTACCTCTTTTTTTAAGTAAATCATGAATGCAATCTATAATGCATGAAATTACAGTAAAAACTATATCATGAAGACTACATGTATATATGATTGTTAGGTGGGCTCATGGATTGTTTTGACAACAATTAAAGATAAAAAACTAGACATGCTTTCTAATAATGTCATGTGACAAAACCCCTAAGTTGGCTAGGGATAAGGTTCCAGTTTATATTGTAACTCTCCTTGGTTTCTTGTTGCAGTACCAACATGGGTTTTCCTAAAAATATTATATGATATGATTTTTACCAATTTTTGCATCCAACTCAATTGGCAGAGCTGGGTAGCCAATTAAAACTAACGTGAAAGGTACATTTGGTTTATTTTAAACTTTAAGTTTCAGATTTAGTGTTTTATGTTGAAAAGGAAAATGAAAAGGAAAGAACATTTATTTGGTTCATGAAAGAATTGTTAGGATTAGGTAACACTGAGAGGGGAGGGAGGGTGAATCAGTGTTACAACACTTTATTGAATTCTTAAACTTCTTTACTTTCCTTAAGAAACAAATAAAGATGTAACAAAAAATAAATAACCATGCAACAAAGATAAACATAGAAGAACTCGTAACACCATATTTGTTTTTGAGGAAACCCTGGCCAATGGAAAACCCCAGTGGGGATGGTACCCACAATATTCTACACTATGAATCTTGAAACCCTGTTAGGATTTATAACCCTGTTAGGAGCTTATTAATATAATATAGATAGATCCCTGTTAGGGGATGTATACAATAAGATCCCTATTAAGGAATTGACCCTATTAAAGGTCCTAGCCCTGTTAAAGGAAAAAAAACCCCGTTAGGACCCTGTACAATAGCTGCAACAACACTTACAAAAAATATGTTCTCTAGAATACAAAGATTTAACAATGCATCTCTAGAAGAACTCCTCTTGTTCTCCTTCCTCTTGATCACTGCTCTACCCTTTAGATGCCTTCACAATTCACATCCAACAACATTACATCCATATATTATCATATTGCATCATCACACACTTTTACAAAAGTGTCTATATATTTATACCTTGTTAGGAGTATAATTAAAAAGATAGTTGACATCACTCTAGCTAAACATCATATTAATTCAAGTGCAATTGCATACTTCAATAACATCCTTATTCAACTTCAAATCCAAGATGGCATCCAAAAATATCTTTCCAAATGCTCAAAAAGTCAGCCTCAATGATCGATAACATGTTATGCTCTGTTTACTGTCTTCACATCCAATCAACTGAACATATCTATATGATCTTTCAATACTAACACGTGAAACCTCACACATGTATTCATTGGTGTCCTTCAAGCATGCCATTAATATTGCATGCCTTAATTCAACTTTTTTGAATCTCACTAAGATTTTCTGTCGGACTGGCTTATTGAAACAGTCTGTGGACTTAGGCATTTTTCTATTCAACTACATTCAAACATATTCATCATATCCAATATGTGAGACCATAAAACTGATAAGTGTTTCCATAAATGACAATATTCCATGCATGTGCATATGTGTGCATGCGATGGCCACTTGCCAACAAGAATATTATTACATTCATATGAAAAAGTGTTTACAAAAGTAGAACATTAAAATTACATTCTTTTCTATTTGAGTCTTTCATTTCATTTAAAAAGAAATGGAAATGATCCCACACAAGCCATGTGATAACTCATAAAACAATGCAAAATAAATGTACAAGAGTATAGAAGTCAAGAGTAATGGAAAATTTAAGATCTACCATTCATGAGGTAATGACAGATTGAAGTGCATCCAGATCAGCTAGCTTCCAATAATTGTCTTGATGTCTTAAATGTACCTACAAGATGGTAAAGAATGGTATTGTAATACCCCAAAAATGGGCTATAAGTTTATTAACCTCCTACATCTACAAATCGAACGAAATCAACATCGAAGTCCTAATCTAAGGCACATCTAAACATCATCGAATCATAATTGATTATCTTAAATTCTGCATCGGGGAATATTCCTAGCAATATTCTTAATTATCTTAATTATCTTTAATTTAATGATTATTTGGCAATAAATCACATTTATCCTAAGTTTGATTAATTGAATATTTTCATATTTAATTAATTAGATTTAATATCTTGCCACTTAATTGTGTAATTAAATTTAATTCTATCTATTATTAATTGTATTATTTAATTTTGACAATAAATCCAATATCCTATGAATAATTGATTAAATTTTTATTTAATTAATTAAAGCAAGTTGTCATTATTTAATAATATAGTTTTTAATAAAAGTTTGATTAAATAATTGATTAACCCATAAATCAATTATTCATTTTCAAAAATCAGTTAAGTTGAGCATAAATCACTTTATTTATTTAATTAATTCATAATTATTATGCACAATCAAAGAGCAGTTAAACTCCAAATCAGAAAATCAATGCAAGTTATTGACTTTTTGGATCTCAACATCATTTTTGAGTTTTAAAGTTGATCTAAACTTCTAATTTGAGTTAAAAAGTTATTTTTGCATGATTTGCATGTTTTTGTGAATTAAATTATCTTTATTATCAGATAACTCAAAAATCAAGCTGATAACTTAGCTTGCTTTGAGATGCTATGAATTGCAATTGGAAGGATCAAAGCTTATTGCGAATCAACATTGTTGTGAGATCACTTTTGTTTTCATATTATTGTTAGATCAATTCATAGCATATTAGTTTTTATATATCATAGATTTCATATAATTTTTTTCATCTTATTGCATAGAAAATACCAAAAAAATAGATTAATTGCATTCAATTCATATCTAGATCAATTGCATTCAAATCCTTCATTTAGGTGTCGTCTAGGTCACTGATCTTGATAACAATCTGAGAACATCAATCTCGCACCTACTAGAAGGCAGTAAATCGCTTGGTTAAATTAGATTTCAATTTTGCATGATTTTGATTTTTGCTAACCTCTAATGTTTTACTGAAGTGTTGTGTCTATAGATCAGGTACAATTTTCACACACATTTCTAGCACCCACCGTGGGGCCTTGAAATGGGTTTCCAATTCAATTCTATCAATTTCTATCTTTTTCTCCTCGATTTCTGTGCAAAAATACAATTTTTATTTTTTGTCCATACAATCTTCGTACGAGTTTCTAACAAAAGTCATATGAGTTTGAGCCTTCTGTCATACGACAGTTGACCGAGTATCATTTCATCAGGCACCCACTGTCATTCGGAAGCTGGATTATCATTTCATCAGACACCCAGTGTCGTACGAGTTTCCAGACTGTCATCTGGGAGCATACCCACTATCGTACAAGTTTCTTACTATCGTCTGGTAATAGACCCACTGTCGTATGAGTTTAGGCTTCAGATTTCAATTGTCATTTCATTTTTGCAGGCAGTTTGTCAGATTTGATTTTTGGATTTTGACTAACAGCTAATCTTAACAGTTGGAATTCTCTATTTTTGATTGACTCTTGCTAGTTTTGATTGAAAAAAGCGTAAAGTTTGCTAAAATTAGGTAAAAATCTACTAAGCGCATTGCGAGGATCTCAGGTATTCCACTTGTGCTGATAATATTTTGATTTGGGCTTAAAATAAATCTCTTGTGTGTCTAGCTTGGGTGATTCTTTTCATGCTTTTGTTTTACACACTTGCATAATTGATACTAGGTTGTGACCCCTTAAGGATTCATTAAGTAGTCTCAGATACTTGTGATTGATCTTGATTGCTATCTTGGGTTGTTGGACTCACTAATCCACCGGCCCCTCATTCTGCCCCGTGGTTGCAATCTCAGCGCCATAAAGGGGAGGGGTCTACAAGAGAGAAGCGTTAAGTGTTCCACTTGGCAACCCATTTGTGCTTTTAGGAACTCACTTATTTTCTAAGTTGGGGACTCATTTTCAGCTTGTGTGAGGTGTTAAGTGTTCCACCTTGTGGACTCATCTCATATTCGCTTTAAGCATTAAGTGTTCCTCTTTCTGCTTTTTGGGTACTTTTGGTAGATTTGCTTTTGGAAACATACATTTGTGCTCACATAGTAATTAGGCCCTATGAACACTATTCATGATTCTTGAGAGATTGGATTCTCAGTGAAATCCTTCTTGATGACAGAATCCTTGTAGGTAGGGAGGATACTTAGTGCGTTTCACATTCAACTCGGTTAGTGCATCTTCTCTTGTTGATCGATACATTCTCTCCCAGGAGAGGTTGATAGATCACGTGGGGTTGACATCATGAGCTTTAGTGAATCAAAATTGGTTAGTGCACCTTCTCTTATTGATTGATACATTCTCTCCCCAGAGAGGTTGATAGATCACGTGGAGTTGACATCATAGACCTTGGTGAAGCAAAACTTTTTCTTAGCGTGTCAGATTAATCTGCTTGCTTTGTTTGGGTTAAAAGTGAAAAGGTGTCAAAAACCTTGGATCTAGAGCCAAGTCCCCTTGTGGTATACTATTGTGAGTCACCTTGAGAGAGGATTAACCGTAGTGGACAATCCCTTCACAGGGTAAACTGCGTTGACGGAACCTCAAGCGGTAATAGCCATTTTCATCGTGGTAGTGACAGCCGCTATATAAATGTCCTTGTGGAAGAAATCTCCACGGGTATGGTTCATTGTTGGGTTGTCAGATCTCCCTAGCAAATCCTGAAGATTAAGTTCTCAGACTGTGTCAAAACCCTGGTGCGCCAGGATTGGAGTTGACCCCTTTGGATCATAAAAGTTGCAGAGTCAAACCATTACTAAAAACCCTAGCGAGGCCAAATTTTTATTTTCTAGGGTATATGTGCATCATTGCAAAACATTTTTGGAACATACACAATTAGTGCTTCTGAGGATTAGAATGAATAAGTCACTTGATTGTTCATGCGCAAGGTTGCTTTTGCCCTTGTTCATTATTTTTAGACATGCCTGAAATCACTTGCTTGTTGTTTTGTGTGCTTGCTTATCTATCTGGTTACTTAAAATGAACAAATCTGTTACAATTCTCAAATCTAGACATTGAAATTTGCAAACAATCTAAATCTGAAAACCCTAAATTTTGCAAAAATTGACGTAAAATCCTTTATGGAGTCAAAAAATCATTTCAAGAAGTCAAAAGTCATACGAGTTTTTCCAAGTGTCATTTCATTACAACCCATCTGTCATATGATTGAGTACCCAGTGTCGTACGAGTTTCCATGCCAGCAAATTCCCAAAGTCAAAATCTTGCAACTGTCGTATGAGATTTTCAACTATCGTTTCATTGCTACCCAACTGTCGTACGAGTTTTTCAACTATCATTTCATTGCTACCCAACTGTCATATGAGTTTTGCAACTATCATTTCATAGCATACCCACTGTTGCACGAGTCTGCAGAGTGTCGTTTGGGAAATTTTTTGAAAGTTGTCAAAAAATTGTCAGAATTGCCAGATATTTAGCTTTTTCAGCATATTTCCAGAATCTGTCGAACATATCACTGTGTCAGGAACAGAGTAGTAGCTATTGAGAATTAGTACACATGTCTCAAAGAATTAGTACACATAAGGAAGAAATTCTAATCTCAGCTATGACAAAACAAATCCACACTATGCAAGTCAAACTTAACAAACTTGAGAAAGAAAAGGAACCTAAAGAGTTCTCCATGGAAGCTCTGTGCCCTTTTCCATTTGATAAAGACTTGTACATGTCACCATGCCCCCGGAAAAAATGTGAGCAATGTGACAACCCTTATGATACCTCTTCCACAGAGAGTGACACATCCAGCTTTGAAGACTATGATGACTATGATGATAGATAATGTAATGATACCTATGACACCTTTGTTCCTAAGAATCCTCCTCATCGTGTGTTCTTGCTTACTACAAATGGGCCGTCACATTGGATAGATCATGATGGTGATCCATATGATTCTAATTTTGAAAGAGATTTTGATGGATTTTGTGGACAATACCTTGATTATGATCCATCTACTACTGCTGAGGACTATAAAATGCATCGTGCTAGCTTGAAGCATCAATACTACAAGGATCTCTCCTCTAAGAACTCTCATGCTGAAAATAAAGATTATCTTCTCAAGCAAGATCATGTTAATGTTGGACCTTTGTCTTGTGATGGTTCCCTTCCATCCCCTACTTCTTCCAATATCCATGCATTTCCTAAAGCTTTTGAGTCTTTCAAATCTTTCACAGAACCTTCATCCAACGAAAGTCCTGATACTTTTCATATGATTCCCTATAGTTATCCTCCAAGGCTACCTCTTAAAGAAACTCAAACTAACCTTCACTTGGCTACAAATACTTTCAATAATGCTAAACCTAAAGAGCCTAAGCCTTTATATGCTATGATGCCTACTTCAGCTAGTTCTCCACCATCTCTTCCAAATTCATCCATACAATCCCAACATGCTTCCTTGTCCTTAGAAGTGGCTCCATGTCAAGAGGACTCTAGAAATGATAAAGAAAAGAACATAAAGAAAGATCAAGATCAAGAACCCTCCATGTCATCCAATCCTTTTCATGATGTCTCTTATTCACCTCAGGGTTCTTTTGATCTTGCACACCCTTTTTCATGCATTCCACCATGTCTTAAGTCTTCTCCTAAGCAAGATCAAGCTACTACTTACACTGTTGAGCTTATTGACAATAAAAATAACCTTACTACACTTGCGCTTTCCAAAGATGATACTTCTATTAAGGTTGGTAAAAATGGTGTTGTTACTTCCAATGTTAAGCCCATTGACAATCAAGAGAAAAATTATGCGCTTATGCTATCCAAAGATCCTTGTCAAGATCAAAGTCTTCCATCTTCTTATTCTACCACTCCATGTTCGCTTCCACTTTCTACTCTTCCTAAGTCTTTGAAAGCTTTGAACAATCCTACCAAAGAAGGTGCTCATATTCAAGATGTCCATGATTCTATTGAAAATTCTAATGCTCACTCTAAAGATGTTGATATCCTTGGTTGTCATATAGATACTGATGAACTTATTGATTATCCTTTTGTATCTTCCATGTCCATCCTTGGACCTCCTCCACCACTACTAAGGGCTTCACGTCTACCTTCCATCTTGGGTCCTTATGTCCCTTCACTTTCCCCTCCTAACTCTCCTAATTCTCCATCCATCTTGGGTCCTTACATCCCTCCATCTCCCATCTTTCCTCAAGATCAACATAGATGCATACCCTTGAATCCTTTTTATCCACCCACCCATCTAAACTAGTCATATCCTCCTTCTTCTTCCACAAGTCCCAAGTCTTTTGGAAGTAACTTGAATGTTCAATACAAGAAAAAGAAGCAATATAAGAATCCATCAAAAAAGGATCACCATGTCTCCTCTAAACGACATGGATGCATAAAGTCAAAAGAGATATCTAAGATGAAAACTAAAAGACAAGTATGGGTTCCAAAATCTATCATTAAAGATATTCTCTCCAAATTACCAAAAAGAAATGAAAAGCCTACAGCTATATGGATTCCAAAGTCTCTCTTGAAAGAGTCTGGTGTTGAGCAAAAAGTTAAGTTGACATTCAAGCTTCCAAAGGCTTCCACTTCATCTCCCTCCAAAAATATTCTTCCATTCCATGTGCCTAAACCACAACCTCTGCTATCCATTCACCATATTCCTTCATGTATTCCTTCATTCATGATTCCTCCATCCTCTCACCACCCTTCAAGGTATGTGTTGATGTTGAGCTTGCCTTCCTTTCCATCTACCCTTTCACAATCCTTCCATTCATTATCCTTCTACCTTCTATCTTTTTTCCTCATTTGTCTATTCCTCCTATCTTCCAACCTCACTCACTTTACATAAAATCTTATCCTCCATTTTTCTCTTCCATCTCCCTTTCCCTATCAACATCTTTGAGAATATCATTTTAATTCCTTGGCATATCATGGTTTATCATTTCAAGGAGCACTATCTAAAAAGCTTGCCTTCTTCCAAAAATTTAAAAAGAAATGAAAAATAAAATAAAATTAAAAATGTGCCTTGGTGAAAACCTGGAAACAGGCACCTTGGTAGCAAAAGTAAAGAGAAATAAATTCATCCTATGGTGAAAACCACTCCCTTGTGGCACCTTGGATAAGTACCATGATGAAAACTTGGCAATCAGGCATCATGCGTAGCTCTTCTACATATTTCATCCATTCCATCTTCTCTCTTTGATCTTGACAATGTTGATCTATACACGAACATTTAGCTATCTTGTGAGCTATCTTCTGATGATCTTGCTTTCATTCCATTCCTTTTTAGCCTTCATATTTATTTTCCTCCATTCATTTTTGCCTATCGCTATCCTTTTCCCCTTTGGTCTTGATCTAATAAAAAAAAGAAAGAAAGAGTGAAACACAATGCTTTGAAACCTCTTGACATGTCTACTCCTTTGGAATGCATCCTTTCCTGCTCTTGCATTACAATTTTGTGACTTATCCTATGCTGGCCTTTTATTGCTTGTCCAAATGTGCTTTACATGACAATTTTTCCCTAGCTTGAGTATTCTTGAGGAGTTTTACCTTGAGGATTTCTTCCCTTCATTCTCTTTCATTCTCTTGTCTTCCATCTCTTCCACCAGCTTGCCAATCCCTCTTGTTGTCCACCTTGCTAGACATTGGGACTGCACGATATGATCTTACTTGGGAGTTTACAATGGAAAAAGATGCTATCAAGTATACCAAGTATCAGAATAAGTATCAAAACCAGTATCAAAACAAGTATCAGAACTAGTATCAGAACCAATATCAGAATCAGTATCAGAACAAGTATTAGAACCAGTATCAGAACTAGTATCAGAACACGTATCAGAACAAGTATCAGAACCAATATTAGAACCAGTATCAAAACCAGTATCAGAACAAGTATCAGAATAAGTATCAAAACTAGTATTAGAACAAGTATCAGAATAAGTATCAGAACAAGTATCAGATCAAGTATCAAAACTCCCACTGGGGCTACACCTTTTGCTTTAGTTTATGGGTCCAAAGCGGTACTGCCTATTGAGGTCGAAATCCCATCACTAAGAATCAGAATGAATGGTCTAGTAACTGATGATGACTATAGAGTGTCTAGGTTGCAAGAACTTGAACTACTAGATGAGCGTAGACAAGCAACGTATGATCATCTCAGAGTATATCAGAAGAGAATGTCTAGAGGCTACAACAAGAAATTCAAACACAGAGAATTTCAAGTTGGTGATCTAGTCTTGAGAGAAAATCCTAAAAATCAATCACATCGAGAATGCAAGGGGAAGTTTGAACCCAAATGGCTGGGTCCCTTTGTTATCACTGCTACTTTTGGCTCTAGTGCCTATCAACTCTCAATGACTGAAGGAGAACAGCTTCGAGAAGCAATCAACATTCTCCATCTGAAGAAATTCTATGCCTAAGGCATTCAGTCTATGGTAAAATGTCCTGAAAAAATTATAAAAATCAGAAAAAGTCCTAAAAAATGAACATCATGGTGAAAACCTAGCAATAGGCACCTTGATGATTCACAAAAAAATTGAAAAATATCAAAAATTCAAAAAAATTGAAAAATGAAAAAAAAAAAGAAGTGCCTTGGTGAAAACCTGGAAACAGACGCCTTGGTAGCAAAAATAGAATCTTTGCCAAGATGGTGAAAACCTGGCAAATGGGTGCCACTTGTTTCAAAATGCTCCATCTATCAGTGCAATCTTGGTCTTTCCCAGCTTTCAGTTTTGCTTTAGTTTGTACATATCTCTCAGTTTGTTTCTGCATTTCCAGTTTTCAATAAGTCGGTCTGTACTCCACTCAGCTCAAGCGTCTGTATCCTATCAATGCTTAACACTTGGGGAAATCAATGTCATATCCTATGGTCTCCAGTGTATCTTAGATGTATCATATCCAGTCAGAGTCCTTTTGAAGCTTCATGTGAGTCGGTCAGTCAGTCTTGTCTCCAAGAAAGGATTTTGCATCTACGCAATCAACATCAAACATCAAACTGAAAACAATCTATGCTTTTTTTTACATGCTCTTATCTCCTTGTATGCTTACTGATTTGCATTGAGATTTTTGCATATTGTGTCCCTTCGAGCTCTTTGATGATGTCCTTTACAGGATTTAGAGAGTGATGACTGGGGGCATAATCTTTTCTTTGTCTTATGCTTGTATGTGAAAATCTAACTTTGGAAATTCTAGATTGAAATGGTATCTGACTGTAAGAGCCTCTATCTCGAATTGGATGGCCATGCGTACCTTAACCATTGATACTCAAAAAATTCAAGGAAGTTTGATCTAACAATTATCTTTTTGAGTGAGTTCTTTCTCCTACTATGAAACATGATCTTACCTAAGGATGTGAACGATAAAGGGTCACTATGGGTAATTCACATCAGATTTAGAATAATCTCTTGGCTGTTTGATGTGTTTATCATGCAAGGCATATTTAGGTCATCATGACGTTTATGTTTTGATGCTTATACAAATTGCTATATCAAAATGGACATGATATTCAGGTCATCCTGGTGTTTGTACCTTGGTGTTTATATCTAATCCGACATTCTGAAAATAAAATCAATATTCATATATCCATGGTTGTTGACCAGTGGGTGTTGTATTGATTCTTGCACATACAAATCGATATTCATATGTCTATGGTTTCATAGCTAGTGGGCATTGTATTGATTTATCTAGTTACCTAAAAGTTCAATGATGATAACAAATCGACACATGATCAGTGAGTAGGTCCTAGGTCCTAGGGTTGCATTATCATCCTGCATGTTTCTTTGCATTTTTGCACTTTGCATGATCTCACAAATTGCTTGAACACTTAAAAGATTCTTCAATCACCTCTTCCAATCTAACAAGAGTTGAATCCCACACGAAGGTTCCTCCAACGAAATAGAAAGTAGAATCTTTTTTGAGATCAAAATCAAAATCTAAAATCATTCATATTATTAACTACTTGCATAATCAACCTTCCATCATCACAGAAATCTAGTATTCAACTTAACTGATTATCTAACATCAAACTATCAAAATTTCAACTTGGTCAACTATGGTCAACTCATGGTTTAACCTAGTCAAACTTGGTCTTTTGGGACCTTCCAACAATGCAGAATGCATTCTTGAACGTGTATAACCACTTTTCCAATCAATTAACATGCTTCTGAACTCTCAACGCTGACTTTTCTTGTCAGATTTCAATTTTAATCCCGAAGGGGGCATGGTATTGCACATCATTCAAAGTCTGTAAATCAAATTCTATCAATCTTTCCTCAGTAATCAAGACAACAACCATGTCTAGTTATTGATTCATAAAAAAACCTCATCGCTCGGGGCAAATCTATCATCACTTGGGGCATATCAGATTCATCAAGATCCATATCAATCTGGTATTCTCCTAATCTTGTAAAATATATCAGTTTTTGCAACCATCGGATCATAGTGTTCTTTCCTTGGTTCTTCAGCAAATGAAGGATTCAAATGTGATACCTGCTAATTCTGCTAAGACAATCGAGTCTAGAACGGGTCACTCACTTCTTTGCAATCCTAAGGTTTGGAATCAGGCATTTTGACACTTTTTCGCAATCATAGGTTCATTTGCTATTATAGTGAACATTATCTTTGGTCATTCAGGACCTATTATCTCCATATCAAATCAATATCAATCAGCTTCTATCTCATATCAATTATCAATTTCGCATCAGTTTCATATCTTTATCAAACATAGACTATCTTTGAACCACTGCGCTTCACACAGTAATTCAAAGAGGGGCAAAATGTAATACCCCAAAAATGGGCTATAAGTTCATTAACCTCCTACATCTACAAATCGAACGAAATCAATATCGAAGTCCTAATCTAAGACACATCTAAACATCATCAAATCATAATTGATTATCTTAAATTCTGCATCGGGGAATATTCCTAGCAATATTCCTAATTATCTTAATTATATTTAATTTAATGATTATTTGGCAATAAATCACATTTATCCTAAGTTTGATTAATTGAATATTTTCATATTTAATTAATTAGATTTAATATCTTGCCACTTAATTGTGTAATTAAATTTAATTCTATCTATTATTAATTGTATTATTTAATTTTGACAATAAATCCAATATCCTATGAATAATTGATTAAATTTGTATTTAATTAATTAAAGCAAGTTGTCATTATTTAATAATATAGTTTTTAATAAAAGTTTGATTAAATAATTGATTAACCCATAAATCAATTATTCATTTTCAAAAATCAATTAAGTTGAGCATAAATCACTTTATTTATTTAATTAATTCATAATTATTATGCACAATCAAAGAGCAGTTAAACTCCAAATCAGAAAATCAATGCAAGTTATTGACTTTTTGGAACTTAACATCATTTTTGAGTTTTAAAGTTGATCTAAACTTCTAATTTGAGTTAAAAAGCTATTTTTGCATGATTTGCATATTTTTGTGAATTAAATTATCTTTATTATCAGATAACTCAAAAATCAAGCTGAGTTAATCTGAGTAATTTATGGCTTTTTTCCATGCACCTCCAAAGCCTTGGATTTCTATAAAATTAAAGCCTCAGCTCATCTCAAAGCATCTCATATTTTTGCACAATCACGCTGGAGAATTGCAATTGGAAGGATCAAAGCTTATTGCGAATCAACATTGTTGTGAGATCACTTTTGTTTTCATATTATTGTTAGATCAATTCATAGCATATCAGTTTTTATATATCATAGATTTCATATCATTTTTTTCATCTTATTGCATAGAAAATACCAAAAAAATAGATTAATTGCATTCAATTCATATCTAGTTCAATTGCTTTCAAATCCTTCATTTAGGTGTCATCTAGGTCATTGATCTCGATAACAATCTAAGAACATCAATCTCGCACCTACTAGAAGGCAGTAAATCGCTTGGTTAAATTAGATTTCAATTTTGCATGATTTTGATTTTTGCTAACCTCTAATGTTTTACTGAAGGGTTGTGTCTACAGATCAGGTACAATTTTCACACACAGGTATCAATCCAAAGACTGAGAAATTGAGGATCTAATACATGTCTCTAGAATTGACTACCATACACTCAAAGATATGCAATAAAGAGGAGATAAAGAATCAAATCAGAAAGGATCATTATTTTATCTAATGAGATATTTAAATGTGCAGGTACATAAATAAATCATGCTAAAAGATCATAGAATATGATAACAATGATGTGTGCTACAGGAGAATAAATTAGTAGTTTTTGAGCAATTTAAGTAAAAATTAGATACATGTCCAAATTCTAGGAAGTATCATTCATAGTGACTTTGAAATACCAATACAAGAGCAACATAGGGCATTATTATGACACCAGAACTACATGAACAATAATACAAGAGCAATGTGAACAATCATTTCAAGATGTTAGATAACTGTGTTTATATGGACAAATATGATAAGACAATATGAAAATGGTAATGAGATGTTATAGTTATAGTTCAGTCCAAAGAATAGCATGGTGAAACTAGAAATATGTCAATCAACATTGTCATGCATGATTAAGAGAGAAGTCATATCAAATAAACCATATAGAGGACAACCAAAAATGACAAGATCATATACCTATGCCATCATTAGTCAAGGACTTCATGAAGGTACATAGCACATATATGAGACTCAAGAGTTAAGGAGTCATGTATCTAGCACAATTTTTTATACAAAATAATAAAGTATGATAGTATAGTACTCATGACTGATATAATATGTAAATGTTACATTTATGTTCATCTTGATGCATTAAATCAAATCATCCATAATAGAATAAAATCCATTAGTTAATTATAAATCTTATTTCTAAAGTGTAATGCCAAACAAAAATTAGATTTGGTGTTTCATTCATGAAAGAAAGAATATTGAAAGGACAAAGTAACAATCCAGGAAGTATAGTGCACTGAATAGCCATAATCATATTGTGACTGTTAGTTGTTACCAAGTACCATAATAGTAAACATCAAGAGACTGAACAAGTGTCATAGATTTGTTGTTTCTAATACATGAATTAGAGAATATAATGAAACCAATAAGATAAATCATCTAAATGGAAGCTCATTAATAATCAACTAAAATAATGTGGAAATAGTATCATAGGAAGAAGAGGATTGTTTAAAAAAAAAATTGATGGTTTTGATCAAGAATTCCTAGGTCGGGATCCCCATACCTAGAGCTAATTTTATCTAGAGTAGTCTGGATACTAGATTTGATATGACTTTTTATCATCTTATTTTTAGGTGGTCTACCAACTTTCCCTCTGCTTCGATCAAACACAGTGACGGTCACAAAAATCATTGATGTATCGAGAATGACTTGGAAGTTGTTACTCACAAGAGTATAGGTGAGACAAGGTTCAAAAAGCCCGCTACTTTTATTTTCATTTTTATTATCAATGTATAATTTATTATTTAATATTTTTCTATGGGGGTGGAGTGGGTGTTACTTTTCTCCATCATCCTTACAATTCCTGTCATTACATATTCTCCACTTCAAACAATTGGGATAGTGGTTTTCGATCCATGCCTTCAATTTCCCTTGATTCAAGTACTATCTGCATCATCATCATCATTTTTCTCACTCTGCAACTATTGTGCTTCTTGCCGTGGCCACTTCCTGCGTGACTAATTTCTTCTCCGCTATCTCTAGAATCAAATGATGGTGTTATAGGGTTTCATAAAAAAGGAATCTGTAGAGTACATTAGAATCGAGGGAATTGAAGGCATGGATCGAAAACCACTATCCTTCCTGGCTTGAAAAGGGTATAGTAGAGTAGACTCATCTTTCCCAGGAATTGCCAATTGTTTGAAGTGGAAATGAAGTAATGAGAGGAATTATACATTGATAATAAAAAATAAAATAAAAGTAGCACGCTTGTTGAAACTTGTTTCACCTACACTCTCGCGAGTACCAAATTCCAAGTCATTATCAACACATCAATGATTTTTGTGACATTAGTTTGTTAAGTGCAGATGACATGAGGCAATTAGTGCTTGTCAAACTCATGGATGAAATACTACTCATGAAACATGGTTCAATGAATTTGACTAAAAAAAATACACATTGAATCCTGAATGCAATCTATAATGCATGAAATAACAACTACCAGCATGAGTAACAACTACCTCTATTTTTAAGTAAATAAAAAATGTAATCTATAATGCATGAAATTAAAATAAAAACTATATCATGAAGATTGCATGTATATATGACTATCTGGAGGGCTCATGGATTGTTTTGACAATAATTAAAGATAAAAAACTGGACATGCTTTCTAATAATGCCATGTGACAAAACCCCTAAGCTGGCTAGGGACAAGGTTCCACTTTAGATAAGGGAATAGGAAAGTAAAAGAAGTAGGAAGAAACATGAGAATGAGTCATTCAGAGGAAGATAATAAATTTTCATCTGGAGTTTTAGGCTTAAAGGTAAGTGCTTTATAAAAATTATAATTTTACAACATGCACACACTCTATATATATCTTCCTAGGTCAACAGGTATGTGATAAATTTTTTTATAAAAAAAATTAAAGGGTAGAGAATGAACTTTCTTTCTTTATTCTTACTTTGAAGAGACATAATATGATGCAGTGTTTTGAGTTAATACCCCTTGAAGGTCTATTCACAAAAAAATATTGAAGGTCTGGATAGATATGACACAAGGCTCTTGAGAACATCTTGGTAGTGAAAGGAATTTTATCAAAATTCAATGCTCTCTTTTTCAAAATATCAAAACTGCTAGTTTGATCTCTCCAGTAAACTTGGTCTAGCGATAAAAACATTCCTTCAACAACCTCATCCAGATTTGATTCATCAACAAATGAAACAAAAATGGATGAATTCACTCTAAAATGGGCAGCCACTTCCTCCCCACATGTGTCCATTCTAGTTCAAAGGAATGAATATAGCCTTCTCATTTGATAAGTGTTGAAAACACACACCAGTTGTGGCTTGACTATTAATAGGTCTTGAGAGTGAGTGGGTCAATGTGAGTGATCCTAAGTTGGAGGACTAAAGATTGTCTCGGAAGGGTCAAGTGAACCAATGCAAGAAGTGAGATTAAAATTTAGAGTATTACCAATGTTTGACCTAGGTGTCTGAGGACAAGTCTTCGTACTCTTAGCAAGCTTTGATTGGATATATCATCTGTCACTTGTCCCTAAAACATGTTTGATCTTCTTTTTGTTTTGAGAATAGTTTAATATTCTCTACTTAACAAGTCCAACCACGTAAAGGTGGAAGCTCATTTAGCCCCTCCCCCCTAACATAACTCTAAATTTATCGTTAACATATACAATTCATTAATTCTTTCATCTATTGATAAAATATAACATTAATTCATTCATCCATTAATAAAAGATTCATTCATTCATTCATCCACTAATAAAATATAACATTCATTCATTCATTCATCCATTAATAAAATATAACATTCATCCATGAATAAAATATAAATTCCGTCATTATCAAATAAGGTAGATTACATTCATTTTCTTTTTTGTGGAGAAAAGACTAAGTGGAACATCAAATTCTTCATCATTTCCCCCTCCTCTAGTACTAATCTTGTTGTAAGCCTTGTCATGTACTCACGATGATGATGTTGATGCAAAGGGGGGTCCTCTACAATAACAAAGATATGGGTTGAATTCAAAACATTATTTATTATTGTTACAAGTATTTCATTAATTAAAAGAACATAACATGGATTTTCTTTACTTGATGGGGCAACATCTTCTACCGTATCATGTTGTCTAGCCTCAAACTCAATAGGGTGAACACCCTCTAAATCCTCTGGAATAACACCAATATAATAACATTAATCAATACACCAATACATGCTCCACTTGGTCACCATATTCTACATGCTCTAAAATATAAACAAAAAAGGTTATAGCAATTTCAATTTAAGATGTTTAATTGTATCAATAATTACATAAAAAAAATAGAATAGCAAATGAATACCTTCAACACTTGGATGCACAACAAGACCTTCATCATGTGTAGGTTCTATTCCAGGATTAGTCGGTTGAATTGCAATGTCATGCACATTGTTATCATTGCTTGCTTATTTAAAATAAAAAATATTCATTTTATGTTGGAAATTATCATCAAATAATAGATTATTGCTAAAGTATTCAATTTGAAATTTTTTTCATTTGGCCTATTTACATGTGTGACTGATGCACTAGAATCTCATGTGTGGCCACTTGACTCTCATAGGTGTTCAACCACGTCTACGTAGCCATGCTGGAAGGAAATTATTTTATCATCTTTCATGGGCACCACATTGAATTCAAAGCCTTGCATTTTTGCTTAATATCGTGAAATTTGATTGTATTGTTAGATTAAACAAAATTGTTTGCAATTTATAAATATTTTGATTTGATATTTGATTTACTACTACTTACAAGTCATGCGACAAGTTTCATATAGCCACCATAGCCGAGTTTGTGTTGGTCGTGGTTCTCTAGTCTGGCCTTAGTTTCCTTTGATGTGTACATTAGTCTATGAAAAGTTTGAAATATCTTAGATTATATAAATATAAAGATCATTAAGCAGTACATAATTACATTCTTTATAGTATCACATACCTTCTTATGGCATCTTGTGGCGTATTTCCTTTTTTCATATCAATTTTCTCCTTCGCATCCAAAATGAGGTCCCTCCATTTCAACTCCAGAATCATGGGGGGCACTCGTACTTTCAATTATTCTTTAAATGTGTTTTGTATTGGTCTCTCAAATACTTGAGATATTGGCCAACTTTCTCAAGGACCTTCTTTTGCAAAAAAATTATCTCCAAAGAGCTCAACCAGACGCTCTATGAGCTCATCTTTTAGCTTTTTTTCTTGGTCATTCCACCTTTTAAGCAAAAAAAAACTTGTTAGATTCTGAAATGAATTGAAGCTACAATTAATATACTTCAAGAAATGGATGCAAGGAATTAAAAATATTCTACCAATGATATGAAATGAGAATAGTTGAATAGGGTTAGTTCACATGTAATGTTCCACCTTTTATGTATGGTTTTACCAAATATTTGTAATGTAAGCTCATTCATATGTTTATAAAAAATGTTATTTCCTATAAAAAAATCATGGAATCATTAGTCCAAAAATGAGTGATCAATAAGTAAATTATAATTACACTATATATTATAATAATTTTAAAGTACCTGGAACCTTCTGTATTTTTAAAGGAAGCATTTGTTCCTCACTGAACACCAAAGTGACCTTCAATGATCCCACACTAGTAACACATGAAGAACTAGGAAATGACAGTATGTTTCATCAATAGTAGGATCCTGATGAGATGCATCTCATGTTGTGGAAAATCAATCCACTATGAAATTCCCCCAAGAAAGAACACTTGAACATAAATAAACACATAACAGAAGAGAGAAGAGAGATCTACTAACTCTGGCTTGTGCAAGAGTGGATGTTTGCATGCTATCCGTTGTCGACATTGCAGAAGAAAATACATAGAGGTTTGACCTTGAAGGAGGAGGTGTTTTCACTGTAGTATCCATAGGACCCGAAGAATAATACATTCAATATACAAAACGTTAAATATTTTCCAAAAAAGAGTGGTGAATACAAAAAATTTACTTTAGAATGTTTTTGCTAATGCTAACCCAAAGGAATTTTTTTTTGAAGAGCTTGATTATTTTAAACACATTAATAATTGCATACATTTATAAAATGGTAAAAAAACACATTAATAATTACATCCATTCACACTAAAATTATTTTACTTGAACTACCTGTAATGCCCTGATCAAGTTCAGACGCAAGTTGATGAGAACACAAATAATTCTTTATAATAACAACACGTACATATTTTAGTTCATGACATATAAGGGTATAAAATATAAACCATTATTGAAATTTTGTTATAATTAAATATTTCATTAATGCTTACTTGCAATATTCTTTCTATCTCCATCAAATATTTCCCCCTCGCTTCTATCTCAAGAATTTGAGGCATCACAAATGCGAGAGAAACAACTTCTTTATTAATTCTTCTAAAGGCCTTTTCTATCGCCCTGACAGGATCTGGGAATGCAATGATCTCCTCCTATAATGAGATTGTCCAGTCCACCTCTGTACATGTATCTTGAGGTATCACATGTGCTTTACCCTTTCTCTAAACATCTATTTGTGACAAGAATATTAGTAACATTATCAAAATTAGTACAAATCCCTCAAGAAAACTACATAATAATATAAAATTTTTCTTCTATGTGCAGAGAGAACCTAACCCATTCAGAATAGGTGTAGACATTCAAACATTAGTTATTCAAATCCTAACAACATATTCCTAACATATAGAAAATAACTATTCACAAGGACATTCAAATAGAGCTGCAACGAGAGCACCCTGTCACCGTTTGATTTTCTCTCACTTTAGGGATGTGGGTGTGCTCTCAAAACACATGGAGCATATCCCTAATGATTATTAGGGAGGATTAGGATGGATTAGGGACCATGAGAACCCCATAGTGGCATAGAATCAGGTATAGAAGACTTGATTTTCCCCTAAGGCCTCAAGGATCCTAATGATGATGAAATGTAGATTAAGTTATGAATGCTTGTTCTAGAGTTGATTTTAGACCAAAAGAGATGTGATATGCTGCATAAATGATTAGAAAATCTTGAATAAAACTAATTTCAATCCATTTAAGCTTATTCTAGGATGTGTTAGAAAGCATGAAATCTAACAATATTATCAAAAAGCTAAGATCTAGAATGAATTTAGCATGATAACAATGCATGAAATGAAAAACTAAGATAATTTATTTACTCTTGGAAGAAGGAGTATTTATAGGATTTTGGGAAGGGCTTGGGTTAGGAAGGAGAGTTAGGTTTAGAGTCAGGGTTTGGGGTAGACTTTGAGGTAAGGTTTGGGGTATGGTAAGGTTTGACCTTGGGTTAAGGTTTCTCACACATGTGTGAGCAACACTAGGAAAGTGTGCAAGGGGAGAAAGAGTGGAGAAGAGACATGGGTCTCTTTATGAAGCTATAAGAGGCCTTAAAGAGTGTGTAAGAGGCTATTAATGAGTCTGTAAGGCTCATTAATGGAGGGATTTGACCAAAAGTCAAAGAGACTTGGATTAGGATAAGAACTATAGGAATCACCTTCTAAGTAGGTTTAGAAAAGGTTTAGGGAAGATTGGAAAGGTTTAGGAATGTCTAGAAGATTCTAGGATTTTGAGGCTTTAAATAAATATTTCATTTATTTAGGGAATGTGACATCACTAACCAAATATTGATTCAATGAATGGGGGAAAATCACTCAAATTTGATTTGAATGTTTTGGGGAGAGATTCTTTAATTAAATGTGTCTAATTAAAATAGGAGGAATTAATGGCATAAAAAATAATTAATTAATTAATTATGATGTCATCAGGGGTTTTTGGAAAATAAAAATACTTATATTTTCTAAAGGATTTTTAGGTGTTTACAATGCCAATCATCCATTTTCATCCCTGGCCCAAATTCACTTTTCTTTGATATGAGATTATTTATGTTTGCAACAAATCCTGTTGGAAATCAAATTTTTCGTATGACTTCTTTTATAATATTGCTTTGGTGCTTTGATAATAACCAAGGAAGGGCACTTATATCAATCTTGTCTCCATTTCTATTTGATCTAATGACATATTTCATTGCATAATTGGAATCCTGAATGTGAGTACAAAATTTGACAATTTTTTCTTTGTCATGCCTTCCATCCAATATTTTTTATAATGTTTGTTATATTCTTTCCAATATGCATAGCATCAAACAAATGCACAATTTACAACTTCCATTAGTAGGGAAACCTACTAAATTTTCTAGGACAACTTTTTAGTCCCTTTGGAAGGTGGTCATTAATGCCTTGATGACCTTCACCATCATCAATTATATCATTAGTAAATAAAACATAATATCAAAATATAAATTACAAACATAAACCATCAGATGGAATGAAATTACCTCCATGATTTATTCTATTATATTCCAACTTTCATAGGCGAGGTGTCATTCTTCATGGCTTTGATGTAGTCTCTTCTTTCCCATTGAAAAAATGTTTTTTGGTAATTCAATATTTATGATTTCTGTGGAGGAAGTGCCTATACTCATCGAACACCTGCTTTCGTAAAATTTTTGAATGACTAGATTTAATCTTCAAACCACAAACATGACATGTAAATTTTCCCTTTGTTTGAAGACCTACAAGATCATGTATAATTGGATTAAATATGTTTATTTTGATAATTATAATTATGATGCACAATTTGAATATTATAACATACCACAAAAATGTGTTAGCCATGGGGCATCATGTATTGTCCACACAAGCATTGCATAGAATTGAAATTGTCTTTGTCCTACTGATCTAGAGATGTCATACATAGTCACATCATTCCATAACTCCACCAACTCATCGATAAGAGGCTCAATATATACAATCATATCTTTAACTTGGTACTTGCCTAGTTGAATGAACAAAAACATTACATACACCGTTCCATAACTCCACCAACCGTCGATAAGAGGATCAATATATACATTCATATCTTTAACTTGGTACTTGCCTAGTTGAATGAACAAAAACATTACATAATTATTATGACATTTTTACAATGGTATTTATAATTTAATGAAGATGACTACTAAATGAAAAAAATACCTGGAACAATCATTTCCAACATTATGTGCTCCCTCTTTATTAACATCCATGGAGGAATGTAATTGTTGATAAAAAAATGAGCCACACCGAGTAAACATATCTCAACTCTCCAAATGGATTGACACCATCCACTGCCAATGAAAGCCTGAGATTATGAGATTCTTCTTTAAAGTTTGGATGCTTTTCTTCTACATCCTTAAATATGGAACCATCTATAGTAATTCACATAATGTCATCTTGATTTCTATTGTGTGCATGGTAATCCATAAAGTGTGCCAAGCTAGTGCACTTGAATAATCATTGGAGGTGTGGAATAATGGGAATATAATAAAGAACCTTGTGAGCATCCTTTTTTGTTATTTGATCTGTTTGATATCTACTGGTATGAAATTTAGGGAATTCTATTGTAAATTCATGTTGTTTATGCTATATAATATGATCATTGGGACATGCATCTATTTTTTGATACTCCATTCCAATATATTTCATTATGGAACATAATTCTTGGTATGCGCAAGGTAGAATATTTGGTGGTGGTAACAAAAAATCACCTATCAATCTATGAAAAATAATATAATTTGTTAATATAAAGAATAGTAATGGCACATGATTCACCCTTTATTAAATATAATGAAATTACAACTAAAATAGATGAAAAATATGACATATATGACATACCTTAACATACATGAGATTTTTATGTTGGATAAACCATTCATAACCTTCAAGTTCACCAACAACAATAGAGGGGAGATAAGACTTTTTTGGGAGCCTTCGTAAAGGGGCTCATATTCCTTCTCAAGGAGAGGTATATCATGAACAACATCAAGGTCATCTTGATCATCATGATCAGCTACGCTAGTACCATCCAACGAAAACTTTAGTGGTGATTATTCACCAATTGGTGAATGTCTCTTGTCATTGACCCCTGATTTGGAAAATATATTGGCCATATGGGAATGATCATATCGCCCCGCATTTATGAAAATTGGGTCCAATGCTCGGGATCATCGCCAGTTAGTTTATAAAAATTAGGTCCAATGGCCGGGATCATCGCCAATGGCATATAATTTTTGGGCACAATATTTTTTTAACATTCACTTATAATTTCAAAGCGGCCCCAAATGGATGGCCTATATTCCCCAATAGTTATATATATATTTTTTAGGTGGACCCAACTTCGCCAGCCATTTTACGGATGCGTATCTCAAACCAATTGATTTTTGCCAACTTTATTAATATTACCATGGTATTGGACAACCCATAATTGCTTAGGATATAACACGAGACATGTTATAATTACGTGGGCTTTGCCAAATATTTGGACACTAACCTAATACCTCTGGCCCAATTCACCAATAAAGATTAGTATAAATACATTCATACATCAATGTTATTGTACACAATTTGGATCAGTTCAATTTGATCGATAGTGAAGTTCAGACTATTGAGTCTTGGCTGCTTTGGCGAGTCACAACTGTGATTGAATTTGAGGCAAAGGTAAGTGATTTTTATTTTGCGACTATGTAAACATTGTATATTATAGTTCTATTGTCATTTGTCACTTCTTTAACAAGTAAACATTTTTTTTACATTTTTTTTTCATTGGTAGGCTGGTAGCCTTTATTTCATTAAAGAATCGAGATGTCGAACAAGAATAAAGGTAATGCTCTGACATATGGGAAAATCCAAGAGAGGCCAACAAAATGCAGAACCTTATCATCATACTTTGGTCATGGTGTTGGAAATGTTTCTGGCCAAAATCGGGAAGCTAATTCATCACAAGAAGATTTTCAAGATTCACAACCTGAGGCTAAACCTACGTGACATATTGAAGAAGTCAGCAAACCTGATATCTCAGATCATGATGAGCTTGAAGAAGATTTTTAGTTAAATACCCAAAGTAGCCATAATGATATAATCAACTTGGATGAGACTGAGAATGTCAGAGAAGATGATGGTGTAGGGAAGAAAAGAAAATACAAATCAAAGAATGATAGAATGTGGGATCTATCAAGGAATTTTCAAATAGAATGGGTGTCAAAGTATCCATTCATTGAACCATTGGATAATCCAATTGAAGGGGAGCATCTGATAGAATGCAGATGTAAGTTTTGCAGTGAGATAAATAAGAAAGAAAAGAGGTTGCAGCTAAAAATTGACACCATAGAGAAGCATATGGGTAAAGTTTACGAAAAGAAAACCATAGATGGAGTTCAAAAATCAATGATAAGATGGAAAACAAAGGAGGAATCTCAGCATGTTAGGAATGAAAAATTATATGAATTTCACCATAATATAAAGATGAAGCCTGGTAAAGTTAAAGGCTCTATTGAAGCTTTTTTTGGAAAAGCATTGGAAGTAGAACTAATGGGAAAATATGTTTAGTTAAGTGTTGTGTTTAATATTTTGAGCAGAGGGCATCCTATGATAGACTACCCATCATTGAGTGCTTTATTACACTTTCTGAAAGTTTGTAACTATCCTAACAGTCACTGGTCAGTAAACAGTGGATGGGAATGGGCAAGTTGTCTTGCCGAGGTTGAAAAAGATGATCTGAAGGAAAAAATTAAAGAGTCAAATTTTATTGCATTATCTTTAGAGGAGGTTAAAATAGTAGACAATACTTCCTGGGTATGCATGCATGTTTATACTATACATAATTTTGTTCAGCAACATCATCTACTAACTGTTGCTAAAATGAGGGATAATGCGATAATGGAAAATTTATTTGAACTAGTAAAGAGTTATCTAATTGAATATGGAGGTATAAATGACATGACCATTGCCAAAAAGCTGGTGTGTGTTGGAGTGGATGGAGCTTCAGTAATGCAAGGCCACAGGGGTGGTCTTTGCACAAAGATACAATCTTCTTGTGCACCCTACATTACTCCCATTCACTGCATGACCCACAGAATGAATCTAGCTTTTGGAGTTGTCAGCAAGCATGCTCCAGTAAAAAAAAATGAAGCTTTAATCAAAGAGGTCTACCAATACTTCTGTCGAAGCCCAAAATAATTGAGGGAATTTCAACACTTTCCCGAAGGACTAACCGACAGGAACAAGCTTCTTAAGGATAATGATACCAAATGGATCTCTTTGGATGGACCAACACATCGAGTTTTTTCAGAATATCAATCGTTGCTTGGTCTAATGAACTCAAGTCGTGACGAAGCAGGGCAACCGAAATTTCCTTTGCTTTTGGCAATGTTAACTAATGTAGAGACATTGTTAACATTAGCAAGTATTCTCCCCATGCTTGAGGAAATGAGAAATTTAATGAAAAAGGCTCAGCAAAGAGCTATGTATATTGCAGAATATGCTTCGCTGCATAAATTGACATGCGTGGTGCTCGATAGTCTCTATCAATTATGTGAAGATGATGTAAAATTTGCCAACTGGCTGAAAGTCATAGATTTGGACAATCCTGATAACTTTTTAAAAATTAATTCAAATGGGGAGTTATGTGTAGAAGTTCACGGAGTTGAGATACCAATGCACTACTTTGCTAGGATCGAGTCTGAGGAACTAGGAAAGAACACCAGGACTCGGCGAGTATCAAGTATTAAAAGGGAAGACTTTACCAAGATCATTGAGTCTGTAATAGCTTCTGTGAAGCACATTGCCTATGATCTTTCCTCACAGATTAGAGAAAGATTTCTTCCAGTCAAACTACTTGAATCCATGGCTATTGTGTTTCCTCAATATTGGAGTATGAACAATTGAAAAGATTTTAAAACTAGGCTACTAACTTTGATAGATCATTTCTGCAAAACCAAAGAGTTAAATGGAGTAACTCTAAATGGAATTTTAGATGGAAATCATTTGAGAGAGAAATCAGGTCATTTTTCAATAACAATGAGGGAACAATATAATATTATGTAGAACCCTCGCGAAGATGGATTAGTATCAAGGCTTTGGAAAAATCTAGCTGAGAGCGAATTGTTGACTAATTCAATATCAAAATATTTCAAGCTTGTTGATTTATGTCTAACCTGATATTGGGGTCAGTGGAGGATGAGATAGTTTTTAGTGCTTTGGGATTCCTAAAGTTAAAGCTAAGAAACAAACTAGACAAGAATCTGGAAAATTGCTTGAGGCTCTATACATCCAGGTATGAAGTCAATACTTTTCCTTACGAAAGGGCACTGAAATTGTGGAGGAAGAAATGTCAGAGAAGAGGGTTGGGAAACATTTCAAACCAAAGTGGGACTGGGAGTGGGAATGCCAGAGACAATGATGTCATTGACTCATGTACTACTGGTACTGGTACTGCTAGCGGTGAACATCAGTTAAGCGGTGGTATGTAGAGTGAAGAAAACATATCGAAGAACCAAGGAATCTATGAAGTTGATGGCGTTGAATCTGATGATCTCAATGATGATATGATGTGGTAGCTTGAAGTTAAACTATTGTAGAAGTAGTAGGTCCTAGCCTCCTAGGTATTTATTAAGCTTTTTCCTGAAGTCTACTGTCAATTTTTGTATCTCATCATTAATCATGCATAATAGCATATTCCAATGTCAAAAACTTGAATGTGGTTGATAATGTCATCAAGATTCAATTCCACATTTAATAATGGTTTTCATTTTCATTATTCAACTCATATGGTACAATTCTTGTAGATTTTTCATTATTTGTTTTGACAACATAGCAATTCATATGTTAGAATTCTTAGAGTTAGAAATACTGATTCTCATTAATTTAATTACAAATATGATACAATGTAACAATTCATTCATTAATACTAGTAAGAACACAACTCTGTGATTCTGTTTACAAAACTCAATGACTCAATACCCATTGGCAATTTGGCACATTGCCCAATTTCAATTTCATTACCCTAAGCCAATGACCCTGAGTTACCTTTTATAGAAACAAGGGAGCAACAACAACTTCAAGTCAATTTGCCTAATGTGAAGTGAGAAGTCTCAAAATCTAAATCAGTAAGACAACTACAAGTCTACAACATCTCTACAACTTTAGTTGTACATTCCAGTATTTGACAGGCTGGTTTAGTAAATTAGCATTGGCAATAGCATCTACAAGACTACAACATTCATCCTGTTCAAAAAACAAAGTTCAAACTTGTTAGTTTAAACTTAATTCTAGACTCTAGTATTTAGGATAATATCAAAGATATATACTAAAGATATAGAGATGATTGAAACTGAAAGTACTTTCACATACTATGATTGATGAGATCAAGATGATTATGTCAGTTTCTTTAGTATGCTCCATTCTTCATCGGTTGGAAGGGAAAAAATTTTCATGTTATAGTACATGACCTGCAACCTTGTCAACCATCCATACTTGGAAGAGTGAGTTGAAAGAAATGTTCCTTCCATTATTGCATTCAAATTTGTGAATATTTTGATGCACTTTGCAATGCCTTCATAAGTTCTATCCCAAGGAAGGTTGCCTAAATCAGACGTCACTGTGTCCTCCAAATTTTTTTTGTAAGCTTCTCTTCCAATGAAACTCGTTGATGAGTAATCAGGACTAGGACTCGGAAAACCAAGAGATATCAATTTTCTTGTTTTACTATTCATCTTGGCAAGCTTTGGCCCAAATAAGGAAACATTTTCTTCTGCTTCTGTTAGTTTTTGACATTTTTGAAAGACAGAGTTCGCCTTTATTGTGGCAGCAACGTGGTCCTGAATTCCCTTGCTTACCAAATGCTTGTCACTGCTTCTGTTGATTTCTTGCATAATCTGCTTTGCAATTTTCTATCTCTGAGAAAAACTTTTTCTCTTCTCAATGTGCTCTTTTAGCTTCCCAAAAACATCTGTAAGAGTTTCATTTAGTTCAAACCAATCACACAACCTATTAGAAGACATCTTTATTTTGCCCCAGAAGTATTTTTTTATTTGCTTGACTGTATTATTTACATGGTCATTCAAGCTATTTTCATAATTTTTAATTGTATTATTTTCCTTCTTTAGGTCTTCTCTAATTTATGAGAACTTGTGTTCACTATCTTTTCTTATTTGCCCTGCTTTCTCTTCCCACTCTTTTGCTTTCTCTTCCCATTGTTTTGTTTTTACCCTCTCACTCTCCAATTCTTTCTTTAAGTTATTAGTCGCCTTTCCCACACTCTCCAAGTTTTTGTAAAAACTTAATGAAGAGGCTTTTTCATTCTCAAGTTTTTGTTCGCTCTGTTCCAATTTTTCCCTCAAAGATTTCAGTTCTGCGTCCATATGTTCTTGCTGTCCAACTCCAATTGCTTCTTTAGAGGATGAATTTTTTATCCTTCTCTCTAATTCTTTGCACCTGTTTTCTGCTTCTTTCTCATTTTCCTTTACATTTGCCAAGTCTGCCTTTAACTTATCTATTGTGCCCTGAAGCTTTCCTTTCTCTCTCTCCAACTTCATCACTGAACTGTAGACCACTTGGTTGGTCATTTTGGACACATTTATCTTGTCCACATTTTTTAATTTTGGATAAATCCATTTGGAGGGTGCTAACTTGAAATTGAGATGGATCTAACTGACTCTTTGGTGGATTGTTATCTCTAGCTAGGGGCATAACAACCATGAATTCCATCATATCTTTATTTGGGTCATATGTGGGAAATAGCCTATTTGTTGCAGGTTCTGCATCACAAGCTGCAGCAACTGCTTCCATCTTCTTTGTCTTACTATGTTGTCTATTCCTATTTTTTAATTGTTCATAGTTAGTTACAAAATCATTGTAACGAAAATCAGGGTTTTGTGACACAATTGAATGTTTGAATGGTGAAATATCACTTGCACTGATGTAGGAGCTTCCACCTATGTTGCCTCTGGTGTTGCTAATTACACCATGAGGATTAGCAGCACCCTGACCCATTACAAGTGGAGTTTTTGGATTGTTCTGAGCTTGAGGGTTTTGTCCTAAAGGTTGGGCAATTGTTGGAGTCCCAGTCACCATTGGCATTGTTGTACCAATACTTGTAAAAACATTTTGCTTCTTTACACTGCCTTGATCTTTGGGAACAATTTTTTTCGTGTCTATCTGTAATGTCCTTTTCGAACCACTAGTTGTAGTTGTACCCATGATATCCACAGTTGTGGGCATGGAAATTGATTCAGATTGAATTTGAGTGCTTCAAGGAAATGGAATTGACTGAGTTGATGATTTTGATGATTGAACTCCAAGCCTAAGGCCTAGTTTCTCACCATGTTTTGGTGGAGCAGCTGGGTCAGGTGCATACCAAACCCCTTCTCCAGTAGGACCCAAACCACCAAAGCCTTGGTAGCCCATTTTTTCTATAATATCCGCCCCTTTGGTATATTGATCTTTTTTGGATGCATCAACTCCTCTACTAATTGAATATACTTTATTGGATGTGGGATTCACGCTGGATGTGGGATTCACAGAATCCTGGTCCTGGTCATCATCATCTGGATGCTCCTTATTCCATAATTTGTTAAACATTGTATCCTCTTCCACGTCATAAAGATCTACAGAGGTCTTTGGCTCACCGAGATTCTTCCTCATTTCCCAAAAATTATAAATTTTGGTTCGAGTCCAATTATCATCGATACATTCATTCATTAGCTCTTTTGGAATAGAATTTGTAGATGGTTGAGTAGCTTTCTGGTAGAAATTGGATGATGTCATAATCATGGCATGTACTTTTCCTTTCTGTTTGTGTAATGCCATTATTTGTGATGACAATTCCTGTATTGACATATTATTTTCAGCAGCATATTTCTCCATCTCTTTTCTGACCTCGTCCCAAGACTCCATGTTTTTAAATTTTTCAATCAATGACATACTTTCATGTTGACATTTTCTGCAGAGTTCCCATTCTCTCTAAGCTTTGTTCCAATTATGTTGAGTGGATCATACTGCCAGTGACTATCAACATCAAAGTGAAAAATTGAAAAAAAGGCTTGTGCCACTTTGAATCCTCTTCTCTCAAATGTGAACCCTCCAAGTGAGAAAGGCAAGGAAGGAAATATCATTTTCTTTTGCTGACCATTAAAGAGTACATTTGTTCTCTCCATCTTCCATACATATTCCAATGTAAATACCCTCTCTGTTACATGTGTTGGAAGTTTGTAGGGTTCTACCTCTGAACCGTAAAACCTTAACATAGTGTACTCTTCCGTTAAGTACCAATCAACCAATTGTAATTGACTTCCCAGTTGAATGCAATTCTACAAGTAACAGGCATTCTAGGCATCAGAGTGCTTGTAATTTTATGGTACATTGGTGCCAAAAAGAAGTCTACAAAATTGTTGTAGTTCCTTCTGTTATCAATCATCCTTATCTGAGGTGTCCACTCATATATTGGATTTTGGCCCTGACTGCAAAGCTTGTTTGTCTGAAATACTGCACGATGCTTTACTAAGAGAAGATAGCACAAGTAGGTTGTGAATCTAAATGTCTTTTGTGAACCTCTTTGAATCATTAGTAATTGATCTTGCATGCAACGAGCAATGTGCTCAATAAAACAATATTTTACTGGTTCTTTTTCAAAATGAATGTGAAAAAGCATTTCAAGAATGCTGGCACCCACTTGTTTGTTACTATCCAATCCCAAACAAAATGCTACCAAGGAAATATTGTCCTGTGCCCATGGCACAAAAATATCATAATCATAAGGAGGCTTATGATCTGGACTCAGACTATAACCATTTGTTATTCCTCTGATATAAGAATCTCTCTGTGTTACATCTAACTTTTCATAATCCTCTACCAGCTTTCCTAGGTCAATGTGCACATTTGAGTTTTGTTGTTGAAACCCTAGGTTCAATAGACTAGAAAATTCACTCTCGGTTATGGACAAAATTTCCTCCTGAGTATTTTAATTCACAATTGCTTTTCTAATTTCATCATAATTTTCAGCGCAGACCATGACAATTTTTTGGGAAGGGAATACTTGAGGTAACGCCATGTGTGCCAACCTAGCAACCCACGATCTAATTTTATTTGCCCTTGCATTTATCACAGGGTTAAATGAAAATTTTTTTGAAGCCTTATTTGGATCGTTCCACTTGTTTTCAAGTGCAAATCTAATTTCCATTATTCCCTTATTTCCATGAATAACAGGATCATAAATATCATGGAATAAATAAGTGAAACCTGGTGTTTTAAGTAGATTGTGGAATTCCAGTATCTGACTTGGCCTTTTACTCGTAGTCTTATTCTTGATATTTGTTTTTCCCATCGTGGTAAGTTGGTAAGCAGTATCACTATTTACTCGTAGGAAAATTCAAATATTTATACATAGCTACAAGCCTACAATTTACAGGGGTGATTCAAAATTAAACCCTAACAAGATAATTTTTTTTATAAAATATAAACAGTAAAGTTGATTTGATTAAACCCTAACAGGATAATTTTTTTATATAATATAAACAGTAAAGTTGTAAATGAAGAGATTTAAAAAATTTAAAATGTGGGACGTAGGTGTTCAGGATTTTAGAAGTTACCCGTTACCCTTAGTTTCAATTTTTGCAGACTATGACTGGAAAGAGAGTTGAGAGACTTTGTTGCTTTCCTCGGGCTTAGACATCAATCCTCAACCTAGAAATTTAGAATCCATAACCCCTATCTAAATCTGCAGACTACTTATAGTTTATACTTCTAAATGAAAATTTAGATTGGAAACTTTAAGTGCAAAAATTGTACAATCTACAACCGTCACACTTGTCACTGACTCACTGACCGTGTGAGTGGACACGCGTCATGAATCCAGAATTGGTTTGCAAAAATGGGTTTTGTTTTCCCTTTCGGGCCAAAATACAGCTTCAGTCGTTGATCTACAATCATCCAACAATCATAATGTCATGAGACTCATGACTCATTGTTAGTCACATTAACGTGGGTCCCATTAACGAGTCACATTGACGAGTCAGACATGTCACGTCATCATCAAATGACATTGTTGACAATTGGTAGACCGTGCGAGACTGCGAGTGGAATGTGTTTAGTGAGTCATGACACGTGTCATGATTCCAGAAAGGGTTTGAAAAGTTGGGGTTACTTTTCCCTTTCGACCCAAAATACAACTTTAGTCATTGATCTACAGTCATCCAATGGTCAAAATTTCATTGTTAGTCACCGTGAGTGGTGAGGTGGCCCTGTGGGTCCCACTCCCATTAACTCACCGTGTCACGTCATCATCAAATTTAAATGACATTGTTGGTAGACTACGACTAATGTTTAGTGAGTGGAACGTGTTTAACTTTAGTGACTCATGTCATGATTCTGGAAAGGGTTTGAAAAGATGGGGTTACTTTTCCCATTCGACCTGAAATACAACTTCGATTGTTGATCTACAATCATCCAACGACCAAAATTTCATTGTTAGTCTTCGAGAGTGGTGAGGTGGCCCCGTGGGTCCCACTCCCATTAACTCATCGTGTCACGTCATCATCAAATTGAAATCACATTGTTGGTAGACTACGACTAATGTTTAGTGAGGGGAACGTGTTTAGTGACACGTGTCACGATTCCAGAAAGGGTTTGAAAAGATGGGGTTGCTTTTCCCTTTCATCCTGAAGTCCATTGTACATCGTCGATCTGTTCTCATCCAACGGTAGTTATTTGCAACAAATGTCAAACATTGTTAAATGTTATACTATTTTTTTAATAATATTACTTAAGTTAGTGTTTAGAGATTACGAGATTTCTCAAACATGAGTTATCAGTTAAAGTAATATTTTTTATTGATTATATAGTATACTTAAAGTTAAAATGATATTTTTTATTGATTATAACTTTAACATTGATAATCATAATCACATATAATTCTCATTAGAAAACCATAAATTCTTTCTCTAACCTATTACCTTATTAATTCACTTGTCCTTCAAATTGATTATATACTTATAGTATACTTAATGTTAAAATGATTTTTTTTATTGATTATAACTTTAACGTTGATAATTATAATCACATATAATTCTCATACATTATAATTAGAAAACCATAAATTCTTTCTCTATCCTTATTAATTTATTTGTCCTTTGAAATTCTGTAAATCTTTCATATTAACTACATTGTACAACTGTGATACAGTGATACATTTTAAATATTCATATTTAAAAATGGAAATACCATCCACATCGTTTGAACGTTTCCTTATTTGTACTAAAACATACTTACAAGTTACATCATACATGTCAAATACACAGATAAAGCATTTAGGCAACTAATTAAAATATTGCAATCACAGTGAAAGAGAAGTCTAAAAACCATTTTTGTACCCATAAAACACAGTGACAGAAAAGTCTAAAAGCTTGCAAAATTTTCATTATACTTTTTCATAAAAATATAATTACATTGTACTCTTCCAGTACAATACTACAAAGAGAAACCTACTATTATACTATAAACAAAAAAAACACAAAAATGAGGTACATTTTTTTTCAAAAAAACCACTAGTAGTCCACTAGTGATTTTGTCCTGCGGCTCCATCTAAGTAGAATTCTGCAGAGAGAATTAACTGCGAGAATTCATCAAGCCACCTGAATTGCCCCTCTTGAACCTCCTCTTCATCAAGCATAAACCACTTACGAAGAAAATCCCTGGCAATTAGAGCCCATTTCCTATGGTGCTTCAACTACCCAGCAGTTAAGCCCACCAGAAAAGGTTGCATGGCCACATTCTGGCCTGGGAGGAGAAGCTTGGGTATTTCACTTGCCCAAGGGATCCCCACCCCTATTTCTGCATACACGACAACATTAACATTGTCCCCCAGCTATTTTTCTTTAAAAACCCTACTCAGCAGCATTAGCATGTCCACCTTCTCTCCTCCGAGGTCAAGAAGAGATGCTAGAAAATGGGACGTAATGTCCGTGCAGACCCGGTGCCTATCTTCATTATGCAGAAACTCTCTGCCCAACACCATTTTAACAGCCTCTAATATGATAGGCCCACCCTCCTTACAAATAGACTCTAAGGTTTCATCAGAAAAGGAACCCAGAGAGGCCTTCTGGGCCTCCTCAGATGTGCATCTAAGCCTAATTGGAGTGTCCATCTCAAACAGTAAAACTTCAGAAAACTTAAAAATAATTTTTTTGCAAAGTGCAGAGTGCAGACCCTAAACAAACAAATTATCTAGCAAAGAGGAATCAATGAATAATGAAGCGAGATCGTCTATAAATAGCCCTTGAATCCTTGATTGTTACTTAGCAATAAATTGTTCTTTCTTTAATGGTATTAAATCCATTGTCCTTAATATGCCTCTAAATCTTTCATGTAAATATTTCCCCTAAATGCATGTGTGTGAGAAATTAAAATTTTGTACTTAATCTTTCATATTTGGCAGTAAATCTTTCCCATTTATGTAGAACTGTCAGAAATCGATTAGATCGTCTGTACAAATTTGGAAGTGTTGCGTGACAGCTAAAGAATTTCGCTTGTCACTGACAAGGCATTTATTTCTTACCGAATTAAGAGGTTACAAGTTGCACTATAGGACCATGATTATCGATACCAACATGTGTACACTGTAGTCTATAGACACGTTGACAACCCTAATTTGATACGTGTCAACATTCTAGTGACTTCCTGGACAATTATGTTTCCTTCAAGAAATTGGGCCCGAAATTAAACTTTAGCCATTGATCTTGGATCATCAAACGGTCTTAAATAATACATTTAACATTATAAAATAATGTATGTATGTTAGGAACTTAGGTTAGGTTACGTGTCCGTGTTATGTCCCATCTTTTGGAAATCGCCAATAAATTATTTTTTTTCCCAGAATTAACGAACGATTAGCCAATAAATTATTATTTTTCCCATAATTAACGAACGATTAGCCAATAATTTTTATTTTTTCCCATAATTAATGAACGATTAGCCAATACAATTATTTTTTTTCCCTTCAAAAAAATATTATTCCCCTCATATATTATAATTTTTTACTTCAAAAGAAAATTATTCGCCTCATATATTATAATTTTTTACTTCACAAGAAAATTATTCGCCAGCAATTTATGAAATTTTCATTCGACGGGGAAAAAATCACCAATACAAACTATGAAAAATCGTGAATTTGAAAAATAAAATTGCCTGGATTAAAACAAATTCCCCCCTAAAATAGTGTACGATTCTCCAGGATTTTACACTTTTTCCTAAAAGGGGGTTTCTTAATGTTATCCCTGGTACCATCATCTTCAATTGTGTTTTCTAGTACATGATCAATTGCACCATTAACATCATCTTCAATTGTGTTTTCTCGCGCATGATCATCTTCCTCCATGGGATCATTATCTCGAGCTTTGATATTCACACCTCCATGTTCCTCCACTTGGAAATCCACATTCTTTGGGTTGTCATGGTCCATAACATGTGCCCTGGGGAGGAAGACCTATATGAAAATGATGAGTATAAATAAACCATGATCATGATCTCATCATCAAGTGATTTCTTATGTATATAAATTGTTAAAATAATATAATGAAAAACTTATCAATCGACGATAATCATTCCCCCCTTCAATGTGACCATGCTACCTACAATGTTTCTCAGTTGTTTTGATTAGAAGTCTTCAAGTCTTTAAGCCCTTACAATTTTTGCAGGGACAATAACATTTTCCATCACCTTTTCTTTTGAAGTTAGACCATAATCTAGCAAGTGTCTCCTTGTTTTGTTCTTCGTTGATATTATTTGACATGGTCTTACTTCATAGGGAAAAAAATTGGGCTATATATGAATACTTAAATATAGAAAAATTGCAAAACAAACCAAGGCAATTGAACATTCAACACACCATTTTACAAATGTTGGTTTCAATGATAAGGTAGTAGACTATGTAATTAAATTAATAGTTTAAAATATATTATGCAACCATAATCCACAACATTATTATATAACCTTTGTGACTTAAAAGACAATTTGGCCACCAAGTGTGCATGATTCATAATAAAAACCCCTAAAAATGTCTCAATGAGATTTTCAAGAGTCTCCCAAAGAGTGTAAGAGAAATAATGCAACCCACTCAAAAGACGTTTCTCTACAATTTGATGATACATTAAAAACCATAAAGTCCCACAAAACCATAGGCTGCCATATGTACTCACCTTTGTTATTTTGTTACTCCACTTGGCTCCCACATGATGAAGAATAAAAAATTCTTATCAGTTCTTCATAACCCAAACATGAGTTCCAATGGAGCTTTCAATGATGTAGCAATATGTCCCTTATAGATTATGATGTAAATCAGATTTTTTATAGAAAGGAAACAAGTTACAACAACCACAAACTACTTGGAATCTCAACCAAATCATAACTGTGGTGGCTGAAATGATTGTTCCCTACAAATGCACCCTTCTACCAACATCATTCATCAACGAAACCTCTATAAAATGAGAAAACTTGTGATTTTTCATGACTGATAACAACAACTTATAACTTGGAGTCATTAGTTTTCACTAGTTTTGAAAACTAAGTAGACAATATATTGAGTTATTTAATAGGTCAAGCTACCTAAATAACTCCATTAATCTTAAATTGTGAATTCTTACGACCACCTAACAATAGAATGTATAATAGTGACAATGAGACCTTGTGGATCAAAGATTAAATAAAGTGGACTTTCATCCAATGTTTGAAGACAACACAATTCACTCATCCCCCCTTCTTAGTTTAAAATGGAGACATACCCAAACTGCAACTGGATTCTAAAACAAAGAGTAAATACTGATGGAAAGTGTCTAAATTCTTAGGACAATGTTGACAACAACTTCAAAGAACTGAGACTAAAATCACATGGAGACTTTATCATATATCTTGAGGGTAGTTTTTAAATTTGTCTCAACCTTATGAAACATTAGTAATCATACATATATCTTATGATTGATAAAACAATACTTCAACTGTCAAAGATACTAAAATTTGCCAAGAAAAGCACACTAGGGCATGCAATTTCTCTCCACAAACTCAATAATTAAATCTGAAATAAGTTTCATTAGGAAGGGCATACAATGTATTAACAAATCCCAGAGTTATTGATTTTTTCAATGGTGAAAATAAAAGTTATGGTCCAAACTTCTTTCATGCCAGTGAAATGAAGGGTTTAGGAATAGTTTTGTGAGAGTTTGATCAAACTTTCTTCATTTCCCATGTCTAGTTTTCAAAATACTTGCAAAAGGAATCCATGTCATCTAACTCATCCTCGTTTCCATTCTAATAATTCCCAAATCCTTCCAAATCAACCAAGCACGTGAAAAAGTTATTTGATAGGCAAATAATAGGATAAATAATGTTGCAAAACAAGGTTCTTTATTTGAAAATCCTTCATATAGTGTTGTCCAATGCCCAAGACTCGATCCCAAGAGATTATATAAGGATGTTATAGCCATTTAAAACTACTTCCAACCAATTTTGAATGGATTGGTCATTCTAGGCCTTTAATGACAACTTTTTGCACCAATTTGCAAAAAGTTGTTAAGCAAGTTTTGACAATTTTTGCAAGATTGTGCAATATATGCTCAAATGACCCTATACTAACTTATACCTATGATAACATGTCAAATATAGCATAAAAACATTATTTATACCATCCTTTCCACCTTTGACCCCCCTTTTAGAACCTTTGACTAGGTTTGACCAACATAGGCCCAAATTACCTTAAGGCTTATAATAATGGCTCAAATGGCCTTCCAAGTGCAATATAATGCATGAGATGACACTAATTAAATATGAAAATATTAGATATGGCCTCTCAATGGCCTTATTAAAATGTTTTGGCCAAATTGGTCTTCAATGGGTTTCAAGGGCTTTTGGTGCTCTTGCACCAATAGTCAATAGGGTCATGGTCAAATGGCAAGGCCATAAGATTCTTATGTTGGAGATCCATGTTCAAATTCCCCAAAGTGACATCAATGTGGCTTAAATGTTTAATTGATTGAGTGGCTTACGTAACTTCTAAGTTGAATATGTTAATGGGGAGGAGGTTCCCCTTGTGACCACCAACATTTTATGGAACAAAAAGAGAAAAACAATGTTTGATATAGTTGTATGATTTGGTTCCACATTGATCATCTCTATAATATTTGAGACAACCTAAGGAGACCACTACTAATATTTAAGTAGGGATGTTTTGATAGGGGACTTTGGCTTCTATTGGCCACATCTACTGATGTAGGAGCATCAAAGGTCTTGAGAGGCCAATAAGGAAAGTGTGGTTGAAATATTTTTATAAGGCCATTTTTATTATTTTCATAGTTAGATAATGTTTTTACATGCATTGGATTGCAATTGTAAGGCCTAATGATCCATCATGTATTCATTTGGCCCAAGAGGCCCTGATTGGTCAATAGTGGGTCAAAATTCCTCAAACTGGTCAAATAGGTGAGGATAATGTAGAAATGATGTTTTTGGTTCATTTAAGCCATGTTAGGCCTATTTGTGATGTAATAGGGATCCTTGGATGGCCAGGAAGTTAAGGTGTCAAAAAGTTGCAATAATGTTGCAAAAGTTGCTTAACAACTTTTGCAACATTTGTAAAATAAGTTGTCATTTGATGAAACAATATCCAAATAATTGAATTGAAAATTTAAATCAAAATTTAGGTACTTAAATAACCCTTTTTGGGTCAAGGGTGGACATCTGGTGGAGTTTTGAATGAAAGTTACCAATAGAACATTGCATTATGTTGCCATTTTACTAGGTTTTCTCTGATCAACAATATAGTATTGATTTGTATGGATTTGTTTTGCATTGAAACATTTTGGGACATAAAATATAAGGATCTAGATTCCTTTCTATTTAATTTGGAGGTCTAGTCATGAAGAACAAAAAGTGATCCAATACACTCTTTCGAAACAGTCCTAAAACCCTCTAAAATTAAGGGTTTGTCTGAAGTTTGATTAATAACTTTACTTTTCACCATTAAAAAAATATCATTTTATGGATTCTAGTATTAATTTGAAGTAATTTCAAAATTCGAATGGCTTGAGTTTAAAAGATTGAGTATTTGGTGAGATCCACCAAGCCCTAGCGTGACTGCTCTATGATTTTTATTCGCTGTGACAACAACTTTCTATTATTATGACAACAACTGATCTTGTGGAATGTTCTAATGGTTGGATATGATTGATCAAGAGTGAAAGAGATCCAAAAATACACATATACATCTTTGATCAAAATTTCATGTTGTTTGTAAAGACTGATTTCATTATTACAGTCATAATTGTCCAATTCCATAACAATGATAAATTGTGATTGTTTGGTTCTAAATTCAAGACATTTTGTGCCCACAGTCCTTGAAGGGGTTTAATATGGTTTATATAAGTGTTTCCCATGCTTCCCACACCATGAATGGAGGTTTCATATTATCCTAAAGGTTTGATCACACCATCCTCTGTCAAACTGTCCTTGTTTTTAAACTGTCATAGCCAGTTTAGTTTTTGCCATTTAAAATCCTTCTACTCAATAATCATTTGAAGTTGTCTCATATAAACATTTTCTTCACATATCCACCCTTCCATTGGTCAAGGTTCCAAGTATTTCTTGCTCATGATTGGCTATCCATGCTCTATTTTTGCTGTGAAATAGTGACAATCCTATTTGATGGTTAACCTCATGTATTTGTTGCAGTTAAGACAAGGTTTTAAAACTTTATCAGTGTTTCCTCATTTACTCATGGTGTTGTTACAAAACAAAGATCCTATTATGGAGAGAGTTATCATCCAAATTCATTTGAAATCATGAAGTGTGTTGCCATGGTGAAGGGAATAGGCCAAGGCCAATGAGTAAGGGGTTGTGGAACCAAGGAGTTGATGGAGTGTTAGGTTGTAGGATTAGCCACATTAAAGTGTCCCAATGATCGAGTGTGTGAGTTATGTCTTGAAGAGCATGTTCCAAGTCAAGAAGTGTAGGATTGAATCAAGCCATGTGTTGTTTAGATACTAGGCCATCAAGTGAATCCTTGTGTCTAGGAGGGTAGGAGAGTGAGTTAGTTGACCAAACCATTACTTCCTCTACATCATCTACTAAGCCATATATTTATCACACCATATGAAGGAAATGTTTAGCTTATTTTCTTGAAAAACTCTTCATATGATATGCTAGAATATATGGCCAGATAGCCACCAACACTTCTATGAGTATAGAGGCTAAATATTTGTAATTTGCAATTCCCACAAGGGTTTTTAATGAGCCAAATAGAAGCAGCTTGTACAATGCTATCTTTAAATGTAAAATTAACTAGTAAAATCCACTCATGTTTCACACCGTGTACTATGATATTCTAAATGCAAAATTAACTAGTAAAATTTCCTTATGTTTCATGACTTGTACTCTAATATTTTTAAATCCAAAATTAACAAGTAAAATGTACTTTTGTTTCATGTGACCATTCAAGCTAAAAATATTCAATTGGATCCCTCCATGGGACCATCACCTTAGATACCTGATGGTGACCTCATAGGGGTTTCCAATCCTTCGACGAGGATTGCTACTGACAAATAATCACTCTCAGTTGCAGTCCCTTTTGTGTATTGTCAACTGGAGACTGGATCTCATTCCATATTGAAAACATGGATAATATTAGCATTTGAATCCAAAGAAAATTATTCCATTTATGGGCTGCTAGGCCACTGAACTACTAAATTTATTGGTAAACTAGCAAGTAGTTAATCAATGAGTTTGTTTGGGAGATCAAAGCATAAAGCTACAAAATTTTAAAAACATATAAAGGGATTTCCACATTAAGTTTCACATACACCAAAATGGTGTTTGACCTGGTGGTGACCTATAAGATTATATTTTGGCTTAGCTTTTACCTTCCACCGTCGATAAGAGATTCCCGTGAGCCAGACGATCGATGGATGTATCGATATTTGAGCCTTCTCATAATCAATCTATCTATAGATTCCCAATCCCCTCCAATGAAGAGAGTGATTCACTTCCCTTTTGAGCCCCTATAGTTCTATTATTTCGGTCTTATTGCTTCAGTTCTACTGTCTTGATCTCTTTCAAGACTGGGTGGACTACTCGATCGACCCTCTGGTGCGTAATAGTTCTTCAGTTCTACTATCTCGATCCCTTTCAAGAATGGGTGGACTGCTGGATTGACCCTCTGGAATATAATAGTGAATATAAATTTTGCTTTTATTTTAAAGTTATGTCCATGCTTGTCGAAATTCTGATGAACACAAGCATGGATTTAAAAAACAAAGTTTTTGCTCTATAATCTGACAAAGCAAAAGAAATCCCATAGCTCATCGGAAAATAACCCCAAATGTATTAGTGTAGGGAGCATCGAGAGGGGAGGGGGGGGTGGGGGGGTTGAATCGGTCCAACAATATTCTTTAAGATTTTAAACTAAAACCATAGCTTAATACTGAAAGTAAATGCAAGTAAACCAAACTGAACATATAACATAAACATCACAACACCATCATTTATTTTTGAGGAAAACTTGGTTAAGGGAAAAATCTTGGTGGGGATGATACCCACAAATATCTCACTACTACAATAATAAGTGCTCAGCTAAAGGAACACGTACAAAGAGGGAAGTGCACTTTCATTCAATCTTACAACTTAGAGCTCACTGCTTAATTGTACAACCAAAATACATCAAGACTTACAACCAATTACATGTAATCAAGAAATGGACTTAGAATCCTATACCGAATTGATTGGTAGCATCGACAATGCCTATTTAGTTCCAATGAAGCTCCGAACATAGATTTTCACATAAACATAGTCTTTTCTTATTTTCTTGTCATAATATCACCATCTTATCATCAATTACTTCTCTTTCCTTCGCAATCAAAACTCAATCTTAAATATAAGATCATAACTCAAATCATAAACTCTCTCGACCCAAATAGGAGTAATATTAAAATGTGTAGATGTATACACGCCAAAACAAGATCAAAACATAAAATAAAACCTTGCTAACTAAACCAAGTAACCTCTGATGTCAGCTCTATCATCAACAATCATTAAACCGATAAACAAAAATGCTAGGTATATTGATTCAGTTACTCCAAACTATCTTGATCTTCCAAAAATTGTCAACATGATATTCCACAGTGAATATCTCATGCATCTGATGTATTTTGGATCCACGATTACCATATTAGACATAATAGTATATCTACATTCATACCTTATAATCACGTACACTAATACTCAAAATTATGTCTGAACCAAACTAATCTATTTGATTGGTCATTGTCCTGCTTCCAAGACTTAGACAAATATAGGTAACAAATCCTATGGTAAATTGATTTTTCTACATCATAGCCAAGAGTAAAATATATTTTTTTCCTTCAATAAAAATATACCATAAATTAAGGGTTAACTCTTGCCAACATGTTTATGCCTACTCTTAATTACAGTTTTTGGAAGATATTACTTTGATTGGTCTTACTAGAGTTGGTAAGGAAGATAATTTATGAAGATAATTGGATATTTATCTGGAGGCTTCTGGGAAAAAAATTAATGAGGAAAAGTCATCCATTTTCTTCTTTAATACTCCTTAGCCTATCTTTAATATAATTTCTAGGATTTTGATATTCTAGATTGATGCTCTTCCCTTTGTGTATCTTGGCATTTCCATTGTTATTGGTTCTTTACCTAGTAGGTTCTGGTAGGATGTCTTAGATAATTTTTATAGAAAAGTGTCTCATTGGACTTGTAGGTGGATTTCTTTTTCTAGGAAGGTAACTCTTTTGAAGTATGTGATTCAAGCTCTTCCTCTATATAGGTGTTTTTGTAGGTTGTTCCTTCTAACTTCATTCAAGAGTTTGAGTCTTTGTCCCATCAATTCTTATGTGCTAGTTATTTTATGAGAAATGGAGCATGGTTAAGTGGGATTCAACTTGTAGAACAAAACAAGAAGGGGGTCTTGATCACAAGCATACAAGACTCAATGGTTATGCCTTGGTGACTAAGCATTATTGTAGGTGTTTTCATCAACATCAAGATTGGGCTGGACTCATCATTTCAAAGTATTTTTGTGGTGCTAAGATTAATGATGTTCCTCGATATAGTATAGAGGATAAAGGATCCATGATTTGGAGAACTCTTAAAAGGTGATCTAAGTTAATAAAGTAAGGGTTGTTTTGGATCTACAATTAAAGGATCATAGGTTTTATTTTGGATGGATTCTTGGGATGGGTTCCTACCTCTATTATCTATGTATCTACATCTAAATTATTTATGTAATATTCTTCTTGAGTCTTGTTATAGTAAGTTGGAAGACTATAATCTCTCTTGGTATTTGGGCAAGATGTTGCTTTTAGTTGGAAAGAGCCTCACAAATGACCTCCTTGGGGCTCTAAATAGGATTGCTGAAATCTTACTAGGATTTTGGCAAGAAAGGTTTGTAGTTATCTAGAGGATAGATACATGCTTTCTTGGGAGCCAGTCCAAAAGGTAAATTCTTTGTTGCCTTAGGATATTAGGAGATGGTTAGGCAAATTTTTGGAAAGTTGGTGTCTCTTAATGGAAACAAGTTTGAAGTAATTTTATTTGTGAAAGTACAACTTTTTTGTGCGGTTGGTGGTTTAGAATAGATGCCTACTTGGGATAATGTCTGCAAGAAAGGGTTTCAAAGAGCCTCTATGTCTTCTATGCAAGAGCACTAAGGAATGTTCCTCTCATTTTTTTTGTTTTTCCCTTATCCTAAAGAGATTTGACATTGTTGGTGAGGGATTTTGAATAAGCCTCATTTTCATGCTTCTTTGATGGAGTTTTGGGGCTAGGTGGGATATCCCCTAGCATAAACTCATTTTCTTCATATCGCTTGGATTATTGGTCCTTTTATTCTTTGGAAAATTTGGCTAAATGAAACAAAAGGATTTATAAGGACAATAAAATGACGAGTCATCAATTGTGGATGATATTTATTACTGCGTTACATGAAGCCCTCTTGGCCAATATGATTTGTCTACCAGTGTGGATCTTGGTGACTTGGCTATTATTCATTAGTTGGGTTTGGAGGACTATGAGTCTCTACATTCTCCTTCTAGATTGGTTCGACATGGTAGTAGCAAGGTTCAACAATATAGCTACTGGAGACCACCTTTTTATGAGGTTCTGAAGGTAAATACTAACGGTCCTTCTAGAGGTCATCCTGAGCATGTTGGGATTGGGGGAGTTGGAAGAGATACTTCTAAGGTTGTTCATTTCATCTTTTCTATAAGGGTCACCATACTAATAACTTTATGGAAGCCCTAGCTATATTCCTCTATGCTTTGGAGGAATGTTGTTCCCTTGGATAGTGAAAGAGTATTTGTGAATCTAACTCATAGGTTGTAGTTGATATTTTGAGTAGGTGAGAGACGTGGGCAAGAATTGGTAATTATCTTTGGTGGTCAACCAAATCGCTAGAGTAAGTAGTTCCTTTGACTCTTTTACCTTTTACCATATCCATCGGGAATGAAATAAGGTAACTGAATATTTGGCGAAATGGGCTTTAGAGTAGATGGGGACATGAAATTTCAAGGATTGGAGTCACTTGTCTTTCAAGTATTCTCAATTTATAGAAGAGCTTGTTATGGAGGATATTAGAGACTATTTGGGAGTCATAGGAGATCTTTGTCATTTTGATTTCTTGGCCAACTATTCTTAATTGCTAGTCTTGACGTTTTATAATGCTTCTTGTTGATTGAATAAATTTTTTACCCCTTTTAAAACAACATTCTCTATTATTATAATCATCTTAAAAAATAATGATAGTTATATATGTATGTATTTTGTTAGTTGAAGTTTTTATTTTAGTTTTTTATATTTATTATTGACTCGCAAATTTTTTTAAACAATATGATTCAATTAGATAATATTTATTATAGTGGAGCTATAAATAACAAGTAACACAGTTCTCTCATTCATTACGTCTTCTATAAGTGCTTTAGATACCATTTCTAAAAATTCTTCCTTGCAACCCTTTGTCTTTATTGTTGGTGTACATGGGTGGCACCAAATGGGTGTTGCTTTGGTGCCACCCATGCTTGGGATTTTGCGTTGGTGCTCTTGCCTCCACAACTTGGGGTGTTTTCTATTCTGTTGCACACCTTCATTTGCATATGATGGATAATGATCTAGATATCACGACCTTATATTTTTGAATAAACTTCCTCTCTAGGTCATTGTTGACTTTGGTGTTTACTCTACAAGATGTGATAACGACATTTTTGTTGTTGCTTGGCTCAGTATTTTGTTAGGTGTTCTATTTTCATGCCCAAGTAATTTTCTCAAGCTATTTTGGTGATGGTATTTTTGTGGCTAATGATGACACCATAAAATTATAAGTAGTTTTCTAGAGATTCTTCTAGGAACCAAGCTATTGGTGTTGTGAAGATTGCAACTTCAGGTTCTGGTCATTTTTTTTATGATCAACAATAAAAATGATCAATGTGCGAAGAGAACTCTGTTGATCAAGGATTGGTCTATTTCCTTCAACCGCTTCTTTGAATCTCTCAATTCTAGACATATATAAGTTTGGCTTTTGAATCTTCCTCTAGTTTTTTGGGAGATTCCTAGTATGAGGCCATTAGCACTATTATTGTTTGTTTCTTGAAGGTTCACTTTATTACTTCTTATATGTGCCATTCTATGTTTCATTCTATTCTAGTGGACATTGATATTTTCAAGCATCTTCATTAGGATATTGTTTTGATGGTGGGGCCAAATTATTGTATTCAACTACTTGACTATGGTGGTATCCCCTTTAGATGTAAATGTATGTGGTGGAGGAATGCTTGTGAAGATCACTTGATTATTCATATTTTGAGTCTCTAGTTGATGGTTCCTCTTAGAATGTCGAGTCTTCTTAGGATGTTGGATGTACTATTCCCACCCCCTCATGAGTTTTAGGGGCCTTTCATGTTGTGATTTGTGTGGATTTGATGAGTCCTACTAATATTCTCATTTTGTCATGGTTTTCTAGGGGGTTCCTCATATTATTCATATGACTTTGATGAGCCCTACTTTTTCTATATCAACCTCTATTAGGGAGTTTGACCCACCTCTTTCTTTAGTTGTTTAGCTGCTATTCTTTTTTTGTTGGCTTACCTTCATTTTGTTGTAAAGGTGGTTGCTCAACATTTGGATTCTTTAGCTCGAATTTCCTCTATTTTTGTTGCTACCGTGGATTGGCCTTCTACAAGGGAATACCCCTACTCCCTACATATTTTATGATTAAAAAATAATATTTCTTGAATAATTGCAGAGAGGTGGAAGAGAGGTCTTGTTAAATTATTTCATAAGTAAAGAGTGTGAGATTGAATATGTTTGAGTCTGGAATTGTTTAGGTTGTATCCTTGGGTTCTTTTTTCCATGTTGTTATGTTGGTTTGTGCTTGGTAGTTTGGTTGTAGTTGTTTTTACTCCCACTTGGGAAAATTATTGTTCTCTCTTTGAGTCGCTTTTTTTTTGTCTTTGTTTGGATAATTTCTTTGTTAATAGTGTTGGGACTTTTATTTCTTGTTTTGTCTATTGATCAATATGGTTTATACGTTTAGGGTCAAGCCCTTACTAATTCCGAATAACATAATGGTTTATAAGTGACATCAATCTTATACCAACTAGTTGTAAGATGATTTTAAGATACCTAATGGTAAGACGATCTCTATAATTTTATTTAACATTTTAGAATCTCAATACTCACCTTTTTTGTATTTTTGCTAAAGATACCCATGGTTAATGAGAGCCTATTCTTGGGGAAAGGTGACTAAGAATTAACTAATATAATTAGAATAATTAAATGACTTGAATTTTAAAAGTTAGATTTTGACATTTATTTTGTACTTATACAAAATCTCTTTTCAACTATAAGTATAATTGCATTAGGATAAAGTAAAAAAAATAAAAGTTAGATGCTTTCACCTTTTATCCAACACACGATTTCTTCATTCATTATTTTGTTTTAAGTGCTTCAAAAATAAAAGGGAGATCCTAAAAGCGCAAAAGGATTTTTTTTAATTTATAGATATCTTTCCCTATTTTATTCTTAGAAGTTCTTTTTTATAAAAGTTTAGTATGGACCAATCTTATTATTAAATACTATAGAGTAAGAATAAATAGTGTGAATCATCTAATACAATTTTTTCACTCTTTAAAAACTAAAAGAAGAGTAAAAATTTATTTAATAACAAGAAAGATACAAGAAGAAAAATAGAATAATCACCATTGATCACTTGATTTGCCAAATATTTTCCATCTTCTTAATATGACTAATGAGATCTCAAAACTCTCAAATTGCATCTATTTATTTGATTGCTTCAAAAAGTAGCCTTTAATGCCCTCCACAAGATATTTTTGCTCCCCAGTTTCTTTATCCAATCTTTTCCTCCTAAGAAAGTCATTATCCTAATTCTTTGGAAAACATATTAATCATTCAAAAATCTTCCATAAGCCCTCTCACAGCTTTCATTCATATTAGCCTTCAAATAACTAAAAACTTCAGAATGGTCTGACCCAGATACAAATTAAATATACTCAGTTCTTTCTGAATACAATCAGTCAAAGTAGAGCAGGCAATATCTTAATTGAATTTTTTTTGAGCTAATGCTTGATGTCTTTAAAATTTTGAGTTGTCACTACTTTGTGTTGTTCAGCTAATCTCGTCCATCTTAGATCAAGAACCTTTTCACAAAGGATGACTGGGATTCATACCAATCACCTCAACTGATTCTTTGAAGCTGACTACATAAACTATTTGGGAAATTGGATTCAACTTCTCTGGAACAAAATTATTCTCTTACAATAAAAGCACTTCACTGTGAATTGATTGAAAAAAAATTGTTGCAAAACGAGTAGTAGGCACTCACATCAACTTCTTGTTCTCCCTGAATTGTGTAATAAAGCTAGAGTTTTGATCACCACCATAAGCATAAATGTATAATTGCATGATGGGTTTTGAGTCCTAAAAAGCTGCCTGAACAAAATCCAATTTAATAAATCCTCCAAGATTATATTTATGTAATGAGCCACACATGGAAACTGACGTATGTCTATGTGTGACAGAGGAAAGTAATTGTACCAGAAACCAAATTGTCCTGCAGGCCTGAAGTACCTTAACAAGTAAGCAGTGTGAATTTTGTTGTCGATGAATAATATGTCTCTAGCAACAAATCACAAATCAGTCCTTCCCCATTATGGATGTGCCTTCCAGAGTTGACCACCTGAAAGCATAGGTTAAAGGTTTTCTGTTTGTATGCTTAGATCAATGAGCCAACTTTGATTTAAAAGACTTGTTTATAATCGTTTGTAAATAAAATTATAGTTGTTAATAAGTTCTTGGTCTGTTGATGAAGTTGAATGGTTAATCTAAATGAGTCTACGAGAAATCAAGTCTTGCCGAATGCAAAGACTCCAACATTATAAGAGACAAGATCACACCAATCTGATATATATTCTTTGTCTTATTTGCTTTCCGTTTCTAATATTAAATACAAATTTTACACATTCAAAAGCTTTTCTAACTTGTATGATTTTAATGGAAAGATATTGAATCCAGTGACATTCTTCTCCAACTTTCATCAGAAAATAACATAGGTCAGGCACACCCTTTCACATATAAAACTGATGTAAGAAAAAAACTAAAATAAAAGATAATGCAAAATCCAAATTGCAAGTGTGGAAGTGGAGAAAATGGCGTTCGGAAACCAGAGAGATTTAGGTCAAGTGAAAGCTAGAGGAAATCCATGGCCTGGGACAACAAGAGGAAATCAATGGTCGTCACAGGGTCGGGAGTTTAAAATCAGAAGGTCTCAGGGCAATCCGAACAGAGCACTATGGGGACCAAGGAGGAATGGAAGGCGTCTGCATTCATATGAGGAATGGGGGAAGCAGACAAAACGAAACTGGCGGCCTCCTTTACCTGCAGGGATTAATGCTTATCACAATCCTAGGAGAAATCTTAGGGAGGCTCGTAGGGACAGTCACCCTTTAGCTTCCTACAACAGGAATTTTAGCCCTTCAAACAAACGGCTAATTTTTGAATTTCCAAAAATTGGGTTTCGCCCAAACTCATGGAAACAAGTCTCCATTAATCCCAACTCTATTCCAATCTTTTCAACGTCAGCTAGAGGCATACCCTATAACCCGCCTCTCCCCAAAAAATTCTGGACGGCAACTCACTGGGAGATTCATAGAAAGAGAATGGAGCTCTTTGGCCCACCCAGGAAGTCAGCTCAACTCATAACTAACAAAGTACCTTTCCAAAGGCCTCAGAAGATTTGGAAGCCGGTGCAAGGGAAAGAGACTAAGTCCAAGGCTCACATCAACACTGAAGAACAAGAACCAGAAGGCTTTCGAGCAGAGGACACCCGACAAGTTTCAGCATGTGAGCAACCCCCAAAATCATTGCTGGCTTCAAATAATACTCAGGTACCAACTATCACATTCTCAAAAGATTATATTGGACAACGAAATTTTTTCCTCCCCCAACATGGCATAATTTGCAATTCTGGAATATAACTTTGTCTTTTGATGAATTTAAGTCATGGGTTACTAGCAAATGGGGAAATTTCTCCCAAATTGATACTTAAGACAGGGAAGCAGGGTATTTCCTCGTCCAATTCAAAGACAAAATCGACAGAGACAAAATCTTCAAGAAAAAAAGATGGTTCTTTAATCACTCAGGGCTTCACATGCAACCTTGGTTCCTTCAATGGCCAACAGGACATATCATTTTAGGTGGCGACTTCAATGCCATTATACATACCTCGGAGAAATTGGGAGGATCCTCAAGAATTTCACAATCCCAATCTAATTTCAAAGATTGGCTTAAAAAGAGGACTTGATGGAAATTGAATCAGAGAATGGAGCTTACACATGGACTAATAGGAGATTAGGATTTAATAACATATCTGAAAAATTGGATAGATTTCTCTTCAAGGGAGATTTAATCTCTTTCCCCTTTATCATGAAAGCCTCTATTTATCCATCATCAGGTTTAGACCACTTTCCTATTTAGCTGGATATAGTGGAAGAGAATAAGCCCCAGAGATGCTCCTTCAAATTTGAAAACATGTGGCTTAAGGAGGCCCAATTCATTGATTTAATAGCTAACTAGTGGGAGGAGGTGAAAGTTAAAGGTTCTAGACTCTTTTGCTTTGTGACAAAATTAAAATACATCAAACAAAACCTGCTTATTTGGAATAGGACACATTTCAAAAACATCTTATCAACAAAAGAAGAAATTGAGCAAAAGCTCACAACCTTAAATGAGACTGTTATACAATCCGGTATGAATCAAAATTTGTTTATGGCTGAAAAGGATCTCTTAAAGGACCTAGAAGATATATTGAGCAAAGAGGAAATCTTTTGGAAACAAAAATCAAGGGAAAATTGGCTAGCAGCAGGTGACAAAAATACTAGATTCTTCCACTCAAGCACCAAGAATCACAGAAATATCAACATGATTCACCATATAGTTGACTCACAGGGGTCTCTTCTTGTTGACCCAAAGGAGATCCAGAAGGAAATTGTCAACTTCTTTTCCAATCTTCTGAACAACTTAGACATCTCCTCTTTCACAAGTTAGCGAGACCTATTGAGTAATATCCCGACAATCATTTCAGAGGCTGATAATCAGATCCTGTTGAAACCATTTTCTGAAGAAAAAATTCTGCAAACTTTGAAACACATGGCTCCAAATAAAGCTCCTGGTCTTGATGACTTTCCCCCTAGCTTCTTCTTGCATTGTTGGAGTGTTTTTGGGAAAGAATTCACATCAGCATTGGAATCAGCTAGATCTTCAGGTAGATTCTTATTAGAAATTAATAACACTTTCATTGCTCTTATTCTTAAAAAAGAAAATGCCAATGCCATGGATGAATTTAGACCAATTGCTTTATGTAATAATATTTATAAGGTTTTGTCAAAAGCCTTAGCTAATAGACTTAAACCACTACTAGGCAGAATTATTGGTGATGAACAAACTAGCTTTGTTCCTGGGAGATCCATCTTTGATGGAATCATCATAGCTCAAGAAGCCATTCACTCCATCCAACACAATAAACAACCTAGTATGATCATTAAATTAGATATTAAAAAAGATTATGATAAAGTCAATTGGAGATTTCTAACCAAATGTAAGAAATGTTTTGGTTTTTCTAAAGCTTGGATAAACTTGATTTTCTATTGCATTTCTTCTCCAAAATACTCTGTTTTAGTTAATGGCACCCCTCAAAGCTTTTTTGAGAGCTCCAACGGAATCAGACAAGGAGATCCCCTCTCCCCCTTTTTCTTCATAATTATGGCAGAAGCTCTGGGTCATAGCATAAATAAGTTTCAATCTCGAGGCTGCATTCAAGGAATACAAATCACTTCCTCAATCCCTCCGATTACTCATCAACAGTATGCCGACGACACTCTTCTTTTTGGTTTCGGTTCAGTCAAGGAAGCCACTCAATTTCAAATAATCTTACATAAGTATGCTCAAGCTTCAGGATAGGCAGTAAACAAGGACAAATCAATCATCTTCTTCTTCCATACCAAAAAGAAAATTCAGCAGAAAATTGAAACAATCTTGCCATTTAAAGTAGATTCTCTCCCATGTTCCTACCTGGGAATCCCCATTGATAAAACCTTGAGATCTACAGGGGTTTGGAAACCTATAAATGAGAGGCTAGACTGAAAAATGGTTAATTGGAAATCTAAATGGTTATCTTGGGCGGGCAGAATAGTTATGATCAAAGAAACATTGGCTGCTATCCCAATCTACCTCATGTCATGCATTTCCCTTTCCACGAGTGGATATATGGATATAGTGAAAAAGCTGAGAGACTTCTTCTGGCAAGACACAGATCAAACTAGGAAATTCAAACTTATCTCTTGGGAGAATATTTGTAAACCCTTCTCTGCAGGTGGCACAGGGATCAAAAATCACTTGTGGCAGAATCAAGCTCTAGGTGCTAAACTTTATTGGAAATTGGTACAAAATCATAATTTCAAGTGGGTAAGAATTCTTAGAGGTAAATACTTGGGGAATGGATTAATGTCAAATATCTTCCGTATCAAAGAATTTCCTAGAGGCTCTAGAATTTGGAACTTCATATCAAAATCTAGACACACAGTGGATTCCCATCCCTCTTGGAACATTAGGGCACGGAATTTAGCTCGGTTTTGGGAAGATTCTTGGGGCAGTTTTCCTGTCATTCAGTCATATCCAGATCTTCATCAAATCAGACAGTTGTGTCTTTCGTCTTGGGGTTCTCTTCTTAAAGATTACTTAATTCCAACTCCTTCCTTCTCAGAGGATGGCTCATGGAAATGGAAGGATTTCTCAAAATTAAGAGTGAATACTAATGGACTTAATTCCTTATTGGAGATCTTGCAGAGCAGATCCTTCTTTCTTAAAAATGGGAATGATGAAATCATTTGGAATGGCTCCAAAAATGGTAGTTACAATGTAAAGGATGGATATAAAATTTTGTCAGGGCATCTTCAGAATTCAACCACTATTCAAACTCAGTTATGCTGGAATAAAGTTTGTCTTCCAAAAGCAGGTGTCTTTACATGGGCAGCATTTCAAGGTCGCATCTTGACAGCAGATAGATTTTCTAGGATGGGATACATGGGCCCATCGAGATGTTCTCTTTGTCACAATCATGAAGAAGACTACAACCATTTATTGCTCTCATGCCCTTTTGCCAATAAATGTTGGGAGTGGCTTTGCTCAAAACTGGATTGGTGCTCGGCCCATTCTCCTAATCTCCAATCTCACTTGCTTTCTTGGCCATTACTTTTTGGAGAGAGTCTATGTGGTAATCTTTGGATTATCTCGCCTTCCATTGTTATATGAGAAATTTGGAAAGAAAGAAACAAGAGGATCTTCCAAGACAAACACATGCCAGTTGAATCTATTTTTAATAAAATTGAGGCAGCTATTGTAGAGCTCATGAATTCTAGAATCCAATCCCAATCAGTTAAACACAAATTCTACACTAGCTGGGATGACTTGATGATTAAAAGATGGCATGGCCTTAAAACACCAATCACAATTGGCAGGGGTTGGAAAGCAAATCACTTGCAAAGACAGGCATGCATATGGAAACCCCCTGCCTCAGGTTGGTTCAAATTCAATTTCGATGGTGCCTCTAAAGGTAATCCTGGGCCATCAGGAGCAAGGTGCATTATCCATTCCTCAGAAGGAGTTGTTGTGGCAAAATAGGCCATTTCCTTAGACCCGGATACAAACAATGTAGCAAAACTCAAAGCCCTATTTCACGGATTGATTCTTGCAAGGAAACTTAAACTACACAGAATAGAAATTGAAGGGGACTCGATGATTGTTATAAATGCAATTAGAACAGGGGCCATTACAAATTGGAAATTGCAAGCCTTGTTGGAAATAATTATTAATTTACTAAACAAATTTGAATCAACGGCTAACCACATATTCTAAGAAGGTAATTCCAAAGCAGATGAATTGGCAAACTTAGCCGCAGGGGGGACTTCTTTCAAATCAATTTTTGTTGATGCTAGCACTCGGGTCATTTCTTCCTTATCCAGTTAGGCGCTTTTTTCAGCAATGGTTGGCTGACGTGTCACAGGCAATTTTCAAATCGGCAGTAAAGCTTCATATTTTATCTGGGGCCAAATCACTCTTCCAGCCTCTCTCCTTTTTTGGCGGTCATTTATGTACATTGCAGTTATTGCCCAGGCGTTCTTATGACGGGTTGGAGGTGGCGTACTAATTTGTCCCCCAATGAATCATTGGCTTATCAAGATGTACTCAGTAGATTGGCAAATCTTCACGCTCATGCAACAACCAATTTGGCGAGGGTCTCTAAATCACGAAATACTTTATTTGGTACTTTGTTAGTTCATTCTTCTTCAACCACTTTTAGCCATCTTTTTGAATAATCACAGTTGGGGAGGCTTCCAAGTTGGGTTAGTATTGAAACGACGGCGGCACGGCAAGTGGGCAGAGTTGGTTTAAGCAAGTAAGATCTCCATGCAATCAATTCTGCAGGCGTTACTCTTTTCCTTTGTTGTTGTCCAATGCGTCATATTTACTTCTTGGGAGCAGTTTTTCTTAATTCCATTTCCTCTGCTTCTCTCGAAGCTCTCAAGTTTTTCATCATCCCTATCATGGATACCCCCATTAAATTGACAGCCAGAGTTGAACAAATTGCCTTCGACACACCGATTGGTGATGATAGACTGATGGAAGTTTGCACCTACCACCACAGGGTAGTGCTACATGTTGTGAAAAAAGTCTTGGGGATAAATTTTCTCCTCACTAATCACAGATATAGAGTCAACTCGGACATTTGCTCGGGCTTTTTAGCTAGCTTGTTAGTTGCAGGAGCTCACAAAAATCACGCAAAGGAAATATGCCTTCGATTATTTGATGGCAACTTCCTTGGTGATCTTCACAGTAACATTGTTGGGATTTAAAGTGATTTGACCACCTCCTTCCCATGGGATCTACCTATCACCATGATTGTCGGTTCACGCTTTCCTGGGCTCAGTAACACCCCTCGGCGAAATTACTATGGCAGTTCGCTGAGACAATTCTTTGTGCTCTGGGGTTGGGAATGGGAGCACCAGGACCTGCGACTGGTTGACATGAAAAATGGCCTAAGATTCCTCTCAAAATTTTTAGGAATCGAGGATGGGATGGACTCTCCGTATGGAGATGATTTAGATGAAGAGGTGGACTGGGTATACAAATACAGGTATGAAGAAAGAATGGACGGTCTGGGCACACCTGACTCTTCAGATGATGATGATGAAGAGGAAGAGGACTCTGGAGATGCATCAGGGGTTGATGTTGATGAGGACTTCACGAACGGGGCTGAGGTTGCGGATGGCAAGGAGGACATGGACGAAGAGGCAAACAATGAGGATGCAGAGGAGGACGCGGGAAATTTGAACCGAGAAACATCCTCAGTCTCTCAGGAGGTGGAGGATGAAGCCTCGGAAACCATATAACAGGATACTACCTCTCCATCAGACTAGGCCTAATGGTTAAATGCTCCCAGGTTCCTGTTTTTCATTTATTTTCTTAGCTAGTTGGGTAATAGTTTTATCATCCCTATGGTTTGTATATAACTGGTTCAGAACAATGGTTTTCATGTATAATTTTGGGCACTGGTGCGGAGCTCTGTTGCTCTAGTTTTGATGCACTATATGCCTTAGACTGGTGCTTGCTCAAATTTTCCAAACTGTGATGATCATGGTGCATTAGACTGGTTCATTCTGCAATGTGGCAGAATTTTCAAACTTCTGAATGTTTCATAATTTACTTATATATATATATATATACAGCTATCTAACTTCAGCCTTTATCGACCAAAAAAAAAATCCAAATTGCTAGGGCCAGCTGTGAAGCCCTTGCTACCTTTGAGTTTTTCCATGCCCACTTAAGGATTTTTTTGGCAATGTCCACCATCAACTATGTTCATATGTCAAGAATTGCAAGAATTATAACTTGTGAAATTTTAGATAAGATTTGGTATCAGAGCACTTTTTCCAGGGCCTGTACATAGCTGCAGTAAACTACCCATTAAAAATGTCTGGTTTGATGTTTGCAATCACACGGGAAAGTCCGGAAATCTGATTACCTCCTGCCCGAAAGTGCAAAATTGTTAAAAAAAAAAACCTAATTTATAGACAAAAACTCATGGGCGGATTTTACGAAACACATTTTTCAATTTACTTGTCTTTTATGTTTTAATCGGCATTGATTCGATGTAACTGGGTTTATGAATTACCCGTGTCTGGCGGGTTAAATGGGCATGGTTTCTTTTTAAACACAGATATATGTGTTTTATATGACTGTGAATAAAACATTATTTGCTTAAGAGAGAGGAGTTCCTTTTGATTTCAACATGTAAGACAGGCTGATTTCAAAACCATCAACAAGGCACTGGATCTGAGGCATTGCAGAGCATGCTCCAGTAGTTTTTTTATCCATTAAAGCTTTTTTTTTTTTGGTGAATTGTGGATATTACTTTGTGATTGAAAAGAAGAAGAAGATAATTTTAACATCTATTAGACTAAACATAGCCTATAGGACAGGAAACTATAGACATTGTCTTATTTTGTCATAGTAGGTTTCTCATTCTTTTATATTGGATGTTGATATATTGTTTCCTAATCCTTCCATATAATTTCAGTTCCTATTTGTAAATTGAGTTTGTATTAATTGGAGCATGAAAAGAAGATAATTTTAACGTCCACTAGACTAAACATAGCTTATAAAACAGAAAAATAAAGACATTGTCTTATTTTGTCATAGCAGGTTTCTCATTGTTTCATATTTGATGTTGATATATTATTTCCTAATCCTTCCATATTATTTCAGTTCGTATCTCTAAATTGAGGTTGTATTAATTGGAGCAGTTTTGCTTTGCATGTCAAGCATTGTAGCATTACACTGAATAAATAATCCGCAACCAATCCTAAGTAATCACGACACATTTCATTTGGCATAAAAAAAACTAAATTTAAATGTAATGCTTAAATTAAAAGGGAAGGTGCCTGCAATTTCAGTAAGGAGTGGTCAAGTTATAACAAACTAGAATTAAATTAAAGTTCAAATTTATCAAAAGAAAAAGAATAATTTTGAAAAGTTATGCCATGAGGAATTTTTTTTATAATAGAAATTGAAAGGGATATAAACTTTCTATATGCCATTGGTGATACAATGGATGAAAATGTGAGGCCTCATCCTGACCCATCATAGCATAGCTGACATTTCCATTTTTTGATTATCATGTTGATGCATTATTTTGATATGTTAGATTTATGTGGACAAGGATTTCATATTCTTAGATATTATGTGATGATTTTATATTATGTTGATGATAATATAGGACATACTTTATATGTTTTTGATGGATAATGGAATTCTGAATATTACGCTTTAATTTTATATTGATTCATGAGATGTGATTCAAAGTGAATATGCTATCAATTGAAATGTTATATGTTTTCTTGACTTATGTAAATGTTTTAGGATATTTGTGATAATGATGTTTCAAGAGATTTTGTGATGTTGGAATTTAACAATTGTTGAGTGAATGCATTTTAGGAAAAAGGTGAATTTTACATGATGTTGTGATAGTGCAAGTTGATAATAAGGTGGGTTGTATGTGATCATTAATGTTGTATTTTTATATGTACATATATTGTGGTTTCTTTATTGAGCTACTGATATTTTGATCTAGTGTGCAAGAAATTGACCATGAAATTAAAATGAGGGGAATCCAAATGGATGCATGTGAAAATCGTGTTAAGCCAAGGTTAACTCCAAAGGGAGAAATAACCTCGTTGTTATGTGTTTATTTAGTAAACTTAATGTTTGAATGTATTATTATTTTGTAAATGTTGTTTAAAAATTTGTCCACTTGACATGTCATGTGTGTAGTAATGTGATGTGATTTTATGTGGTGTCAATTGACACTTGTACATGTAAGTTCCAGACATGGCCAAGTAAATTGGTATTGGTTAGTTGCTTACCTATGAGTCACCTTGTAGTGCCCCTAGATTAGGTATCCTGGTTGTAAAGCCAAGGGGAATGAATCTTATTTTGAATTTTCATAGGTCAACTCTTAGTGGACTTTTTAAGGGTTAAATGGAGCCCTAGAGGTTAGTTAGAGTTTAAATTAGATAACCCCATAGGTGCACTTTGGGTTGGGGATCAAATTTGGACCAATTAAGTGACAAAATCTCATTTTTACGTCTTCCAAAAATATCTTTTTAGAAAGTGACGAGTTTGGGATGTGTGCCAAGTTTTCCTCTTTCCAATTTTAGAAGTTCCTCTTGTTGGAGAGAGGAAACATTTGAAAAATAATGCCCAATCATTTTAGAGGTTAGGTATAGTGTTAGGTAAGGATTTCCTTTTGGAGGAGATGACAAGGAATTTGGTAGGTTGATTGCCCACTCTCCAAACTTGGGGACTTCTAGTGGAGTTAATATGATTTTGGAGGACTTAGCCAAATGAAAAAAAATCTAGGAAGGGAAAAGCTCATCCTCAAGTTTCATTTTGTCATTTTGCTTGGAGCAAGGTTGGTGCTCTTAACATGGAATTACCTTGTTTCCTTTCATGTTTTGTATGAGAAATTGTAGTGTTTGTAGCATGTTGTGTTGTAATGTTTTCAAGCTTTGTTCATGAATTTTCTTGTTGTTTTCATGTTTTGTTTGGGGTGTGCAAGGCTATACTCACCCTTGGGAGGAAAGAGAGCCTTAAGAGTGAAGGGAATTTGGGAATGCCCAAATAGTGTAGAGTCCTTCCTCATGAAGGAGAGGGATATGACATGGATGTATGGGCTCCATGTTGTCATCATATTTTTCTACACTTTTGGGGTCCATAAGGGGTGAAATTTTGTATGTGAAATGGAAGGAATGGTTGTTTCATTTGGCCTTGTGAAGACATTGTTAGTTGAGCTATTGAGTCTTGATGAAGGCATTGTATTCTTGTTTTTATGGCTTCTCCTATTTGGGTTCATTTCCACCTTCACCCTTATTCATGGGTCCAAGGTGATCCATTGTGAAACCATGAGATTGAGAATTTTATGTGTTTGAAATTTTGCTAGTTTTTATATGTGTTTTTGAGTGATTGTACCCCATCTATTCTTGGTTCTCCAAGCTCAAGGGTGGCCTTGTAAAGGTCTAGGTTGGGAGGTGAGCCTCCATGGTCAAATGCATATTTTTTTTATCACAGGTTTTGTGCTTGAATGTAGGATCTTGTTTACTTGGAAGAAATAGTGAAAGATTGGCTTTAACAATTTCAAGTTGCAGATTTTTTTGTTGTAAAAGAAAGGAGAGCATGTTGTCTTGTAGTTGTCTTGGAAGGAAAAAAAGAAAAGAAAAAAAAAGAAAGACTGTGTACATACTTTCATTTCTATGGTATTTTCATTTTTGTTAAAAAAGAAGTGTAATGTTATTTAAATCCTTTCTTGCATTGTTGTGTTGGGATTATGAAAGGGGAAAAACATTAGAAAAATTGTGCTTTAGACTTGAATGTAAAAAAAAGATAAGAGACATTTTGTTGTTCCTACTCCTCTTATTCCTTTGCTTGTGTTTAAAAAAAAAAAAGATGGGTAACTTATTAACTTACAAAAAAAAAAGCTTGTCAAATAAAGCTATAGTTTAGCACTAATTTCTTTTTTATTAGAAAATATAAAGTAAAAATCTATGCTATTATTTTTTTATTTCCAAGCAAGGAAAAAGTATGCAACAATGCTTATATTTTTTAAATTTTAAATTCCCTCTTGTCGAAATATATTTTAAATATCCTTGATTAAAATAAAATGTTAAAATTGTAGTTTCTAAATTTGATATCATATTTATAATAAATTGTGCTGCTATAATTGTGAGTTATATTTATTATTTAAAGAAAATAAGGAAAATTTGAAAGGGACATTCCACATTTTATACTTTCAGTCAATCAAGGACATAAAAGACAGACTTTAAGGTTATGGTTAGGCTATTCAAAGTTTCTTCTACTTAGAATATATTTCTTTTAGAAGTTAAAGTGTAAATCAAAATGAGGGTTTCTCTTTTAATTTATACTCTAATGGCGGGTAAAGTGAAAAAGATAGTGATGCCTTTAAAATATTTGGTCAAGCTTTGTGATAAGACAACCTACTATTTTAGGGCCATATATTTATTTTTTACATGACCTTCCCAAGTTAAAAAAAATAGATTTTTTATATTTATATAGATTTTTTTCAATTAGTGTGTTTATAATATGTAACATCTATTTTTATTTATTTTTATGCACTATATTTTTAAAATGAAATAATACAATTAATTTTCTTTGTTTTGGCGCATGTTGTTTTTAAAATCAACTATGTAAGATTTGTTTTGCATCAACGTTTTGGATTACACTCCATGACCCATCTTCCTAATTATAGAGAGCTAGAGGAGAAGAATGTGAGTGTGATGATGGATCATAAAGTATGATCCAAAATTTTGATGCAAAACAAATTTTATACAGTTGAATCCATAAACTATGCGCCAATTATTATGGATTTAAAATTTAATGTCTTTAGTTTTCCCATTTTTAAAAATAGTACATTACTTTTTAGTTCCTCAATTTTTCTTATCTTAAACCTGAGTAGTTGAATTTTGTCTGGGACACTTGCAGTTGTTTTTCCTTTCCCCTAATTAATTCTTCAAGAAGGTCTCAATTTTATCTTACAAAAGATGGGACATGTCCAAACTTCATTGATACATATTCCACATCCCTATCCCCAAGTTCCATTTTGTTTTAATTTTTTGTGCACTTTGACTTCTTGGGCTATGCTAGAAGTGTGTATAGAACATTGATTCAAATATTAGTTTTGAATTATTTCATTTACTTACGAGTTATTTCATAAAGTACAACACTTGTTGAAGGTTTCACAAATGGAGTTGTAAGCAAAGTGGGCTTAACCTTGGAGGAAACTCTTTGGTTAAGCGTGCTTGAGCTAGAGTAGTATTGGGATGGGTGAACTTCCTGAAAGTCTCAGTGCTTCACCTCTGTGAGCATCACCTGAGTGCTAAGTGTGCCATTCATTCTTATGAGAGATGGGTTCTTATGATCCACTACTCATGAAACATGGGTCAATGAGTTTGACTCAAAAAACTACACATTAAAATTCTGATAGCAATATCACAATTTGACTTGTGAAAAATCTCCTACTTATACTTTATAATAAATTTATTTTCTAAATGATACATAAATTTCAATTTTTACTCAAGAATTGTTTTATTTAATTATATGTTCTACATTACTTTAATTTGAAAAGTTGTGTTTCTTTTGTATGTAAATTTTAATTTTAGTTTTGAAAAAATCTCCTTTCATTATTTTGGTATTTCTTTCACTTTGAAAAATGTATTATTTACTTATATGTTAAATTTTGTAGGTTTCTCTTTAAAATATATATCTCTAAGCCAATAGGATTTGTTGTGGGAGTGTTGGGTATATTCTTGATTTTCTGAGGTTTTTGTCCAAACATTGGTTTAGTCCTCTGGTCTGTGAAGTTTTCCTAGGTACAGGTGTCAGAATTTCTTCAAAAAATTATCATAGCCCACTTCAAAAACCCTAACCCTAGGTTTTGTTTTTGAAAATGTCAAACTCTTGCAAAAATCCTCATGATTAGCCCTTATTCTTCTATTTCATTGTTACCTTTTTAAGTCACTTAAGCTGATTAAATCGTGCATGTGTTTAATGTTTTGTGTTCGCTAAATCGGAAAAGGTCATAGCATGTCTCATATAGTATTCGGAGATTCAGCAAACAAGTCAATCTTATGCTAAGCGTCATTTTAGTCGCGTGGTCTCTAAGTCTCCTGGTGAACACCTCAACCATTCAGGGAACTGGAGAATGTGTTAAAAATGCTAAGTGTTGTCTTTGTTCGCGTAGTCCCCAAATATCCGGCGGTTATCAGAAAACATTGTGCGATTCGACGAATGCATTATCTCCAATTCGCGTATTCCTTGGTGGTTCTTTGCTTACACTCAGCGACTTGGTGACAACGGTTATCGCTCATTCTCTAAATCTAGCGGTTAAAGGCAAAATAACCTAGTGACTTGGCGAGTACTGTAGATCATTGTCAGGATCAACGGTTGTGGTTTAATCTCAGATATTATTGGGTCCTACATGTTTCATTTGGCGAATGAGCGACTGTGTAAAGTCTTCTAAGTTTGGCGGCCCCGACATTTTGGTACGATGAATTTGGCGGAAAGGGTTGTTTCAAGTGTTTGCTTGTTCTTAGAATAAACTAGTGAGAGGCTAAGTAATCTGGCGATTTGGCAAATCATGTGGTCGCAGGTTCTCTTTAAAAGAAATGTAAAGGGCAGTATGATCTAGCGAATGAGCGAAGCATACAGTCGCTAAGTCTCAGAATGAAGGTGATCGGGTGGACACATGTCAAGAGGTCGCATGATCGCAAGGGTGAGTAGGGGATCATGCGATCATGCGACAAGGTGACACGTGGCGGTTAGGCATGAGTTTGCTAGATAAACTGGGCGGTTAAGATAGATTCAACGACTCATAGAGTAAAAGCTTCGCCAGTTCTCTAAATAAGCAGGTGGTTAAGTATCTCATTAAGCGAATGCGTGAACCCTTTGTTTGCTAAATCTCCAAGAAAATTGACAGTTAGCCGGGACATTAAGAGAATGGGAGAAGGCTTTGGTCGCTAGTTCTCTAAATGATAACTGTATTCAAGTGCTCGAAGGTGATCATTTCAGTTGCTGATTCGCTAAGATTGTGAAAAGTTAAGAATTGCATTACGAGAACCCGCGAAGGTTTTGGTCGCTAGTTCTCTGAATATATGCTAGGGTTAACATTGTATTAAGCGATCACGAGAAGTTTTCAGTCGCGGATTCGCTGAATGGGCCTAGTTGGAAAAGGTAATAAAAGAAAAGAAAAGGGACCGTTGCCTGTGTGGATAAAGGACAGTATCAAGCTGGAAAGTAAACTAATGAGCCATCCAATCAGTTTCAAAGGAAGATTGCATGACGTAAATAGGTTTAAAGTGTAGGATCTTAATCATTTGCCTCTTTGCCTTGTTTTCGAGTTGTTTAATTTATCTGTCACCATCCAAACATGACTAACTCGAAATTTGAAATCTGATGGTATATGAAATTGAATGTGGAAACAATTAAGGAGATTTGCAGTAATTGTGGTAGCTGTACGCATTTGGTCCATATCGATAAATAAGCTAAGCTCATTGTTTCCTGTGTCCAAAATCATTTGAAGAGAATTGTGTCATTTTGAAGTGATTTCTAGCACCAAGTGAATCCATTTTGCAGAGATTGAAGATAATTCTGTAGCAAAGATGAGTCAACTTGAGAGAAGCGCAGCATCTTCCAGCAGTGAAGCAAAGTCTAAAAGTGGTGAGGACAAGGGCAAGCCTAATTATTCAGATGAGTTTTTGAAATTGCTACCTAGTTCCAGTCAGAACAAAAGAGCTCCTGATGATGTTTTCAAAGATGTTCTAGGGTTTTGCAGAGATCCTATCACACTGAATACCATAGGTTATACTATCTTCAACTTCTTTTATAAAATAGAGATAGTCATATCCCTGTATGTAATGGTTGGGCTTTGGGGTTAGGGAAATTAGTAGTGCCTGATGTATTCCTTGATGCAAATTTAATTGTTGCTCTAGCTAGGCGTTATGACCCTATTTCTAAGACTATTAGGAAAGAGGACCAGTCAGCTTTGGTTACTCTTGATAGGGGTTCGTTCATGAAGGCTTTTAATGTCTATACATCCACTTCTACTGAAATTGACCTGAGCAAAGAAAAGGAGAGGTACAAGAAGAACATAGGGATAGTGAAGGACCAAATAACGAAGCATATCCCAAAATAGGATAAGTATATAACTCCCCTCTCTGCTCACATGAATGCCCCTTACCAATTTAAATCCCTTCAGCATTACATGAAGCAAACTTGTTATGGGTTGTGTAGGGTTTTGGGAATTGATGGGGATGCAAAGTTTTTACAAGCTAATCTTTTGATGATTATCCTAGACATCCAGAATTCTTTGGTTAATACTGACTATGATTACATCTAGTATATCATTGATAGAATGCATGAGGGTTTGATTTCTGTCAAGGATAGTAAGAGCCCAATTAAGTTCATGCATTATTCTTTGCTAATGCACTTAATTTTGTTCTTCAACATTAATAATTTTGATTCGAACATGTTGAAGCCAAGGTTCAACTTTGAAGGCCAGTATAATCCAGTGCAATTATGGGTGAGGAAGTGGAATTCTACTTCCAATGAGGGGAATTTTTGTATCTTTCAGAATTTCATTATTTATCCTATAAGGATGTTAGGTGTCAATACTACAAGGATATCCCCAAGGGTCCTTAGGCTCCTAAAACCAGTGCAGTTTGTGGACAAATGGGAGGGAGATCATAATTGGGGTGATTTTTACTTGGGGGAGAATGCTACAATTTTGAGAGTCTACGGTTGCCCCCAACCCCCACATCTGTTACCAAAATTTGTGCCTCCAAGGGTTACTTATTTGGAGTTTGTGTGGCAGTTGATGTGGACAGACAGAGAACTTCTAGCCCCTCACAGGAAGGGTACATTCACACCTAGGCAATTCAGGATAGATGACATCCTGGTAGGAAAGAGGGCATTTCCTCAAATTACTACATGGTTAAATCAGTTCAAAATGGCTACTGGTGCTTGTAGACATGTAGATCCTGAGGGATTTATCAAAACTGCCAGGATGCTATACATCCCAAATATTGGTGTGAACAAAGAACATGAAGGCTTGGACGAGGAAGATGTAGTCAGAAACATCATTGATGATGATGAGGTCAAAAGGAGATGGAACAGGTACTTTGATTTGATAGACTTGTCAAAACAAGTGATGGCATCCTAGCTTCCTTTTGAGGGCTTCTTCCCTAACCTTCCCTATTTAGAAAGAATTGACAAGATGATAGAGATGCATGACACTCTATCAAATCAGCTGGAGAAGTTGATTGACTAGAGTCAACCAAAGAAAAGGAAAGACTATTCATCTTTTGATCAAGAGGAGTTTTTTGATGAGTCCCTGAAAGGGAATAGCCCACCACAAATTGAGGATGTACAGAGTGTTCAGCCTGTTGAAAACCAACCAGAAACAGGGGATTCTCCAGAGCCACCTTTGAAGAAACAGAGGCTTGAGGAAGGAAAGCCTTCAAGGCAGGAAAAATAGAAGAGAATAATTGATAGAGCATCTGCTCTAGTGCCAGGTGATAGGGTTTACCATCACCAATTGAGAAAAGCAATAAGAGAAGGAAAGAAGGTGGCCACTGATGAAACAGATAAGGAACAGTCCCTGTGGTTAGAAAAGGATATCAGAGAGGTCTATCAGGAGGAATTTTTGAGTGATGACCAGTTTATTAAAACTGATGAATTCAAGAGTTTCCTTGTTTGGAATAAGCAACAAGAAGTGAGGAAACTTCTGCCTGAAGGTATGGAGCCAAGTGAAGAGACATTGAGAGCCTTAAATTCTTATGATCCTAGCCTTGATCCCATAACTGTAGATGAAGCTAGACAACTGGTCAAGTCAAGTGGAATGCTATTGACTCCAGGATGGGATTTGACTTCTGCTTTCATCATAGATCAAATAAGAAAGCAACTGTAGGGCAGCCTGTCATATGAGGTTCACATTGGTGATATGATAAGAGGAAGTGGCTATGACCCTAAGTCTCAAGTTGTTGCAATGTGGTCCATGGCCCCTAGGACTCAAAAGCCATCTCTATTGAGTATAGAGGATAAAATGGAAGGGAATCAGATTATTTGGACTGTGCAAAATACAACTGACCTTGAAGTTTCTAAGGCAGTAACTCATTGGGCTAACCTGAATGAGGCAAAAATAGTTCAATTATCTGAAAGGTACTCAAAGTTGTTTGAAAGTGCAAACCTGGTGGCCAAGGATAGAGACTTAAAATTGATAAAGATCAAGTAGCTAGAAGATGAATTGGCAAAGATAAAAGTTAAGCTTGAAGAAGCTTCGAAGGTAGTTGTTTCCCCCCCTGTGCAGATTAAGGTCCCAATTCAAATTGATGAAGAAGTACCTGAGGGACCTACTGAAGATTTGGATAAGATAAGGATAGAGGCATCTTTGGACACCATGTCAAAGATTGTGCAATATAGGTGAGATAAGATAATAGAGAAAATGGATACAGTTTATCAATCAGTCAGCCAATTGCACCAGACCAACAGAAAGATAAATGAATCATTGGCTGCTTTGGAGCCACTTCATAGTGTTTGGTCTGGAAGAAGTTTGTTGTTTGATAAACTTGATAGTCTATAGGAGCATAAGCCTGAGATCCCTGGAGTAGTTACAGAAGTTTTTGAGAAGATTGGCTTAATCAATGCTGGTTCAAAGTTTTTTAAAGGTAAGTCCAACCAGGTGAGGGTTAAGTTGTTTATGTTTGATGAACATTATAGCAAGTATCTGCCTACGGTATGTGATGACAATGGAAACCTGATCAAGTTGGAGGAATGGAAACTATCAATGGATCAGTTGGTGATTACACAAGATGCTTTCCTTAATAGTGACAATACTTTGGATTTTGAGAGGTGTAATAGCATAATTGACAGTCTTTTTAAAATTGAAAATGCTTGCATACGCTTTGTGGCAGAAGCCAAAAATATAACTGACTCCATGTGGGATAAGCAAGTCAGATTGTTACAAGAATTGAAGACTTACAACTGGCCATCAGATGATGAAGTAGCAGCTTGGGAGAAGCTAACAATAAAGAAGAAAAAGAGGCCAGTTGTCCAACTTATAGAGGAAGAGGAAGAATAGAGCTGCAGATGGCACCTGATCCAGAAATTGAGGGAGAGCAAGTTTCAAACAAAGGATGATGTAAGTTAGCCGGAATGGCGGTCATCATTCATGCAACAAATTCAGCAACTGCTTTGAAATATCTTTAGACAAAGATGCCACCTGCGGAATTGTTGAGAAAAGATTTTTGTAATATGTTGTTACAATCTATTTGTTAGTTTGTAATCTTGTCTCTAGTATAGGATCTTTTCTAGCCATCCCAAGCTTGTTGCATCCTTTCGAGGATTCCAAGATGGCTATGTTATATATAGTAAGTTTTTACTCTTTTGGGAGGTGGTTAAAAATACTCTGTAAGAAAGGTTCTGAATACAAAACCTTATTTTCTAAAAGTGAGAGGATACAATATCTATGCATTTTGACCGTTAATACAAAACATTGAAGCTCTGTTACTACTATTTTGTTGTCTTTGTGTATGGAATGTGTTATTTTTCTTATGTATTTAAATTGCAAGGCTTTCTTAAATGCATTATTCACAAGGTGAATATAGGGGTTAAGCTTAAGATTCTTTCAAGGAAAGAGTAAAATCTTAGGGGAGATCTCTGGGAACGACTAATCCATGTATGAATTTGATGATAGTAGTAGGAATTAAAAGGATGGTATGTTAGGCATGGCATTTGAGTTTCAGGAAATTAGTTTTGATAGTTATATGCAGAGGTAGGGTTTGACTCTATCGCCCAAGTGGATAAGGCACTAGTTTCAGATCTATTTACACTAATTTGCCACCCTAAATCTAAATAACTGTTTCATTTTACTTTATTTGTACAATCACAAACCTGAATCATTCTGTGACAAGTTCATAGATATGCTTTGTAATGCTTTGTAGAAGCACTGAATGAGGTTAACCTTCCTTGAGTTCAACTCTAAAAAGAAGAAGGATGAATATCCTTAAGCCATTGTTTCATGTTGTTGCTTTCATGATTTCCATAATATTGTGTATCAGGATAATATGGGCCATACTTAGAGTTCTCTCATCTTATTGAGTTGAGTTTGGAAGCGAGGACAAAATAGTGAAGGAGCTAGTTTACAATTCAGAGCTCAGTCAAAACTATGAATTGGAATAGGTACACCCGCCTGAGTATTCATACTTGAAGTGAAGAAGGTTTTCTAACCTTATTACCTTAGTGTTTGCATCTTGCTAGATTATGTCCATTGGGATTATAGGAGTATTTGATAATCTATAGATTTGAGCACTAACAGGGAGCTCTCGGAAGCCTCACATTCAGCCAGAATTTTGTCATCCTGCGTGCTTGGTTGCTAGCTTCCTTCGACATATGACATGGAAAATTTATGGTCTCCTTTTGCACATCGCAAAGTTATCATCCTCTCTTCCCTTTGATACAGAGTTGTCATCCCCAACTTGCCGCACGTAATTTCATTTGTATGTTAAAACCCTAATCCATTGATTATCTCTCTTCCTGAATTTAGTTGTGTCTATTTGCCTAGGTGCTTCCAAATGACGGTCATTGCCTTCATTATCCTCCTCAACCTGCTTCTAAATAGTCGTTGTTGCAGTGGTGTTGTTCTGGTAGTCATAGATGCAGCTACTCTGAAGTTGCAACACTTTTGGAATCTCGAATTGTTATTGCTTCTTCTATTGTCGTTATTATTGATTTTGTTTTTTATCACCTACATCAATTTAAACTACACAATGCAGGGTTTCAAAATTAGGACTTTAACTTTTCAACTATGTAACCGTGAGGTTTTAGAATAATTCACTAGGGATTGATGCATCGTCGATTTCCATCCACTGTATCGCACTGATTCAGTGAGTGGGTAATGATTTTTTGTTCATAATTTATTTTAATAGTGATTTGTACAAATTAATGAGCTGATACGTTGGTTCAAAGGTACAGAGACAAGACTTGAGTCATTCATTCAGAACTCAGTTAAACGTATCATTCTTGTTTTTGTTTGTGCTTTTATCTAGATATATTTGATGAAAATGGGAACAAGTTAGTTTATTTTATTAAATAATTTTGCATGTTCCTTGAAGTATACTTTTAGAAATACCTAATTTTGTATGTATTTTTAAATTAAAACTGTTTAGTTTAATCTCTCAATAATAATTTAATTTCAATCCATGAAATAATTTCTTAGAGATTCAATCCCCTTTGGGGCACCTTGGATCTAAATGGTACCCGATTATATTGAGAGGATTAAATATTATTTTTAATATGAGAATGAAGTTGGTTTAAGTTATTTTTATAGTGGAAATCACCTAATTGATGTATACAATTGACGAATTTTCAATTTGAATGTTTTACATCCTTGTATGCAACACATTTTGATATGCATTACATTCATCAACACATCATTTCAATCATGATAAGATAAATTGGTTGTTGATGGAGGGGCTAATATTCTGGCTCATAAAGACTGCGTTCTTTTGTTTCTTAAAGTGTTTGGTTTGTTGGAGACACCCGACTATGTCAATAGTTGTTGTTTGTCCCTTCATGTTTTTGTTTATTGTCTGTGAATTTGGCCCTTAAACATTAAATTATTCTACCAATATTCATTATATGAATATTGTGGTTTGGATATGGTTGAAGCATTCATACACCCTATTTTTTAAGGCATAAACAGAAGCCCATAACTTCTCTTTTAATGTTTAGCTAGAACAAAGAAGCATAATGAATATTTTGGCAAGTGGTGTTATGGAGCACTAGGGATCACTTGAGGGTTTTCATTCATGGAAACACTTATGCTGGAGTGATCGCATGTAGACAATTTTGCTACTAGAGTCACAATCATAAAAATGACTAAGTCCAGAATCAGGGTAATAGGGTACAATGTTACAATTTTGGTTAGCGATGGAAATGTATGAGGTTTTATGGCCTGCGAAGTTAGTAGAAGGTATTTTGGGATATGTACATGCTTTAGTTAAGAGCGCATAATTTTTGGTGATCAGATTAGTGAGATTCAGTGATCTGAAGGTATACAAAGATAGACAATCAAGATAATAGGGCATATGAGCAGTTGTAAAGATTAAGGCAGGGTTAGTGGATATGGTAATGTGATAAGTCAGGTGAATGAAGTATATTGCCGACACTTGGGTAATATAAGATCACTGACTCCATACTTATCATTTACATAATTAATTATTATGTTTTGTATGGTATTTGTGAAGCCAACTCGATGGAATTTTTTCTATAAGTATAGAATGATTTTGTGAAAGCGAAGATATGTATGGTATGTGATAATAAAACAAGGTTGCAAATCTGAGAGAAGAGAGAAGATGCAAGATCAGTAATAGACAGAGCTATAACCAAAACTACCTAAGAAAGATAAGTGCTTGTATTGTTCACATTTTGGAGAACTCTTTGTGACAGTTTTTGATTGGAAGAGAAATTTTCTCACCACCCATAACCGGGTGTTTTGTATACCCCTAACAGGGTTTTGTATTCCTCTAACAAGGAAATATACTATGTAACAATCAGCTCCTAACAAGGCTAGATCTCCTAACGGGGATATAATATTTTAGTGCATAGTTGTGGGTACCATCCCCACCGAGGTTTTCTCTTGGCCAAGGTTTCCTTGAGAAAAAATCATGGTGTCATGAGTTATGTGTTATGCTTTAATGTTCTTTTCATTTTTGCATTATTATGGTTTATTTATAATTGGTTGAAGTTTAAATTAAAGTGCAGTAATACTAATTCACCCCCCTTCTCAGTATTACCTAATCCTAACAGAATATCTAACCAATCATAAATAATGATCCTTGGGGTGATTGGTAATTTAAAGGCCATGAAGAAGGTATGAAATTACTTTGGATGCTAGTAAATAAGCCCGTGATTGAGACATGCAATGTTCACTTGAGAGCCAGTGATGAATAAACCCTTCAAGAGGAATTGATAAATCATTGAATTGATGAGGATATTATATGTAGAAAAAACTCAACTTCCTCTCCTCCATGCACAAAGACATCATTTGATGCCTGCACAGTGCTCTATTTTCTTCTCCATCACACTAAATTTGACATAAATAGATACAATTCACTAGGACTGATCTAGATTCTAGAATATATCTAGGACAACAATCTAAAATGATTGAAGTTGGATATCTTATATACAGAAAGAAGATGTAATAAATCAGAAATGTTTATTAATTCATAAGAAATTTATATAGAACTTGGGCATAATCTTATTAATTTGAATATTTATACATGATCTATTTTCGAAAGAGATTAATGGTTGTCTATCTTCACTCTATATTTCTATGTATGTATTTCTGTATGAGTAAGTATAAGAAGGGATATATTGTAAAAAATTTATTTTTCAAGTTTTAGTGAATGGAAAATGATTTTATTCTTACAATTGGTATTTGAATAACCATGGTCTTAGCCAAGGAATGGGCATCACAATAGATAATGTAGGCATAAAATACCGCAGAGTGAAATGATAGAATAGGTGATCAGATAGAGATGAATTTGATCCATGCAGTAGTTTCTCGACACCTACCCCTATATTGGGTCACATGAAGTGATGGTGGGAAGGGAGGGATGCCACATGTGTCCTACTCTACAATGGAGCCAACCTCTTCTTTCTATAGTAGTTGTTAAAAGCATAATTTTATATGGCCCTAGGGGTGGGTGGGAGGAGAGATGGGGGTGTGACCTATAATGCACCCTATTCAGAGTAGGGGATCTAGAACTATTGAAAAAAATCAATGACATAGGACCTACTTTGTTTGCAGACACATCATCCATCATAATAAAGTGTCAGAATAAAGCAAGCGCAAAGCCTAGATGACCTATTTTAATTACTCAACCATGAATTTCCTAGAATCTAAAAACAAAACCCTAGGTTGTAAATATAAAGCAAGATTCAATCTATGTCTCTAAAAGACATTTTGTCCCAAAGGACAACATCCTCTCTCGCAACGATTTTCAAAGTTCCTCTATAATAACTTGTTTAAAGTATTTGGAAAATTATAAGATTCAATCTCTGTCTCTAAAAGAGATTTTGTCCCAAAGGACAACATCCTCACTCGCAACGAGGTTGAACGTTCCTCTGTAATAACTTATTTAAAGTATTTGATTCCTTTCAATTCTATTTAATCATTCATTTTAGTGTAGGTCAAAATGGATGAAAAGACAATAAATAATCCTCTTCTATAATGATTGGTAAAGAGGCAAAAAAATGCCTCTTTAGAAATAATTTTTCATAATCTTGATTAGCTAGTAAATAATCAATAGCATCAAACTTAAAACTAACTCAAGATATATATAATCAACTTTAATGTTCTATTACCTAGGAATTCCCTAAAAATTATGGCCTTTATATTTATGTATCGATATTTTTAATACATAAGTAACACACATGTATGTAAATATATAAATATATACATTCAAACACAAACACACACACACATGTTTGTATGCATATATATATATATATATATATATATATATATATATATATATATATATATATATATATATATATATATATATATATATATATATATATATATATATCTGTGTGTGTGTGTGTGTGACAAATATTTATGCATAATACATACGTACATAAATACATACATACATACATGCACACAAAATATTTATCCATATGTATATATGCATATCTATATATATGTACACAAAAATGTAAACACATGCACACACACACATATACATATCCATATGTACACACACACACACACATAAGAAATGGTAAGAAATGCTAAAATTTATATTAATTACCAATTCCTAATACATTGGAATGCAAAGCCTCCCACAAAATGAATCTTTTTAGCACAACCGAAGGAGGGAGGGTGCCAATGCAAGATCTATGCTTTGTGGGGTTTTGATTCCTAATAGATATTTTTTAATGATGGATCTGATCTGATAAAGTAAGTGAAAAGGAAAAGAAGGAAGAATGAGTGAACCTAGAAACAAGATGGAGAAAGTAGGACTTTGAATTTGAATTTGACTGTCGCAGGAATCTCGGATCCTGTTGTAACCTTAGAGTGGAAGATACGGACCTGAATCTTCTTGTCCTAAAATTTTCACTGAAAATGGTAGGGACAAGTCAACTTTTGAGGGAAAATTCAACTTTCGACTTGTTCCTAGAAAAAAAAAGAAAAAAAAAGTTTCCTGGATCTTGCAGTGGTACCTGTAGTGCCCAGATCCTGAATTGCAATTCCACAAACTGTTCCTGGATATAGAAAAATGGGGAAAAGGTTGTGGAAAGGGGTTTTCCTCAGTCAAACCCCTATTTAAGAATCAACATTGAAATTAAATTGAAATTTCATAAGGAAAGATGAAAATGGAAGCTAGATCCGAAACATAAATCACCTTATACGTTGATGATGCAATGCCTTTTTGGATGTGATCACAAGTGTTGATGCAATAGCTTGAGCTCCACAAAAACCTAATGGGAAATCATGAAACCAAAGCCTTGAATGATAGATTTTGTAGTTTTCCACAATGCTTGATGAAGAGAGAAGAATGCCTTGCAAATCTTGAGGATTTTCTTGATTGCTTGATTGATTGTGTGAAATTGTGAATTGCTTCTTGATAGCTTGCACTTAATTAATGCATCATGTTATCCCAAATGAGTGGGGAGGATGTCATTTTATGATAAACTTCCTCTATTTCAGGGATCAAATTTTATCAAGGCCGATAGAAAATCTAAATCTCATAGGAAAACCCCACCATTAGGCCCTGGGAAAAAATTGGGCCCAAAATCCTAGGGACAAGTCAAATTTTGACTTGTCCCTAGAGACAAGTCAACTTTTGACTTGTCCCAAGAAAAAAGGGATCAATCTTCATAGAGATTTTAGGGAAGGTGAAAAGAAGCGAGAGGAGAAAATGTAGTGTTTTGTTAGGTCTGAAAGAATCTCGAAAGTAAAAAATAAATGAATAGGTCCTAGGTGAGGAAATGCAATATTTGATTGGATATAAAAAGGAGGATCACACTTAGAAATAAGTTCTAACCTTGAGTTTTGAGGAAATTGAGTCAATATAGGATGCATAATGTTAATTTTAAGGTCTTATAAGCGTTAGAGGAGCATGAAATCAATGTCAGAACCCATAGACACTAAAATGGGGCTAAAAATGAGCACATAATAAGGGTGTTTACTTTTTAGGATGATACATTTATCCCCTACTTTAGTGGGATTATGAGTCCATATCATGCTTACGGTAAAGTAACAGAAAGAGAGAAAGATGAAGTTCATGGGAAAACTGCAAGGAGATAGGACATTGCTAAGTTTAAGGACACAAGCCCCCAAATAAAGGATCTTAACTCGTACATCCATATGAAAGGAAACAAAAAACAACAACAAAAGCCTAAAACTTACTAAGGTTCCAAGTCAACTAGTTGAAGAGGCCTTGCTAAAGAGAATGTCTCAACCCCTAGCATCATGCTTAGAAATCTATTGCAAGAGCACAAGTGGTCACCTAAAAATAGAAAGATCAGACATCAAAGATAAGATAGGACTCCATGATCTGATCAAATAGAAAAGTGTGTTATGTTATGGAATCATGGAGGAGAGATCAATATAATCATGGATGACATGGGCTAGGTAATTATGTTGCACTAGGTGGTCCATGAGAGAGAGAGAGAGAGAGAGAGAGAGATGGTTTATACGATTATGTTATGCTAGTTCCACCCATCAAAGAGAGTGTAAAGAGGGAGTTTATGGTCTAGCACATGCTAGTCAAATTATAAAATTTTATGTAAATAAGAGGTTGAATGGTCTAGCGATGTATGTTACATTGGTCAACCCATGAAAATGATAGGTCAAATGGTCTAGAAAGTTGTGTTGTGCTAATCAACCAATCCTTAAAATGTATGCAAAGGAGAGGTCAAATGGGCTGGTAAATTATGTTTCGCTAGTTCAACCAATTCAAAAAATGTGAAAAGGAGAGGGATCTGGCCCTAGAAAGTTGTGTTATGCTAGTGTAATATACTTTTCATCCTTAAAGTAAACAAACTATTTTCAATAAGGAGGCCATGTATGCCCCCCTTAAGATGGAAAATAAGTATTATTTTGATATCTTAAGGAAAATATGAACAAGGATAAAACACTCTCGGTGGCAAGAAGGTATCCAAGAGCAACACCCAGTCCAAGCCAAAGAGGTCACAACTCCTATGAGGTCAATGAATGGATGAATGCAAAGAGATACCATGCAAGGAGTGTAAAAGTTATCCTTTTTAATGATGCTAAAAAGAGATCATGCATAAGAAGGGAAGAATCACTAGTACATTTGACCTGGTTTTTCTACCAAAATTTTCGACCATGAAATAAAAAAGTTTTGGTTGGTCAGATTATAGAAGGAAAACTTTGATTTTTTTTAATCCATGCCCGTGTTCGTCGAAAGTTCGACCAATACTATGTAGATCAAACTTTTGACGACCATAGGCATAACTTAAAAAAAAAGGATTTCATTTCATTATTACCACTTATATAATAAATAGAAGTAGGGTTTTGATTTCATTTCATTATTACCACGGTGTATTTTTTCAAGGTTGCAGTGCGCGAAACCTCATCGGCACTGTGTATTGGAAGCTCATTGAGGTAACCTTCACTTTGGAGGGCAGATTCAACACTGTGGATTCGGCACTAAGGTAACATGATTTTTTTTTCCCGACTCTTGTGAGAATTTGGACGCATATATTTATTATTACTAGTTTTAAAAAGTTTGAAGCCAATTTGTTCCCCAAAAATGTCATCTACTACATATTTTATTATTTTGTTTGGATTGGGATTAGCTAGGATATTGTTGGTGGTGCAGAGAAGGCCAAAGATTTACCGAGGAGATGACTAAAGCCGTGGATTGCTTATCCATTATACAGATTGCCTAACAAAGATTTCAAAATTTAATTTAAAAAAAACTACATTTTCCATAAAAAAAATGACTAGTATTTACATTCATGCAAACCCGTATTGAAAGAATTCAAGAATCTAATTGGATGGAAGGCTTCTAAACACTTATATCTTTCATTTGCAAGTGGTTTGAGTTGATTTGATTAAGTGTGGAAAGAGAATCAGGTTGCAGAACAAGAAAACCCATGGGTGTGCCCTAGCCGGCAGTTTGAATTTCAAACATCTGTTTCTTTCCTACGATCCGATGAAAGTCATTGGCATTTGGTGAGGAGGGAAAATTGTAGAATGTATCATAAGATTTCAATAAAATTACCATGGAGAATGCGGATTGGAGGAGTTTGATATGAAGATAGCCAGGCACCCGAAATGTGACTGGCATCACGATGAGCATAGACCCGTAATTGTTATTTGGTTTCAATTTTGAGTCTCAATTCAAGGATTTGAATTTGAATTACTCGCCTCTTAATGAGACCATCGTGGGATTGGCCGAGTGCCAAGTTTTGAATGCACCTGCTATATCAAACTGAGCATCAGGATTTTTATCTTCGAAGGAGATGCTGTGGATTTGGGAGTTTGTATAGGGTCCAAAATATATACCTCGAGGGACACTCTATCCAAGAGAATGTAGATTAAGACACGGTGACTATCTTGAGGGGTCTTTTGGGAAATTTAGAAACTAAAACCTAAAATTGTGCCAAGTTTGACTGGCAGCCTGCATTGCCATAGGGGACAGTCCTAATGATCAGGGTGTGTCAAGACTGAGTTACAAACTTGGTAAATGAGAGGGATGTCAATATGAGTCAATTGACATTTAGAAAGGGTTTGAAGGCTTATGAAGAATCTATAACAGTCTAGGTGAGTGAAAGTACTTAGGGAGTACAAGGGTGCATCTTCACTAATGAGACAACAACTGTGAAGAGTCTCAAGGAGGAGTTACGAGGACACAATGTATTGATTGGCTGAAAAGATTTTGAACACTTGAGAGCGTAGATCCTTGGTGAGCACCATAAGTAGGCCTCTGAGATTCTTGCAGTTGGGAGGCCTAGAGAATGATCCAGGCTTTGATCTTTTTGGAGGATGACTGCCTCAAGGAGAGTGTCAAAGAATCCCAATAACACTTGGGGATTCTGTGGTAAAACTTGGTGTTAGATGCAAAAAGTCAGGTTTGCAGGCCTAGGAAGCACTCTATACTAAAGTGACAATTGTGCCTTGAAAGGTTGATAGACTAGTCTAAGGGGTTGGTTAGGCCATTGTAAGGTCACTTAGGTTGGGTACAGTAGTTAAGAAACAAATAAGAAAATATGAATAAGAAAATATAATCCAGCTATGATTGAAAGTGGAGAAATGTTTTATAATGTGAAATTCAAGCCTATATATATTTTAACCTCTTGATAGAAATGTTGAATCAAATGTGCAACCTTTGGAATTTTCAAGAGCTGTTTATACACTACAAATTTAAGCCTATATATATTTTAACCTCTTTCTACTTAATGCATGTCAATATTCTACATAATGTCACTTCATTCTTGACTAGTCTCTATTCTCCTTGTTTGACATTAGTAACTTCCCTCCTGCAAGAGTCTAGCGATTGATTTATTTGTTATCATGCACTTTCCACTGATAGATACAAACAATATATTTTGAAATAGCCCAAGAATGAATGCTTCCATTGCTGACTTTGACTGAGCTCTACCCTTTCTTCTCAAAGATGTACACCATATAATATACACTAATTTCTAGGCAATGTCTGAAACTATTGAAGTGGCTATTAACTCTTTCTTGCATTTAACTTCTTTTCTACTTTGATTGACATACATTAGAACTTCTTATCTTTATTCCTGAAAATAAGAAAACAAAAGGCTTAAACAAATAATTTGAGGCTTTGAATTGTGATCATTGGATTGGATCAAATCATGGAGTTTTGGATTAAAATTTATCATATGAATTTTTTTATATGTTTTTAACAAATATAACATTAGATTTATTCATTTGCATAGTTCCTAGAGGTTAAGTATCCTTTATCTATTAGTTAATTTCTTAATTAAAATTTAATTGTTCAATAATCAATTCCACAACTATCATTTATTAAGTTTATGCGAAGTTGTATGCATATCATTTTAATAACTTGGATTAACATTAGGGAAAGTCATGTGGAAACTTAATAATTACTAACCTAGTTACAAATTCTCCTTTATGCTTTGACGAGGTGCATACTTCTAAACAGAAGGGATACATCTTCCATTTCCTACGTTGCTTGCAATATTTTAAACTCTCTGCTATGGATAGATTAGAAGGCAGTCCACATGATGCATCCTGCCACTACTCCATATTAGGGGGATTGGGAAACGATTTAGAATATCAAAATTCTTCTACTATGAAGATAAAATCCTCCCACACGAATTTCCACCTACAAATTTGAAATCTAGCATTTTCATCAAGGGCTATGTAAATCGTTTGTGAATGTTCTAGGTGCCTAAAAAGAAGCTATTCTAAAAATACTCAACGTTAACTGATCTCTCAAAAAAATACAGCTTCATAATTTTCAAACAGTTCTTGCTCCTATTTTAGAACTTGGGTTTATTATGTGTTCTTTGTTCTTTGTGTCTCCAAAAGACTTTGAGATCTGAAATTTCAAAACATAAATGTAGGAAATGTAACCGATGAATTTTCAGGACTTAAAAACCCTTTTGGAAACTGATGTTTACATAACTTAAGATGCTTCAGAGAGTTGTTCGGTTACAAGTCCTTTACATGGTTTAGTTTGTATCCCCATGTTTATATGAAATGCTAAAGAAAGATATAAAGGTATAGCAAGCAAATCAGATTTCTTGTTACCTAAAACTCACATCAGCTAACAGGAAGGGCTATTTAGAAGATTGTGCAATAAAATAAGTTGCAAAAACATAGAGAAAAAGCAGGGCAAAATCGCACCATTATGAAGTCAACACCACAACCTATCTTTTTTGCTGCATCTGGATGGTGAATAAGAACTCTTTCAAGAACTTCCATTTCATCTTCAGGCTGTAATCTGTCCCCACTTCTGTAGCTATCATAATTACCAAAGTTGATGTCAAGCAAAATGTGTAGAAACATGAAAAGAAAACATGTTAGCAATTCCATCATTTGTCTGTTGTTTGGGACAATCACCATAGAATTATTTGGACTGTCTCTCCTCTTGCCTTGTAAGGTTAAAATGACCTTTTTTTCTTCCCTCCATGAATAGACCCTTACCATCTCGCACTTGTGCAATGATAGGACACCAATGTGTGCACATAACTATATCTTCTTCAATCACACTACTCTTCCAATTTTCCATCTTTTGTTCACTGTCATAATCATTAGTTTTTAGAACCATTATTGATGCTCCAATCTTCTAATCCTCTTTCATAGACCTCTTCCTTGTGCGACTCTTCAAATCAGCATACTCTTTCTTTCCAAAACAAATAACCCTTATCTCATATGAATAATTATTTTTGGAAAGGCTTGAGAATAAACTTTTTACCATCCTTATGAACAAGTATTCTCGTACCCTTCATATTTTCCTTCTTAGGGACTGCCAAGGTCTTCATGTAATTTTCTATCAACCATGAGATATTCACATGCCACCACTTCAACTTCCAAATCTGTTACTTCTTCCAAAGAATCTTTTGCTGCAACACTTTGTCATTTTGGTCAGGACATACTGATTATAAGTAAACTAGTAAACCAAAGGACATGCTTTTACTACTAAGTCTCTGTTTGTTGGGCATACTAATTATAATTACTTGACATATATCACAAATGTTGCTAATTAAGGTTGGCGGGATGATTATGCCTATCCTGAAAAAAGATTGTCAAATCATTATGCTTTCAAATCAATTACCTATCGACGTATCCCTTGTGAGGGAGAGAAGCCAAACATATAAAGAACATGCACATAAACACGACAACTAAAAAACTTAAATGGAATACACCAAGAAGTACCAAATGATAAATGCTCAATTGTTGTAATGGAAAAGCAATATCATAACCGTCCATTTCTAGAACTTGATTTTTCTATAGTCCTAATGATTTTTCTTATTTCTTGTATGTGCTTGGTGATAAGATTTTAAACATTGTTGACATACTTAAATGGAATACACAATACCAAATGATGAATGCTCAATTGTTGTAATGGCAAAGCATTAGAACCGTCCATTTCTAAAATTTGATTTTGTGTAGTCTTAATTATTTTTCTATAGTCCTAATGATTTTTAAAATTGTTGACAAAGAGTGTTTCTTTTTTTTATTATAGTATAAATGATTTTTCTATAGTCGTAATGATTTTTCTTATTTCTTGTCTTTTGTCCCTTTTTGATTTCCTATGTCTGTGCTTCGTGATAGGATTTTGTCACCTTCTTTTGATGGTATATTTCATTCACTCTATATGGAATACTATTTTGTTCACTATTTTATTTCAGCTTCATATTTCTTTCATTTTTCATATACACAGAGACTACACATGCTGATAAAAGAATTAGCGATTTGATTTAGGTTTACTTTTCATTATTGTAAATGGTTAATATTTATGATGGTACTCCTTAGTGTATTTCATATAAAAATAATAAATGTAGTAACGATGGTGCGGTGCATTATTGATATAGGCTCGATGACTCTTGTCAATGTGCCAAACTATCAATGTGGTGGTGGGCAGTGTGTGTTGAAGTCTTCACGAACACCGAACAACCCTAGACAATAATTTTGGTGCTGCCCAAATAGAAAAAAGGTTTCTAATGTGTATATATTTAAATTTTCTAATGTAAATACTATTCATTATAATATAAGAACTAATGTAGATTGGGTATCACAGGGAAATAATGGCTGCGAATACTTTAGTTGGGTCGATGACAACTCATCTGCATCTATCCACCCATCTCCACTTATCCACGATGAAGGATTTGAGTGCAAAACGTGTCAGGCTAGGGAAAATTTTGAAATTATATTTTTACGATGCCTTCTCTGTATTGTAATCTCATATCTTTGTTGCGACCATATGCAGAGATGAACTCAAGAATTAGTTAGTTTAGTATTTTCATATTGTAACTAATATTTTAATATTGATATGACATAACTTCTCTTTGCCTCAAGTGCGCATATATATGGTTTACATCTATTTTTAGAATAATTCTTCATGTTTATGGCTCAGGTGAGCCCCAATCTGCTATCAATCACATGATTTAATGTATAGTGTTTTCTTGGTTATTCCATTTGTTCCTTGACCTTGACTATGGATTGACTATCATTTTCAAGCTTAAGCGAGGCTTCATACCATGCAGCATCCGTAGATTTGTACGCAACGCTAATTTATGATGGAGGTAAACTACATGTGTCATGTAAACAACATGGTTGAATGCAATCTCTTTTGTGTGTTTTCAAGAGTTTTCCCACCAATACAAGCGTAAATAACACATTGAACGTAATCTACGGACACTGCGTGGTATGAAGTCTCATTGAAGTTTGAGTGCAGCATGGTATGAAGTCTCCCTTTATAGACATGACAGCTGAGAAACATAATTGTAGGCATCATGGTCACAATTTTTTGGAGACAACGTAATTGAGTTGTATACCCAAGTGATGGAGTGCAACTTCTGCACCTCCAATTCCAAGTTGACACTACGGGATACAAATACCATAGATAAGGAATAAATTTAGAGAGCGGAGGAGGTCCATAATGACCAAAATAAAATAGGACAAACCTCAAGTTAAATGAGGCAACTGCAAACATTTTAATAGATTTTTATTATTAAATAATTAAATTTACATATACTAGTGTTCTAGGCCCCCTCATTACATGATTTATTATTGTAAGCCCCCTCTAACTTATGCATCTAGAAAATGAAACTACAACCTATTGGGATTGAGACAAACCTTAGACAACAACAACAGCTAGGAATGATCGCTTTCCAACATATGTTGAATACTTCTATTGGAGGACCTTGTATTCATGAGCTACAGATGTATTCAAAAGATGTTGGAAAGCGATCCTTCCTAGCTGTTGTTGTTCTATAAGGTTTGTCTCAATCCCAATAGGTTGTAGTTTCATTTTCTAGATGTGTAAGTTAGAGGGGGCTTACAATAATAAATCATGTAATGAGGGGGCTTAGAACACTAGTGTATGCAAATTTCATTATTTAATAATAAAAATCTATTAAAATGTTTGCAGTTGCCTCATTTAACTTGAGGTTTGTCCTGTATTATTTTTGTCGTTATGGCCCTCCTTCGCTCTCTAAATTTATTCCTTATCTATGGTCTTTGAATCCTGCAGTGTCAATTTGGAATCGGAGGTGCAGAAGTTGCACTCCATCATTTGGGTATACAACTCAAATACATTATCTCCAAAAAGATGTGACCATGATGCCTACAATTATGTTTCTCAGCTGTTGTGTCCCAAGACCCCTTATGACCCTTTACGACCCTTTACGACCTCTGAGAATACATCTTAGAGGTCTTAAAATGTCGTAAAGGGTCATAAGAGGCTCCCAGGAGGGGCCAGATGAGCTTCCACCTTCATGTGGTTGGCCCTGTTAAGTAGAGAATGTTAATTAAACTATTCTCAAAACAAAGAGAAGCTCAATAATTTAAGGTCTCAGTCCAAAGACAAATTAAATTAGACTTACTAAGCCTCTTATTGTAGCTTGTAATAAGATTGATTTGCAACCACTAGAGACTACTCTACAAGCTTGAAGAAGCGGTATATTTTGGCAAATGAAGAGTGGAAAGAAGATGATATTCCTGAGATCATGGATGGACACAATGTTGCAGACTTTATTGATCCAAATATCTTGTAGAGGCTTGAAGAACTAGAGAGGGAAGAAGGGATTAAGATGGTAGCTAAGGGTGATGAGGATTTCATAATAGCTGACAAACATAATTGTAGGCATCATGGTCACATTTTTTTGGAGACAACATAATTGAGTTGTATACCCAGACAGAGTGCAACTTTTGCACCTCCGATTCCAAGTTGATACTACGGGATGGAGAACAACTTGGAACCAGAGGTGTAGAAGTTGCTCTCCATCATCTGGGTACTCAATTTTAGTGCTTGTACTACATGACTGGTGCCAAAACAGGGCTCTCCCAATCATTGACTGTGACCCACTGGCAACAAGCAACAGAATGAGTGTGGACAATTGAAGATAAATATCAAATAGGGGAAAAGCACCTGCAACAACAGAGGCAATAGTTGTAGATACAGATGAGGATAATCCCAAATCCCTAATATAATAAATACGGTGAAGAAAAAGAGTAATGCAAAAATTATTACTATTTTGGAAGATGCAAATCCAACCGAGGAGATGCTAAAGAGGACAAATGAATTGATGGTGTGAGCATGTCATTTTGAAGTAAGTAGTATTTATTTTATTAGGGATTTCTAGGATATCATCATCTGTATCTACAACTATTGCCTCTATTGTTGCAGGTGCTTTTCCCCTATCCTGAACATCAAATTGTGATAAAAATATCAGTAAAACTATCATAATAACTCCATGAATGTTGTTTTAAGTAATTATCTATGAATGTTGTGTATTAATATTGAATTATATGTCATGTTAATGAATATTTTTATGTGTTAATGGGGAATTTAGATTGATGTTAGGGGGAGGGGGGTGAGGCCAGATGAGCTTCCACTTTCACATGGTTGGCCTTGTTAAGTAGAGAATATTAAAGTATTCTCAAAACCAAGTGAAGCTCAAACTAAAATACCTTCAAAGGGTTCTTGTCTCATATATTAGATGTAGCCATACGTTAAGTTAATAATCAAATGACTATTGAATGAAGACTAGAGATGCATGGTAATATAATGTATAAAGATGGAGAAACAAATGTCAAAGAGACAAATACTTGGGAACCAATGACAATGCAACTTTAGTATATGTTGTTGTTATAGAGAAATCGGTTAGAAACTCATCAATAATATATATATATATATATATATATATATATATATATATATATATATATATATATATATTTTAACCAAAAATTATTATTGGTCTCTTTTTCAACATTTTAATAATATTTATTTGGATGAGAATGCTATGTGTTCAACGTCGATTCCGACAACATTATGGACCCTGATTGATCACAATTTCGACGAACATTGGTCGCATAGATAAAAGATTTGATCTACAATTCTTCCAAGTAATTCGGTCGATAATTCAACCGCTAAGGAGGTTGGAATTTTGACGATGGTTTTTCCTGTCGTATAATCGATGAAAAAAAGTTTGACAACAGTTTTGGTCGTTTGTTCAACCAATGGGTATCAAAAATTCAACTAATCCTCGTCGAAAAATAGGGTAAAATTTACTAGTGAATCGACATCTTCCCCATTTCTAGGTAAAGGGATTCTTTAAGGAATGATGGTGCACTTTTAGGCTCCAAGGTAAGGGATTGTTTACCATGGAAACCCAATTGCAAATGATGAAAAGATTATGATCAAGAATGCATATCTCTTGTACAGAAGAGAATCCTTAATGTAAACCAACATGTCTATGTAATATTGGATATCACATAATAGACAAATGCCTCTTAACCAAGGGAAAAGTGGATCCTTGGAGACGATGTGAGAGATTGATATAGGGACCCTTTCTCCCCAAGTGTGGAGACAAGGATAAGGATAAAGAGGACCTATTATGAAACTTGCCAAGTATGATCACACCATGCATTACAATGAGCCCCTGAAGGATAGGATAACATTGTTACATAGTGTGGAGCAACATAATAGAGACTTAAATGTTATTCAAATAAATTGGATTGATAAATAACTCACTACAACATGTTATGTGAATAATTTCATTATTAATGAGTTGTTGATTTTGTAATTTAACTCTTGACATTCATAGTAGAGTGGTCATGGTATCAGTGATACATGCACAAAGGAATATTCATAAGATGTTGAATATGCTTCTTTTTTCATTTAGGTTGAGTGATCACCTTAGCATGAAGAAGGTTAGGAAAAATGATCTCTTTATAAAGGTAGATATAAAAGAATTGTTGGATAATAATGGAGAGGATGTTGACAAAGGAGGAGATTCAAAACCAAATGCTTCAATAGGTTTCTCAATATTCTCAATGCTTTGTCACACACATTCTAAACTAGAACTGAGATTGTGATTTGAATAGTTTTGAGAATCAGGTCGAACTAATGACACTCTAGGTCCCTTGAAGAATCTCGTGTTGTCATTAAAAAAATTGTTTTCACCCAAAAAAGATGGTGGAAAGTCTAATGACCCCAAATTATAATCTAACGGGGAACTTATAGGAGAATAAGTATCTTTAGGAGATGATGTTTTTTGTTTAAATATTGTAGGGATAGAAGGAAAATCCAGTTCAGTTTGTAAGCAATAATTGGGTCTATCATCAACAAGAAAGGTATACATGGTGTTCTAAGAGATGAACTTCAGTTTGAGATGAAGAGTTGAAGGAACAACATGCATGGCATGTAACCATGACCTCCCTAAGAGAAGATTATAGCTAAGAGTATCAGGCATGACATGAATCGATGTGGGTAAAATCATAGGACCTACTCTAATAGGAAAATTGATAACACCCAAAGGTTTATTAACAACATTGTCAAAGCCATGGCTATGAATAGAATTGGGTTTGTTTGATGAAGTATCCGCCTTCATATCATGTAACAAGTCAATGCTACCAACATTAAGCCCAGAGATATTGTGAATTAAAATTCTTTGAATAAGATTACCAATGATAAGGACAATAACCATGAGAGCATCATGTTGATCTTGAATTTCTTTAGAAGGCAAGCCATCTTGAAAAAACATAGTTTAAGATTTGTTATTAGTTTTATTCATGAATTCCAAGATGGAAGTGATATTGTCTTGTCTAGGAGGTGGGACAATCACATTTCACAATACTTCTTGTAATACTTCATGATATGTAGGTGAAGTTTGAAGAAGCTCCCAAAAAGATATCTTGGTAGGGGTAGCACAAAGTTTTTCTACTAAATCATACTCCTTTCCAATATTTTGAGGAAGATGAGGTGGAGGGAGAAGTACCGGTTGAGAAGGAGGAACCACAAAACTTGTAGGTTGTCTTTTTTTTTCTCATGTTATAAGTGTGAGAAACTACATGATAGTTAGGTTTTTTATCACCTTTTACCACAATGATTGGTTTGTTTTGAGGTAGAGGGTTATTTTGATGAAGATGAGCAACAACCTTAGGATTTTCATGACTCGAAACATTAACAGCATTAACTTGATCAAGCTCATGATTGTTCATGAATTTATCACTATAAGAGAGAGCATTAAGGGAATTAGTAATGATATTATCATTTTCTTAAAAGATATAATTAGAATAGGGACTAGGGACATCCATTAATGCTTCATCTCTAAAAAGGAATGTCAAATGAAGGTAAGGTGATATTAAGAAAACTATTGATGATATCCTCTTCTTTTTCTAAAATATCCTCATAAAGGGGGTATGTCATAGGACAAGGATAATTACTCATTAAGTCCTCATTAGTAGAAGGGAAATCATTGAGATAAATAGAAGGTAAAGTATCCTTAACAGGATGAATATCATTGTCCTTAACTAAGGTATCCTTATGGGGGGAGATGTATATTAAGAGAACAATTGACATTATCTTGTAATGGCTCTTCCTGAATAGGGAGATCATTAAGAAAAGGATTATTGTCTTTCTGCAATATGTCCTCATGAGAAGGAGGGTCCTTAGGAGAATAAAATGAGATTAATCTATATAAAATATTCATGATGTCATGTAAAAAATGTATGAAATTATATGTTTATTTTTCCATGTAAGTGCACAAACCAGAAATGAAATGATCTATGTGAATTGCAATGATTACTATTTATGCATAAAATGAAATATTTTTGTATTTTTTATTGTTTTGAAACATGATTATGTAAATAAAATGCAATAATGCAAATGAATGTAATGGATAAAATGCAATGATGTAATGTATGAAAATAAGATCTAAATGATGTAAATATTGCTTAATGCAATGCATATAAAGGCGATCTAGATAAGAAAGATCTATCCACCAAAATCAAAAGGAGGAAATTTCATAAGTCAGGCTCACCAAAATGTATAATAAGAAATGGTAAGCAATGCCTTGATGTAGATTACTTACCAAGTCCTAATACATTAGAAAAAAATCCTCCCACAAAATAAATCTTATTAGCACAACCAAAGGAAGAAGGGTGCCAATGCAAGATCTATGCTTTGTGGGGTTTTGATTCCTAATTGATATTGTTTAATGATAGATCTAATTTGATAAAGTGCAAAGGAAAAGAAGGAAGAATCGGTGCACCTAGAAACAAGATGGAGAAGGTAGGACTTTGAATTTGAATTTAAATATTGCTAGAATCTTTGATCCTGTTGTAACCTCAGATCTGGAAGATGGAGACTTGAATCTTCCTATCTTGAAATTTTCACTAAAAAATGGTAGGGACAAGTCAAATTTTTACTTTTTCTTTGAAAAAAATGATGAAACTTTCTTGGATCCTACGATGGTACCTATACTACCCAAATCTTGAATTACAACTCCACAACTTGTTCCTACAAACAAAAAACTGAGAAAAAGGGTTGTGGAAAGGGGTTTTCCTTGGTCAAAACCCTATTTAATAATCAACCTTCAAATTAAATTGAAATTTAATAAGGAAAGATGAAAATGGAAGCTAGATCTATAACACAAATCACCTTATACCTTATTGATCCAATGCCTCTTTGGATGTGATCACAATTGTTGGTGCAATAGCTTGAACTCCATAAAAACCTAATAGGACATCATGAAACCAAAGCCTTGAATGATGGATGTTGTGGTTTTCCACAATTCTTTATGAAGAGAAAGAAGAATGCCTTGCAGATCTTGATGATTTTCTTGATTTCTTGCTTGATTGCATGAAATTGTGAATTGTTTCGAATTATTTCTTGATAGCTTGCACTTAATTGATGGATCATGTTATCCCAAATGAGGAGACAAGATGTCCTTTTATACTAAAATTCCTCCATTTTGGGCCTCAAAATTTTTCAAGGATGACCACAAATCTAAATCTTAGAGGAATGCCCTACCATCAGACCCTGGGCAACATTTGGGCCAAAAATCCAAGGGACAAGTCAATTTTTAACTTGTACTAGGCAAAAAGGGCTCAAATTTCATGGGGATGTAGGGGAAGGTGAAAAGAAGAGGGGGAGAAAATGTAGCTTGTTGTAAGGTCATAAAGAATTCTAAAAGCTAAAAATAAATCAATAGGTCCTAGGTGAGGAAATGAATTATTTGATTAGAGGGAAAAAGGAGGAGCACACTTAGAAATAAGTTCTAACCTCTAGTTTTGAGGAAATTGAGTCAATATAAAAGGCATAATGTTAATTTGAAGGTCTAATAAGTGCTAGAAGAATGTGAAATCAATGTGGTAGCCATATACACTAAAATGGGGTTAAAAATGAGTGCCTAATAAGGGTGCTTACTTTTTAAGATGATACAATACACACACACACAAATATTTATATACATATCTATATATGTACACACAAGTGCACACACACGTGTATACACATATAAATATGTCTACACATACATACATACATGTATATATATATATATATATATATATATATATATATATATATATATATATATATATATATATATATATATATATATATATATATATATATACACACATGTGTATATATATATATACACATGTATATATATATATACATGTATGTATATATATACACATGTATGTATATATATATACATGTATATATATATATATACATGTATATATACATGTATGTATATATACATACATGTATGTATATATATATACATGTATATATACATGTATGTATATATATATACATGTATGTATATATCTATACATGTATATATACATGTATATATATATACATACATGTATATATACATGTATATATATATACATACATGTATATATATATACATACATGTATACATGTATGTATATATCTATACATGTATATATACATGTATGTATATATACATACATGTATATATACATGTATGTATATATACATACATGTATGTATATATACATACATGTATGTATATATACATACATGTATGTATATATACATACATGTATGTATATATACATACATGTATGTATATATACATGTATGTATATATATATACATACATGTATATATATATACATACATGTATGTATATATACATACATGTATATATACATACATGTATGTATATATACATACATGTATGTATATATATATACATGTATATATATATATATAATCTATACATACATGTATGTATATATACATACATGTATATATAGATTATATATATATATATATATACATGTATATATATACATACATGTATATACATACATGTATATATATACATACATGTATATATATACATACATGTATATATATACATACATGTATATATATACATACATGTATATATATACATACATGTATATATATACATACATGTATATATATATATACATGTATATATGTATATATATATACATGTATGTATATATATACATGTATATATATAGATATATATATCTATACATGTATATATATAGATATATATATCTATACATGTATATATATATATATACATGTATATATACATATATATATATATACATGTATATATACATGTATATATATATATATATATATACATGTGTGTGTATATATATATATATATATATATCTATACATATATATATATACATATCTATATATATATATATATACATATGTATATATATGTATATATGTGTGTGTATATATATATATATATACACACACACACATGTATATATATATATGTTTGTGTGTGTGTGTACACATACATTCATGTATATTTATGTTTTCATGCATATGTATGTGTGTGTGTATATCTTTGTATATGAATTCATGTATATGTGTATGTATGTATATGAGAAAAATAATCATTTCATACATATACATGAATGTATGTGTGTACATACATAGATACATACATACCTATATATATACCTATATGTGTGTGTGTGTGTGTATGCATGTGTTGTTAGCAATAACAATGCACCAGCACAACTGAGAGGGGGGAATCAGTTGTGTGACAAATTTGAAACTTAAAATCCTTTTAACTTGATTACTTTAAAAAAATTGAAACAATAATATAACCACAAGAGAACCACAAAATCAGAACACCATAACACAAGGATTTTTTGTCGATGAAAACCTTGTTAAGGGAAAAACTCTGGTGGGGATGGAACCCACAAATAATGCACTAGAAATATTATCCCTGTTAGGAGACCTAGCCCTATTAGGAGCTGATTATTAAATCCAGTATATGTCTTTGTTAAAGGAAAAATCATGTAAGGAGTCTTTCCAACCCTATTAGGATTTGAGTACAAAGGTAGACTCACTGGCCAAGCACACTACCCAAAGTGAAGGTTAAATCCACCTTCTGAAGGTTAAACCCACCTTTTGGATTCAATGTCCAAAAAAAAGTATGAGTATACAATAATAGTAATGAACTAACTTACAACAACTAATCTTGTCTATACAGTTCTAATGAGGTTCTCAATGAATGATCTCTGCTCTACATCCAAAAAACCTCACAACAACAAGTTTGCAACCCCTAAAAACTATACCTTCAACACTTCAAGCAATGAATTTCATTTATACAAGTTAGAACAAGCAATTAGGTCAACCTGTTAGGAATTCCCCAATGCACAAATGAATACATAGACCCTTTCTAAGATACACATGGTATCTTAAACAAGGATACAATAAATACAAATCATGAAATGCATGCCAAGATTTGCAATCCATGCTAGAAACCCTTTGAACATGTTATCTCCTCTGGTCGGCCCCAAATAGGTCTTCACAAGATCACATGCCACATATTATGCCACCATGATCCCAACAACCCAAGAATCTCACAAAATGTTCTCTCATATGTCTTCTATAAAGCCTCAAGCTCGCATACTACCATCCATGCTCTCATCCAAGCTATATTGAAAAATCAAAGACCATATTTGTCATAATCCTCTGTTACTACACTATAACTAGGCTCCACAAAATGAACCATAAATAATGCAAAAAAACTAGATAATGATCTACAACCTTAGACATAAGGTCTACACACCTCCTACTTCAAAAATCTAAGCTTACGTACCTTGGGACATTGTACATTGTCTATATTGCCCTGTCAGACTTGTATGTTCCTATCATAATCAATCCATTTGAGACTTCTGATGAAACCAACTGAAACATATATTGACATCAATTCCAAAACATGAATGTCAAAAACTTAAACAACAACAATTCTAATAATCTCCCCCTTTGGCATTGATGTCAACATATGTGAAAAACCATCAACCCAAAAGTAGCCCTTTTAATAGAACCTTCTCAATATCCTTTTTACCTCTCCCCCTAACACAGTAAGGGTTTTTAACCTGTAAGTCTCCCCCTTTGACATCAATGTAAAAGGGTGCTAAAGGTCTTCTTCTTCTCCATCTCTACACATCCCACCTCTGCAAGGTGCATCTTTTTCAAATCTTCATGCCTGTAACAAATCAGGTGCTTGATCACCCAAATGTGCTCTATTATGTACCTATGACCAATCCCCCTAAGGAGTAGATCCAAGAATCTAGTCTAGAGAGTGATAAAGCTCTGCTAGCCACTGGACTAATGCATCCCTGTGTCATTTAGTTCTCACAAGGAGAGGTTTTCACCCCATGCATTCCTCTAAGGTACTCAAAAGAATATTTTGGAAAGGGTTTAGTGAATATATCTTCTATCTACTCCTTTGTATTGATGTATTCTAACCTGAACTCCTTTTCTACAACCTTGTCCCTTAGGAAACAATATTTGGTTAAAATATGTTTGGTTTTAGAATGCATTACTAGATTCTTTGACAGTTTATTGTACTTGTATTATCACAATATATTACAATAGGCTCTTCAAAGCTTACCCCCATGTCCTTCAACATTTTCTTCATCCACACAATCTGTGTACAATTTATGGCATAAACCACATACTCTAACTCAATAGTAGACTGAGCTATACAATCTTTTTTTTTTCTCAACCAAGAGACCAATCTTTTCCCAAGTAAAAAGGCACTGTGAAATCATCAGATTTATCATACCATAAACCATATTCTAATGTTCATTTTAGATATCTGAATATCCTTTTAGCAACAACAAAATAAGTCTCCTTAGGATCAACTTGGAACCTCACAGTAATTCTAACTGCACTTGCTATGTCTGACCTAGTGTGTTTTGAGTACCATAAACCTCCAATCATGGACCTTTACTTAGTTTTAAAAAGACTTTTTGATTCATTAGTAGAGAAAATTTTACACCCAGTTACCATAGGTGTCCCAATAGGTTTACAATCTTGCATTCCAAACTTATTTAGCAACTCCTTAAGATACCTCATTTGTGAGATGGAAATACCATGTTTATTTTGAGTTATTTGTAGACCAAGGAAGAATTATATTTCTCCAGTCATTGACATTTCAAACTCACTTTTCATTTCTTCAGAAAACTTATTTCTCATTTCATTATTACCTCCAAAGATAATGTCATCCACAAATATCTCAACATTCAAAATACCATCTGTACTAGTTCTCAAATACAAATTACTATGTGCACTATCTTTTTTGAAATCAAGATGCAATAAGTACCTATCAATCCAAGCATACCAGGCTCTTGTTGGCTACTTTAGTCGATACAAATCCTTCTTCAACCTATAAACCATGTCACCATCTTTTGTAAAAGGAAATCCACTAGGCTTCTCTATGTATACTTATTCCTCAAGATCACCATTTAGGAATGTAGACTTTACATCCATTTGATATACCTTAAAATATTTATGTGCTGCATAAGAAAGGAACAATCTTACTACCTCTAACCTCACATCTATAATAACCTAATATTTGTCTAGTAGAACCTAAGCCCCCAATTCGATTAAATTTCCTTAAAACAAATTCTAAATCTCAAAGGCATAATTACTAGACATAATTATGTAAGCAACTTGAATAATCCCCCTTGCATAGTTAAATTATTTCTAAAAAACAAGCATAAATAATTTCAAAATCATTTAATTGTCAAAACTTACCTTTAATATAAATTCTTAGCACTTTTATTAAAAAGAGAACTTTGTACAAACTTAATCTTAATTAATTGACAATTAAAAGGGGATTTTCTATTTTGTCTTATTCTTGAATCAAGCTTGACCAATCAAAAATCTTGAATCCTCTCTCATGGATTGACCTCTTTCTCACCACTCATCTCTACCTAACATATTTTTCCTCTTAATCTCCACCCTTCATTCTTGAGGAAATTCCTTTAAAAGGAAGCTCTTCCTTGGTTCAAGGGTTCCAATCTAGAAAATCTTGATCATTTGCATCTTAGTAATTTGCATTCTTGGTATTCTTGCATTCTAGAGTAATATTTCTATTTGAATTCTTAGTTCTTAGTTTGCTTTCATCATATGCTTAGTAGTTCCCTTGCATTTTTATTTTACTTCTCTCTTAGTATAATCTTGCATTGTTATCTAGTTTTCTTTCATAGTGTCATCCTTGTTGTTAGATTAATCTTGCATTCTAGTTTCATTCTAGTTTTGCATTGCATTTGAATCTTCCATTTTGGAGTAGTCAAGTCACTAGTCTTTCATGCCAAACTGATGAGCATCATAAAAGGATTAAAATCACTTCAACTAGGAAGCAATAAGCCACTTTTGAGGGTTTAGTTGATTCATTTGATATGGGCTCCTATAGCTAAATTATTGATTTAATGGATTATTAAGTGTTGGTTGCATTACAATTGAGTACTAATATTTGACCACACATTTTTGGCACCCACTATGGGGAGATACGAGGGCACATATCGTGCAATAAAACTCCTAACTATAGATGATATATATATTTTAACTAGTTTATCGTACGACAAACCTCAAAGATGCATGCGATAAACTTATTTTATTGTATGATAAACTGGAAGAAAAAACCTAAATCGCAGCTAAAAGGTAGAAAAATGACTCAAATCTAACAAATCATAAAGTGGGATTAGATACTTACTGGTGCACCATATGCCCATGGCCAGTTGTGGCGTCTCTGCAACTCAAATCGGTGATTTCAAATATGAATCAACATCTTTATCACTCTGGAAGGCTTTAGGATGTCAAACTCAACTATAGCAAATGATTTGAAAATGACCCCTATGGGCCCCTTTTATAGATTTTGACCTAATTTTCAAAGTGCCCAGAACCCCATGAAAATTGCACTCCTAGCTAATTTTGACATCCTGAGTCCATTTTGAGGAGAAAAATAGAAATATGAGATCATTTACCTAGTCAAATTGCAAAGTCAACCCTTCTTGGTCAAACATAGTTGACCACTGATGCTATGACTTCCCACTCACTTCCTCCTTCACTTCTCAAACCTCTGAGGTCAATCTCATGTAAGTATATCAAATCCAAGTCATTTCATACTAGACAACCTTGGCCAAACTTTAGTCAAATCTAGTCAATAGGACCTCAAAACAACTCTAAACAAGCTTCAATATTTTATGAATCTATTGGCAACCTAATCTTATTGATCATAATCTCAATTAGTACACTTTCAGTCAATCTAATCAAGTTTTAACCTCTCGGCCTCGTTTCAATTTTAATCCAGAGGGGGCATAGCAACATAACAAATCTTGTTCTGCAATTCAATCTTAATCAACAAATTAATTCAAGATTCATGGCTTGGGCATCTCATCTTTATCAAGAATCATATCAAGTTGAGATTCTTTGAATCTCTCTGAAAGAGTGATCTCATCGCTTCATATCAGGTCACTCGGACATGCACCTCTTGGGGCATGTCCCATATCAATTTGACATCATTCCCAGGGTATATTAGGTCCATCAGGACCCATATCAATTTGGTATTATCTCTCAATCAAGTGATTGGCTTTCTCAAAAATCCTTGTTGAAGTGATTATCTCAAAGTAGTTGACATATATTCAATCTCATTGCTTCATATTAGGTTGGATACTTTGGTCTTTCTCATTAGTCTTCACTCAATCAAGTCCAGAGCTGATATCTCTTATCGATCTTTGTTCAATCAAGTTCAGAGTCAGTTCTCCTTATCAAAAATATTCTCATCACCTCATATCAAGTTGTTATTTGATTTAGCTTCAATCTATTTTTTGAATCAATGCACTGCTCGCACATCGATTCAAAGAGGGGAAAATGTAATCACCTAAAAAATTTCTAGTAGAATCTAAGCCCCTAATTTGATTAAATTTCCTTAAACAAAATTCTAAATATCAAAGGCATAATTACTAGACATAATTATGTAAGCAACCTGAATAATCCCCCTTGCATAGTTAAATTATTTCTAAAAATCAAGCATAAATCATTTCTAAATTTGAAAAAATCATTTAATTGTAAAAAATTACCTTTAATATAAAGTCTTAGCACTTTTATTAAAAAGATCACTTTGTGAAAACTTAATCTTGATTAATTGTCAATTAAAAGGGCATTTTCTATTTTGTCTTATTCTCCAATCAAGCTTGACCAATCAAAAATCTTGAATCCTCTCACATGGATTGACCTCTTTCTCACCACTCATCTCTACTTAACATCTTTTGCCTCTTAATCTCCACCCTTCATTCTTGAGGTAGTTCCTTTAAAAGGAAGCTCTTCCTTGGCTCAAGGGTTCCAATCTAGATAATCTTGATTATTTGCATCTTAGTAATTTGCATTCTTGGTATTCTTTCATTCTAGATTAATCTTGCTATTTTGAATTCCTAGTTCTTAGTTTTCTTTCATCATATGCTTAGTAGTTATCTTGAATTTTTAGTTTACTTCATTCTTAGTATAATCTTGCATTGTTATCTAGTTTTCTTTCATAGTATCATCCTTGTTGTTATATTAATCTTGCATTCTAGTTTCATTCTAGTTTTGCATTGCATTTGAATCTTCCATTTTGGAGTAGTCAAGTCACTAATCCTTCTTGCCAAACTGATGAGCATCATAAATAGATTAAAATCACTTCAATTAGGAAGAAATAAGCCACTTTTGAGGGTTTAGTTGGTTCATTTGATAAAGACTCCTATAGCTAAATTCTTGATTTAATGGATTATTGAGTGTTGGTTGCATTACAATTGAGTATCAATATTTAACCATACAAAAATAGGTGCAAATGTTTCTTCAAAGTCCATACCTTCCTTTTGTGAATAGCCCTTGCACACCAGTCTAGCTTTATTCCTCACAACTATACCTTCTTCATTCATTTTTATTTTAAATCCCATTTGGTTCCAATCACATTTTTTGTCCTTAGGCCTAGGAACCAATTCCCAAGTTTTATTTTTCTCTATCTAATCCATCTCTTCCTGCATTTCCTTAAACCATGATTCATTTTTACAAGATTAATCATTAGTCTTAGGTTCAACTTGCAAGATTAAACAAAGCTCATTTTATAGCCTTAGACCTTGTCATCATACCTTGATTAACATCACCAATAATTTGATTTTCAAGATGGTTTATCAAAACATAAGTTGTTGTTCTAGGAGCTTCCTTTTGTTCACTCAAGAAGACCTGCATAACATTGTCAATCTCAAAAAAACTTACTGCCTTTTTTTTCTCAGTCTCATGGATTGGATCACACTCATACATCCTTTCTTGAATCTGAAACCTCTCATGAATCTTCACATTAGAACTTTCAATTATTTTCCTTAATCTCATATTGAAACACCTATATGCCTTACTTTTAGTGGAATACCCAAGAAAGATACCTTCATCACTCCTTGCATCAAACTTTCATATTTCTTTATCTCTTTTGATATAACACTTGCTACCAAATTTTTTGAAATACTTCACAGTAGGAATATGACCAAACCACAATTCATAAGAAGTCTTACTAGCACCCTCTCTGATTTGAACCTTGTTTAAAGTGTAGACAACAATGTTAATTGTTTCCCTCCAATGCATGTGTGCCACATTGTCTTCAATCAAAATAGTATATCCCGTATTCCTTCTCTGCTATCCCACTCTACTCTAGAGTCCTAGGTGAAAAAGTCTATCTATATATGCCATGTTATTCGTAATATGAATTAAATGCATCAGATGTAAACTCTCCACATCTATCTGACCTCAAAAATTTTATCTTTAGACCTGACTCATTCTTAAATTTTGCCTTATAAATCTTGAACGTATCAAAATCTTTAGACTTTTCTCTAAGGAAAGAAACCCACATAATCTTCAAATAATCATCAACAAAAAGAATGAAATACTTTTCACCATAGTAGGAACTTGTCTTTGTAGGACCAAATAGATGTGTATGCACCAGATCCAACTTCCCCTTTGCTAAAAATGATTTACTCTGAAAGCTTCTCTTTGTTGATTTACCCATCATATACTCTCAACATATAGTGTTAGTAGACTTGATAATCTTTGGCATATCATTGATTTCATTTGTGTTACTGGCCTTCACAATGTTTTCAAAATTATATGACATAATATTCTATGCCACAACCAAATGTCATCTACCTTTTCTACAAAACAACTAGTCTTTGCATAATTCTATTGAAACACATTACCTCTTGTTTTTGTACCTGATGCAATCAAGTCCCCTGTCTCACTTCTGATAGTGCATTTCCCATCCTTGAACTACAAGTGGTAACCCTTATCTAAAATATGTCCAACACTCAACAAGTTATGTTTAAGGCCATCAACAAACAAGAAATCATCAGTATCAATCTTTCCATCAAGAGAGATTGATCCTCTACCAATGATCAACCTAGGATTGTTATCACCAAATCTATCCACTCCACCATCATATTTGTTCAACTGAACAAACTTGTCTTTATCATGAGTAATGTGATGAGATATACCACTATCTATAATACATTTTGATTTATTTTCCACATGTGAAACTAAAGCATAATAACATTCCTTATCCTTCTTAGACTTGTAAAACTTAGGTTTGTGCTTAGGAATCATAGTAGGACATATGGATGCAAAGTGACCAATTTGATTGCAAGAAAGATTTTTTAGGGGTAACTTGCCTTCAAAATTACCCTTACCTCTCTTTTCCTTCTTTGTGATCAAAGCCACAAGCTCATCCAACTTTCTCTCTTCTTCCTCTATTACAACCCAATCAGCAGCATACTCTCCAAGCTCTACATGTTTGCTACCTATGCTAGTGCTCGCAAGGCTTGATAATGACCTCTTGTCATTGTGAACAATAGCATTGAATACAATTTCCACTTTAGGTAATGCCTCATGCAACTCTATAGTCTCAAAGGTTGTTAATTTAGCAATCAACATCTCTCTGTTGAAGTTATCAATGAGTGGAATGATCTCCTCAATCACATGAACCTTTGTCTTATAATCTAGTGTCAAAGATCTTAGAATATTTGTGATCACTTCTTCTTCAGTGTATGTGCCTCTAGAGTTTCTAATTCTTGTAACAACCTCATTTATCCTCTATATATATGCGCTGACATTCTCATCATCTCACATCCTCGGGTTCTCCATCTTTTATTTCAAATTCTAACACTTTGTTGTCTTAGTACTATACTTGTCTCCTTCATAAAAATATCCTAACCTTGTCTAGATCTCGTGTGCTAAATCAATTTCCTTAACCTCTGTGAATTCTTCTTGTGAAAGTGCATTGATCAATGATTCCCTTACAACCATGTTGTATTGAAACAATTTCTTCTCATCATCTATAGCATCAACTATCTCATATTATTCCTTGATCTCTTCCTCCTTCTTGGTAATCATTTAGTAATCAATTCCCATGTAGATCATATGAGTTCTCATCTTGTTTTTCTAGCTGTCAAAATTTTCAGCATCAAACTAAATGCTCTCCTTCCTGTAGTAATCCATCTTAGGATCTCCTAAAGCAGTTAAGGTTTCTATCGTAGGACCAAAATATTTGATACCAATTGTTAGCAATAATAATGCACCAACACAACTAAGAGGGGGGGGGTGTGAGTTAGTTGTGTGTCATATCTAAAACTTAAATCCTTTTAATTTGATTATTTTAAATAAATTGAAACAATAATATAATCACAAGAACGCCAAAAAATCATAACACCGTAACACAAGGACTTGTTATCAAGGAAAACCCTATTAAGGGAAAAACCCTGGTGGGGATGGAACCCACAAATAATGCACTAGAAATATTATGTCCCTGTTAGGATACCTAGCCCTATTAGGATCTAATTATTACATCCAGTAATGTCCCTATTAAAGGATAGACCCTGTTAGGTGTCTTTCCAACCCTATTAGGAGTTGAGTACAAAGGTAGGATCACTACCCAAAGTGAAGGTTAAATCCACCTTCTAAAGGTTCAACCCACCTTCTGGATCCAATGTCCAAATAAATGTATAAAAGTATACAATAAAAGTAATCAATTGACTTACAACAACTAACCTTGCCATACCTTCAACACTACGAATGACTTTCCTTTATACAAGTTACAACAAGAAATTAGGTCAGCCTATTAGGACTTCCTCATGCAAACATGAATACATAGACCCTTTCTAAGATACACATGGTATCTTAAACACGTATACAATAAATAAAAATCATCAAATGTGCACCAAGATCTACAATCCATGCTAGAAACTCTTTGAACATGTTATTTGCTCTAGTCAGCCCCAAATAGGTCTTCACAAGATCACACGCCACATCTGACGTCACCATGATCCCAACGACCCAAGAATCTCATAGAATGTTTTTAATGAGCCCTTCTTGCTCACACTCTATCTATGCTGACAAATTGATTGTTTTTCTTTTGTATTTTTTTTATTTTTGTGTATATATATATTTTTTGGTAATTTTTAGAATACAAGATAATATCACATAGAAAATTGTAAGCTATCTCCAAATCCACACCAACTTTATTTACTATAGTGAGCTTGTAAGTATTTACATATGAAATCAAAGACATATATTAACTTTTACAAATAAGGCAATTGGCAATGTTGAGATGCTCAATGTGGATCCTTCCTTGATGGTGAATAAGCTAAATTTTATCTTATCCCATAATGTACAAACTGAAAAATGCTCACGTTACCACTATAATTTAAACCACAAGACAATAATATAAATCACTGCATCCATACATTGAAACACATCTTGTAGGAATCAACACTTCCTCCAAATTCGCATGCCACCCTTCTAATTAACCTCCAAGAACTTCAATCATAGCTGGTCTCAATAAAAACTTTCTTCATGTGTTAGGTGTTCTTCTTATGTCAATTAGCAAAAATTTTAAGATTATTTCCTGGCACAACTTATAACCCAATCCCTGATCAATTGACAACAGCTAATTAGAGTATCAACACAATTCATTTGCAAAGAAGAGCCAATTCAAAGTGCAAGAGAAAGATTGAAGAAATCCACAATTCCTTTAACCCAACATCCAAAGCGTTGGAATTCTTCACAATTCATCATTTCACCAAAACATTAAATGCATAATGAAAGATGTTTCAAAAATACCCAAGGTATTTCTTTAATAACAATTAAAAGTAAAGCTTGTTCCACACACTCTATGCCAAGTATCTTCATAAATACTCTTTTCATTAAAGAGTCTTCTTCAACACACCATTCAAATAGAAGAATAAACTCATTATGTTACTTAATTAAGCTAAACTTAATTAATAACCTCTCATATGCAAATAGTCATTAAAGCTCCATGAACACTGGCATAGCCTAGATCCAAGGCATCACCACTGAGCACTGCAAAAATATATAAAATCACTCTCTTGACTTACTAAAAATAGAAAGTTGAACATCAGAGACCCTAAAAACCAGATGTTATCTCACGAGGGTCACGATGATGAGCTATCTTATCCAAACTCCTAAAACATGATAGAAACCCTTTGAACATGTTATCTCCTCTGGTCAACCCTAAATAGTATTTCACAAGATCACACGCCACATCTTACATCACCATGATCCCAGCGACCCAAGATTCTCAAAGAATATTCTCCCATGTGTCTTTTGTCAAGCCTCAAGCTTGGATACTACCATCCATGCTCACATCCAAGCTATATTAAAAACTCAGAGATTATCTCTATCATAATATTTTGTTACTGCATTGTAACCAGTCTCCACCAAATCAGCCATAACTCATGCAAAAACCTAGATAATGATCTGCAACCTTAGACATAAGGTCTACACACCTCCTTCTTCACAAATATCAGCTCATATACCTTGGAATGTCGTACACTATTTGTACCACCTTGTCAGACCTATTTGTTCATGTCATAATCAGTCCGTCTAAGATTCCTGATAAAACCAATTGAAACATATGTTGAAATCAATGACAAAACATGAATGTCAATACCTCAAATAACAACAATTCCAACATGTGTATATATATATGAGCACACATACACATACACATATGTATGTGTATAAAATAAACACACATATTATACATACACACATGCAGATACATAAGCTAATATATGTTTAGAAAATTCAATAAATTATAAAATAAAATGAGTATTTTTCTCATACTACTATATCCACCAATGAGATGGGTTATTTGGAATGTAGGCTTAACAACTAGTTTCACAATCTTCTTTAGATATAAAATCCTCAATAGGATTAAACTGAAAATCAATTCAAGCCATATAATCAAATTTGATGTTCTATTTCCTAGGAATTACCTAAAAAAATATAGACCTAAAATATCTCTCATATCCTAGATTCCATTTTTGTTGGCCTTCACTGGTGATTGTTTTGTTATGATTTACTATCTTATTGACTTTATGACTAACTTTGAGCCACTACAATCTTGTAATTTGATCAAGTTCGTCTTAGCAAGCTATAGTCCATGAACTAATGCCTTGTACTATACCACATTATTTGGGTGATTGAAGTGCAATCTATAGGATTATTAATAATTGTCTCCTTTAGGGGAAACTATAGAAATACTAGCCCTTCCTCTAATTGTACTCTTGGCACCGACAAAAAATAATTTCCATGTCCCAAACTATCCTAAATTTATTTTTAAATTTGTGGGATGAGTGATTTTCTTCATGATTTAATTAGGTTAGCATGTTTATTCCATCTCTATAATTAGTGTTAAAGCTCCAATTTCCATCTTTTTGTTGTTGTGGGTGATACAATAAACATATAGTAGATTAGTGACAATAGATAAAATGGGAAGTGCCTCATCAAAATTTATATTTCCAACATAGTGGTAGTGAGTGTCAAAATGTATCTACTATGAATTATTCATTCTAATGGAGATAAGAGTGATCAAAGATCAAGATCACATGGCCAAGAATATGTCAACTCTATCTTTAGTTGATTACCCAGTTTGAATAAATAAACAACTAGGATATGTCATAAAAAATGACATGAGTTTTGACTATAAAATTTTCTCTACCAATCTACTTAGTAGACTACCTTAGATCTAAAATTATTTGTCAAAATATCTCTTATTATAATATACTCTATTATAACAATCGTACCTTTCCTTATTAGGTTGATTAATCCCCAAGCCTTGTCTCTTGAATTTAGATCTTTCTAAAGAGGTACTTGTAGGTGTCTTCGATGGTTTCATTACCTAGGCTTGATTATAGGGTTAAAATTTCCAACACTTATTGGTGAGGGTTAGAATTTTGAGTGGGTGTTTCAAATAATTTCTTGGGAGAAGGTTTGATAGACATATCGATATAAAAAGTGACATATATAAAAAAATGTATACAAAGTTTCCATGTTAAGGAAAAATATTATTGTACAACATGTTGTACATAGTTTCAAACCTCATCGTGCCCTTTGAAATATTGGAATTCATACATATCTTGTTGAGACAATGGATATATTCTTCAACAGGTCTTCATTCTTACCAAGCTATATGACACATATATGATTTTCCCAAGTTGTTGAGATGAGAGCTTTCATCAAAGCCAAATAAGTGGTTGAACCTATTTTATAGGTTATAAATTCAATTTTTTTAGTAGAGTAGTTACTTCAACTAATCATCCAATATTACTATAACTGACGATGATGATGATGAAGAATGACTAAGATGAGAGGAATAGAAGATAGTAGAAACGTTAGATCAATTATTATCTTGTCATTGGTGTCAAGCAATTTATTTCTAGTTTATATTGTGTTTCCATATCATTCAGAGTATGCTATAAGTTGAATGAGTTAAGGAGAAGAAGAAATGAGATGTTGTGAAGTTGAAGAACTTAAATGGGCAACTAATATAGATCAAACAATGCTAAGATTATGTTGATATAATTTTTTTATACCTAACATATGATTATATCAAGTCAATAAAGAATGATAATGAAGATTTGTCAAGTCTCTAAGCAAAAGAGTTTTGGCTATTGAGCAGAAAAAGTCATTCTATAAGAGAAAAGTAGGTTTTAGTAAAGGAAAAGGAACTCAAGACATAGCATAAGGTTTTAGGTACCAAGTGAAGCTAGCTGAAATTCAGAGTTATCCACCGAGAAAGGAACAAAAATTAAATACAAGGATCATAATGACATTTAATGATTAGCTATGATGAGCTGGAAGGTTATGATGATAATGAAAGTTAGTTAAGAGATCTACGAATAGGAAAATTCATGATGATGATCTATGGCTTAGATCTATGCGGTTAAAATAGAAGGAACAAGTTTCAAGAAAGTTCAAGTTCCAAGGTGAAGGTAAAATGTGTTACCAAGATCTAGATACATTGAATAAGTTTGTGAAATGAATTGAACGACTAAGATTGATCAAAATAAAATGTAATAAAGGAGATTAAGTGGAAAAAAAAAGTATATATAAAGGATGAATTTGTATGAATAAATGGTTGGCAAATTGAAGGGTTGATAAGTCACCGACTAATGCAATGAAGAAGGAAAAGATAGATTCCGAGTCAGAAAATAAAATTTGATGAAGTGTTGAAGCCAATGGAAAGAGGAGGATTAAAGTGAAGATAGAGAGCACACAAATGATCTGATTATGCAAAGGATAGTTGTGAATCTATAGGTCAATTTATTTATTGTTTCTTATTAGCATTTGTAACAGAGAAATCTCTTAACCGAGTTGACTTAACAGTCTTATTATAAAATATTCCTTGAAAAAGGTAATATTCTAAAGAGTGTTCAAAGTCCTTTTACCAGGCCACTCCTAACAAGGTGAAGATCCTAATAGATTTGAGGTAAATCCATTGACTGGGTCACACCTAATAGGTGTATTGTAATCTTTAATGAGATTGGCTCTTAACCAAGAATACTTCAGAAGAGTATGTTCTTTAGTGGGTGACAATTATCACAGTGGTTTTTCCATAAGTTGAGTTTCCATGTTAAATACTGGTGTTACATCTGATGAATGATTTATGTGTTTTATTTGTTGATTGTTAAAGTTTATTTACCATTGTCGATAAATAGTGAATTGTGTCTGACCGAGTTGAACCTGAGTTATTCATAGAAAAGTTTTTGTGCTACTTAGAATCATGGATTATTGATTCACCCCTCCTCTCTGTAATCCAACAATTGGTATCAAAGATAAGTACTCCAAGGGGATCAGTTTGAAAGTCTTGAGTAAAAGATCCAAAGATGTATAGGAGATAAGTACCTAAGTTGAACATGGAAAGTTTCTCAACATGGAAAAGCAGGATGAGATTGTACCTATCTGGGATTAGAGAATTTGCACTAAATCTTTTGGATAATGACTATACTCCACAGCCTCCTAGACCCATGGAAGTTGATTAGATGAGAGAAAAGAAGGAACACAACTTAGTAATGATTGAAATTGCCTCTTCCTTGACCGATGTTGAATTCAATGATGTTAAGGATTGTAATAATTCAAAAGAGATGTGGGATAGGCTTACACTTATTTATGGAGGTGATTAGCATATACAAAAAGCTAAGGTTGATAGTCTCAGAGGAAAGTATGATGAAATGAAAATGAAAGATGAAGAGAACATTGCTCAATATAGTGTCAGAATCAAGGAAATTGTTAGTGCCATTAGATGTGTTGGTGGAGCATTAACTAATGAATAAGTGGTAAGTAAAATTATGAGAACTCTTTCATCTAAGTGTGATATTAGAGTATATTCTATTCATGAACTGAGATCCATACAAAATAATGTTGTTACTCTTGAAGCCTAAATTAGTAAGCTGACTACATTTGATGTTATCAATTATGATAATAGTCTATTCACCATTGAAACTACCTTCAAATCATCTGTGAGTATTGAAACTTCAATAAGAGAGAGAGAATCATAGTATTTTATGTGGAAGTGAATATGATAGTATCCTAACTGAAGAGAAAGAACAAGGAGAGTTAGAAGCACTGTCGACTAAGAGGCTACTAAGAGGTAAAGGAACGTATAAGGGAAAATTACCCTTGAAATGTTTCAATTGCAATAAGATTGTCCACATTGCATCTAGATGTCTAGACAATGACAAGAATGATAAAAGTGATAAGAAGGAGAACTGATACCAAAGATTTAGAGACTACAAGGACAAAGGAAATAAGTCTTGCTACCTAGATGAGGAAGGTGTAAATGATGATGAATCTGATGATACATAAAAAGGATATGAAGTTGTCTATGTTGTTGTGAAGGAAGACTCAAATGAAGAAAAGTATGAAGATGAAAAAGCACTTATTTATCATGTAAGTGAAATTTACCCATAGATTATTGATAGTGGATGTTCACATCATATGATTGGTGATATTGATAAGTTTGAGAACCTATAAGAGTATGATGGAGGATCTTTCAGATTTGGCAATGATGCTCCATGTCATGTTAAAGGTAAAGGATCAATTATATTGAATGAGAAGATGAGATGTAATGATGTATATGGGGTTAAAGGTCTAAACTACAATCTATTGAGTGTTGCACAATTGAACAATACTGGCCACCGAATGGAATTTTAGAATAGAGAGGTGAATATTTATGGTACTGATGGAGATCTAATTGGAACTAGTGAACAATCAAAAGGTAACCTTTTCTATCTTGATACTACTACAAAAAGTTGCTTGTTTGTTAAAGTTGAAGATGTTTGGTTATAGCATAAAAGTCTTTGTCATGTAAATTTTGATAACATGATTAAAGTAAGCAAAAAGAGTTGAGTCAGAGGTCTACTAAAATTAAGAAAACATGATAAAGTGATGTGTAAGGAATGATAAAGTGATGTGACCACAAATGTTAGTATGAACTTATCTAATGGTATTTTGGAATTAGTTCATACTAACATTTGTGGTCCTATGAAGATACAAAGTTATTATGGAGATCACTATTTATTTTCAAGAATGATGTTTGTTATGTTTCTAAAAGAGAAGTCTGATGCATTCCAAATGTTCAAGTGGTATAAAGTTAGAGTTGAAAAGGAAACAAGTAAAAAAATGAAATGTTTAAGATCAAATAAAGGAGGTGAATTTATCTCTAGTGAATCTACTGTCCTCTACAATGAAAATGGAATCAAAATACAAGTATATGCACTGAGGACTTCATAACAAAATGGTATAGCTAAAAAGAGGAATATATCTATAGTTGATTGTGCTAGAACATTGTTAATTGACAAAAAGGTTGCACAAACATTCTGAAGAGAAGCCATAAGTACTACCGTCTACACACTCGACTGAGTACAATTGAAGAAAGACACAAATAAGACACCTTATGAACTCTAGTATGGGCATACACCGAATGTACGTTACTTTAAAATGTTTGGAAGTAGGTGTTACATACTAAAAGATGCTAGAAATGGAAAGTTTGACTCTAAAGGAGATTAAGGTATATTCCTAGGATATTCATCAAAGAGAAAAGCATATAAATGTTTGATTAAGGCTACTAATAAAATTGTTGAAAGTAAAAATGTGGGGATTGATGAATTTGTAGAAAGGAATGAAGAAGATAGAAAAAAAGAACCTGAATATTATCAAAGATTTGTTTATGTACAGGAAGGTAATTTGGTTGATGCAACTGAGCTGCAACAAGAAGGAACTGAGGAGAAAATTGAGCCTCCACTGAGAGATGAAAACACTAATGAACAATGTACTGAGTCTGTATTAGCAAAATATGTGAGAAGATACCGCTCACTGAGAAAAATTATTGGAAACCATAATGCAGGAGTCGTGACAAGAAGTAAGTTGAAAGATAATACATGTTTTATTTATGAGTTTGTGCCAAGATTAGTCAAGGATGCACTAGGAAATGAAGATCAAATTAATGAAATGAAAGAAGAAATTAATTAGATTGAGAAGAACAACACTTGGTCACTAGTACCAAGACCTAAGGATAAGAATGTGATTGCAACAAAGTGGTTCAGAAATAAACTCAATGAGAATGGAGATGTGATTAGAAACAAAGCAACATTAGTATGTAAATGGTATGCATAAGAAGAAGGTATTGACTATGGTGAGACATTTTCCCTTGTTGTTAGATTAGAGGGTGTAAGAATATTAATTGCAAATGATTCCCATAAAGGATTCAAAGTTTATAAGATGGATGCTAAGTTTGTATTTTTAAATAGAATTCTTGAAGAAGAAGTGTACATTGAACAACCTGAAGGATTTGTTGAAAATTCTAATAAGGATATGGTATGCAAACTACACAAGGCACTATATGGATTGAAGCAAGCACCCCGAGCATGGTATGAAAGACTACACTCTTATTTAGTCAAGATTGGATTTCAAAGGACAAGTGACAACACCAATTTGTATTTGAAATGTGATAGTACTAATAAGATTTTAATTTTTGAGATATTTGTTGATGATATTATATTTGGTAGAAATGAAACAATGTCTAAATCATCTATTGAGGAAATGCAAAATGAATTTGAGATGTCCATGATTGGAGAGATTAAATTCTTTATTGGACTACAAATTCAACAAGTTAAGGATGGGATCTACATAATAGAATCAAAGTATATGGAGGAGATCCTAAATACATTCAAATATGGAAGAATCAAAACCAGTTGGAACACCGATGGCTACTGGTTGTAAATTGTCAAAGGAAGATGACATAAAGGAAGTAAATGGGACACTTTACCAATCCATGATTGGTAAACTACAGTATGTTGTTCACAACCGACCTGATATTGCACATTTAGTTAATATAGTTGTAAGGTTTTCTACCAACCCAAAGAAGACACATATGTCTGCAGTAAAAAGAATATTTAGATATTTGAAAGGGACTGAAGATTTTGGTTTGTTATACACAAAAGGAGGAGATTTTGATCTCAAGGTATATACTAATGCTGATTGGGCAAGAAACATTGATGAAATAAAAAGAACAAGTAGCAGATATTTTTTTTTGGGAGAAAGGTTAGTGACATGGTTAAGCAAGAAACAAAGTTGTATTTCATAGTCTACTGTTGAAGCTGAGAATGTTGTTGTAGCTATGAATTGTTCTAACATTGTGTAGATCAAACAATTAATTGAAGGTATACAAGAAGAGATTACTGATCTAGTTAAAATTTATTGTCATAATACACGTGCTATTAACATATCAAAGAATCCAATGATGCATTCAAAGACAAAGCACATTTCTATCAAGTATCATTACTTGAGAGAGAAAGTACAAGATAAGCATGTGATATTGGAGTATGTGAATTCAAAGGAATACATAGCTAATATATTTACCAAACTAGTACCAAAGGATGCTTTTGAGTATCTCTGAGGTAAGTTAGGGGTTCTTCTCCTATCCAATATTCACTAAGGAAAGATGCATGCTGCATCAATTCAAGTATTCAACAAAATATCTATTTTTTGAGTTGACGGTAGTGTTCACTCTTTAGGTGAAGCCTAAAGTTATGAAAATGTTTATGAATGCAATGAGAAATCAATACACTTGAGGTATGATTTAATGTCTGAGAAAATTTTTAAGGAGTATGTGTCTTTGGCATTTTTGTCAAAGAGGGAGAATACTATTGATGATTACTAAAAGATAGAAGATCAAAAAAAGAAGTTGTCAAATAGGGATAGTAAAGAAGATCTATTGAAGGAGAAGATTAATACTGATAGAGGGAGAATATGAAAAAAAGTTACCACTTAGAGGGAGTAAAAAGGGAGTATAGGAATGACAGTGAAGTGTTTCCACCATCAATTGAACAATGAAGATTCTTAGTGTGTTTCCATCAATGCCGAAGAGGGAGATTGTTACTATAATTGATGGTGATGATGATGATGAATAAATAAGATCAGAGGAACACAAGATAGTATAAATGTTAGATAAATTATTATCTTGTCATTAATTTCAAGCAATTGATTTCTGGTTTATATTGTGTTTCCATATTATTTAGAGTATGATATAAGTTGGATGAGTTAAGGAGAAGAAGAAATGAGAGGTTGTGAAGTTGAAGAACTTAAATGGGAAACTGATACAAATCATAAAATGCTAAGCTTATGTTGATATAATTGTTTTCTACCTAACATATGATTATATCAAGTCAGTAAATAATGGTAATGAAGTTTTGTCAAGTCAGTAAGCACAAGAGTTTTGGCTACCAAGTAGAATATGTCATTCGGTAAAGAGAAAAAGTCATTCGGTAAGAGAAAAGTAACTTTCACTAAAGGAAAAGGAACTCAAGACACCAAGCATAAGGTTTTAGGCACCAAACGAAGTTAACCAAAATTTAGAGTTATCCACCGAGCAAGGAACACAAATTAAATGCAAGGACCATAATGACATTTAATGATTAGCTATGATGAGCTGGAAGGTTATGATGATAAGGAAAGTTAGTTATGAGATCTACAATGAGGAAAATTAAGCAGCAAAAGAAAGTCTATAAAATTATGAATTTGTATGAATAAATGGTCTTGGCAAACTAAAGAGTTGAAAAGTCACTGACTGATGCAATGAAGAAGGAAACGATAGATTCTGAGTCAAAAAATAGAATTTGATGAAGTGTTAAAGCCATTGTAAAGAGAAGGATTGAAGTTAAGATAGAGAGTGCATAAAGGATCTTATTATGCAAAGGATAGTTGTTAAGATAGAGAGTGCATAAAGGATCTTATTATGCAAAGGATAGTTGTTAATCTATAGGTCAATTTATTTACTATTGCTTATTCGCATTTGTAACAGAGAAATGTTTTAACTGAGTGGACTTAAAAATCTTATTGTAAAATCCTTGCAAAATATAACATTCTAATGAGTGTTCAAAGTCCTCTAATGAGTGTTCAAAGTCCTTTTACCAGGCCACTCCTAATAGGGTGAAGATCCTAACAAATATGAGGTAAATCCCTTGACTGGGTCACACCTAACAGTGTGTATTGTAATCTTTAACCATATTGGCTCTTAACTGAGTATAATTCAGAAGAGTATTTTATTTAGTGGGTAACAATTCTCACACTAGTTTTTCCCAAAGATAGGTTTCCACGTTAAATACCGATGTTACATGTGATGAATGATTTATTTGTTTGCTTTGTTGATTGATAAAGTTTATTTACTGTTGTCAGTAAATAGTGAATTGTGTTTGACCGAGTTGACACCGAGTTAATCAGAGAAATTTTTTTATGGTACTTAGAATTAGGGATTATTGATTCACGCCCCTCTCCGCAATCCAACAATCCAATAGGGTCTAGTGATAATAAAATGAATTTCTTTAGTTTATCTTTTTTTAATTGTCGCCTCATACATTTCCTAGAGTAGATTGTCATTATTGATGTACACCTATAACCCTTAACTCTTGATAAATACATTGGCAAGAATCTTCCACAAGGCTAGTTAGATGTATGAATTTTATCTAGGTTAGTTTTGATTTCATCTTTTCTAAGACCATTGATGTAGAATCAAAAAACAATATGTACATCAGTGCACATTTAAAAAAAAATTATACAATAAAAATAGAGGAAAATATTTATCTATATATAATAACTATCTCCTTAAGATTTGATCCCTAAATGGAAAAAAAATACCCAAATCAACATACAACAGATACATATTTAAGACAAAAACAAACTACTCTAAATGGATGAATTTTCTAAGATAAAATAAATCCCTACTATATTTTTTAAAATTCATGAATATATAGGAAGATTTATAAAATTCAATGATATATTCTAATTATAGAAAAAATCTCCCAGATTAATATAAAATCATCTTAAGATATTTTATTTAGATTTCTTTCCTTTTTTTGACTAAAAACGTAGTCATTCATACTATAAGGGCAAGTCCCTATGCTGTTGCTTAGCTTATTTTGGCTAGCAGTTGTTGGTCAACTTTTTAAGAAATAATTTTGGAGCAGGTGTCCCCATATATGCTAAAATTTACTGTTTATTTTTATGGAGTGTTTGTAAATAGTATTTTTATATAAAAATTTAAAATTTCAGAAGCAAACTTTAAACAAATAATAGGAAAGAATTAAAATGGTGATGCCAAGTGTCATTTTTTTTCTAAATTTTTTTCAATAAGTAGTGCTTCTTATTTTCAACCCCTCCTTTTTTTCAAAGCTTAATGTTAAGTTATAAGCAACAATTGCTTCAAAAAAATAGGGAAAGATTCCAATTTATCCTTTTTCCTGAATTAAAAATTTACATGGGAACACTCTAACTCCTTAAATTTAAGCAGAAATTGTATATAAGATGCTGCATGGGGACATGAGGTAATACCATGTGTCAATTATGAAGACTATTATAGAAGAAATAAAAAGAAGATATGCTTAAATTCAAAAGAAGTTACTACTTCAAGTAAGTTTGGCAAATGAGAAATTGATACATTAGATGTTATATTAGTACTTGTAGGAAAAAATAATTGTTTTGAAAAATGTGGAATACAAGACATAAGCACCAATCATAAAATGTATTTATATACATATTTACTTGATTAAAATATCAAAGAACTTAAAAAGGTTCAACATAGATTACATAATGCACATGAGGTGTAAGGTTGTGATGACCATAAACAAGTACATAGAAATAATATTTTCTTAGGAAAGGAACCAAGCCAATATTATACATTCAAATAGGCAACAAATTTATACACTTAGGAATTTATCATCATGTGTTCTCTACTTGCCACTAACTCAAGACATTTAAACTTCTCTTTTGGTTTCACTCTCATCCCATTTTTGTTATGAAATCGATTCACATTTTTGTTTGATGATTTATAATATATATATTTTCACATAGGAAACAAACCCCCTTTTGGAGTTTGGCCATGTATTTCTTATACTTTTAAACTACATAAATATCCTTTTTTGACCACGAAAGGAAAGATAATACACAATTTAACCATGTTGCTTCTAGTTTCCATTTCTTTATGGATGACAAAGCTCCAGTAAACTTCAATTTCATGTTACATATTCAAATTGATGTTGAACAAGCATAGTTGGAAGTGAAGCATCTCCAAATTCTCATTGACTACTAGGGAGATGTCCCTTATGCTAGTAACCATGTTCTTTTTTATCATTCTTACCACCAAACTCTTCCTTGAGAGTATGGCCATTGGGTAAACGGGGATATTGTTTAAACAAACATGGTTTCTTATTATGTTTAGAGTGGTCTTCTTCCTAGCATTAGTGGAAATGGAGGTTATGGTAGAAATTAGCATGAGAACATTGGTCCTCTTGGTTGAGTTGTGGCTCAAGATATATATTTTTAAATTGATGCTACTAATTTTATCATTTAGAGAAATTGAAAATAAAAATATTGTACACCATAGTCACATAAAAATAGAAAGAATAGAATCAAACTTCAAAATATAAATCAAATATAAAAAGAATTTGAATATTTATTTTATAAAATACTACAAATAACTGTAACACACTCAACCATAAACATCAAATAAAATTAACAATATAAATACACATATTTATAATAAATGGAAACCTTGAGATAACATACTTACCTAGAGGCTTTAGTTGATGTGACAAATTAAATGCTTTCCTATCACCTCTTTTTGATGGTGATTTAATAGATCTTAAAACTTTGTTTAGTAATTTATAAAATTAACTTATTCAATTGACATTTAAATTATAATTTTTAAATTAATTTTTTGTATAGTTAATAGGCATAATCGATATATTAATAATAAAAAAATATTACAACATGTATCAATGGAGGCCTTGTACTACAGTAGACCAAACAAAGAGCCACCCTATCAACACTGATACATGTTACAACCCTTCACCTACTACATACAAAATATAGGCATCACATATCAGAAAGGCCTATAATGTCTAAATACAATCATATATAACCAGTTCCAAATCTTTCCTGCAACTCCAAACCATACATATTTTGACTTTTATAACTATACAAAACATGGAGATACTACAAAATTCCATGCACATATAGAATTAATATATTTAACACAACCTAGAACCAACATTGGTGCTATAGACCGAGTGACACAGACCAAGGTAGGGAGGATCCAATTAAGGATAGCCTAGCCTTGCAGCTTCAAAATTACACAATGGAAAACACAACACAACAAGATCTTTCAACTCAATTTTCATTAACATGCCCGACTGTAAGGCCTTTCGGGTTAGGGCTAATTACAAATAGAAACAAGTTCTTCAAGATCTACATAGATCCAATATAATCTTAGCTAGTTCAGCTCTGAAGCAATCAGCAACTGATGAAAACCCTAAGGCAGATCTAAACTTGAGCTTGCAAGCCTCCAAGCAATCTCCTTGTCTCCAAGTGTGCAAACCACTAGCTCTGCAATTACAAACTATCAGATAACAATCTGATCCATAAGATCATGCAAGATCTTTTCCACAACTTCACCAACTCCAGCTTTTAGAACCTTCGATCTGACTAGCTAAGTCCTCAAGTCATCCCCCAACTCTTCCTAAACATCTACCCCAACACCCCTTAAATACTAATCATCAGCCACAAGTCGGCTGGATGAAACCCTTAACTCCCCCCAACAAATATTAAATGCAATACAAGTCATCTTACAAATATTTAATTCAACATGTCGGCCTATAGCAATAGCTACCAACAATAAATGCACCAAGTCAACCCAACAAATCACAGAGAACTCCATTCGGTAAACCAAAACTACCGAGCAATAGTGAAATAACCGAGCATGCCAGGCATCACCGTGCACCAGTGTCGACTGAGCACCACAGGCATTACTAAGTAACACTTTCACCGAGCGTGAGAGATTATCAAGTTCCTTCAGCGATCAAGCTTCCTTCAATGACTGAGACCGTCAGTCAAGGCTACAACTGAGTAACACCAGCCAAACACACACCTCCCATGCAGATCCACCGAGTACCCTAGAATGCCCTTGCATCACCGAGAAACCATAGACTCTAACCCATTGAGGCTTACCTCTGCTACTTTTCATTATGTTCCAGAAGGCTAAGGTCCACATAGGCACAATCTTCATAAGGGGGAAAATGAGAACCCATTGAAGAGGAAAACCCAACCTCATTCGGTGCCTGGCTAAGAGCACCCTTAGTAGCTTTGGCATCCTTCCTAGGCCTACTCATTGTCTTTTACTCCCTTATCACCAATGATGGAAGAAATTGAGTTTTCTCTAACTTTTCATTTGAAGTGATTGAGGCAGCCAAAAAGGGTTCATACCCTTCTGCAATCAAATATTCCTTCCACCAGTCCTTATCAGGAGCCACCTTCATATGTACCATTTATGTAGAAAGTCAATGTTTCTAATAAGTGTTAGTTTTAGAGCCTCAAATGCTTTGGCATTATGCTTTGAGATAATTGGATGCTTGACCACATCATCAATAAGAATTCATTCATCTCTTGGCCTAGTGGGATACTCGTAGTCCACGAGGTAATGAATCATAAGGTTTAGGTCCTTATTATAGATGAAAACATTCAAATCCCCTAGTAGTTCCTTAAAAAAACCTACAACATAGTTGTAGTGCATCAAATTTTTGTAGACCCATTACCAAGAGGATGGTCGAGATATCACAATTGACTCTATCATGGTAATGAATGATCCTAAATTACTCCCCCATGATTTCCTGAACTGCACGCATGGCCAAGCAATCCATATCATTCAGAATTTTCCTCCACCTTTCATGCATTACCTCCCCTAATCAAGCCATTTGTTGATTATACTTCTTTGACTTCAGTCAAATGATGGACTCCATTATCAGACACCAAATCCTACCCTACTACTACCTTGAAATAATATAAAGTTAAATTTTCCTTGTTTTCTAAACTCAAAGCACTAAAAAGTCGAGAAGGGGCTCATTATTCTTATTTATTAACACTGTCAGAGGAGGAAAATCTACTAGTTGAAAAATGTATGAGGGGTCACTTCACAAAGTTGGTTGAGAACGTGCTTTTCAAATAATGATAATCTTGTCACTTTGTCAAAATTCTCTAGATTTTCCTTTGGGTGACATGCTTATGCAACATTTTTTTCTATGTCATTCTAACAAGGTAATGAGTTGTCCTCCATTTAAGCCAACTAGAAGTATCTTTTCAATACTTTGATAGAATTTTTTTGAACCACTAAGCTTTATCAACTCTACTTAGTGAAAGTCTTGTTAGAAAGTAATGTCCACCAAGATAAGTAAGAGCGGGGGGGGGGGGGTGAATCAGTTATATGATAAAAATAACTTTTATTATCCTTATTATATCTATTATATCTAAAACATGTAATGAACATAAACAATAACCATAGAAAGATAATCATGCACAATGACACCAGATTTGTTAACTAGGGAACCTCTTGATCAGAGAGTAAACCCCAGTGGGGATGGTACCCACAAAAGATTTAGTAATATGAAAATTCCTTGTGAGAGGATGGACTATGTTAGGATTCTTATGAAATACATTTAGTACATATTAGTCCCTGTTAGGAGACTTTGAATCCTTGTGAGGATATTCTAACCTTGTTAGGAGTTAAGGAAGACATAAGGACCCACTATCCAAACAACTTCAAGGGAAAGATCACTTAACACACTATCCAAATGATCTCTATATTATCCAAAAAGAATAATACCAAGAATTACTGATCTTAAAAAATTTTCTTCTTCTCTCCAACTGTGCCAAAACTGCACCAAATGCTTCACCGGACCTCAATACCAAATTTTCTCACTTCGCATCATACATAAATCCCTTAGATTACTTATTCATGTTATTTCACCTTCGCATCAATAATTTTCATATCTCAATCAAGGAAAAAAATCCTTCCTTTATACCATGCACAATTTTTCATAATTGAGTAGGCCAATTAAGCTTAACCAATTACAAAATATAAAACATTACACGTTACATAATATTTCCATAATCACATAAAATTGTTAGCTCACAAACTTAATAAATCATCACACGTGAAACCACTGAATATGCTGACTCATCTAGGTCACCTTTGCAATGTCTTCAACCTCTATATAACTTCGCTTGACCAGATTCTATCCTTGTTAGGAGATGTAATCCAATTATCACAAACCGCTTCTCAGGAACATTGTCAGAATACAATTTCCACTAGATTACTCATAATTGACACAAATACTTGAATTTGTGTATGCACTCTTAACCATGATATTACGAGACCATAAAAAAAATGCACTCAACTCTGCATAACCTCATCTATAATACACCATGTGCGCTAATCCAAATTCTATCTGTTACTCTGCTAAACTTCAGTATAATCAGTGTGTTGACATCAATGACAAACACAGTCATGAATACAACAGGCGACTGCTCCAAAAATGCTAGAATACTCCCCCATAGGACATATTCAACATTCATGCTAATAATATCCCCCATTGGCATTGATGTCAACATAGATGAAAAACATCCAAGTTCCATGAATACCAAAATGCAATACTGCTGCTCTTGCTTTAACTTTTCAAATCCTCTTCATCAATCATAAAATGTTTTTCATGTATCCTTCTCCCCCATTGAAATCAATGACAAAGTAGCCATCACTATGTCAATCCAATACAAGCTCAAATGTCCAAAGACACTATTTGAAGATACCTTTTGCCAAGAGTCCTTCATGACACAACTCAAAAATATAGATACTCCCCCATAAAAGAAGCATCAACATATAGTCCAGAAAGATAGTGCTCTATACCACTGGACTGATGCAAATTTTTCCGTCACTACTCAAAAGTAGGCTGGGGCATAACCCCAGCCATAGCTCTCAAATAATCAAATGTATCTTTAGTTAAAGGCTTTGTAAATATATTTGCAATCTGCTCCTTTGTGCTGATATACTCAAGTCTGACTTCTTTCTCTATAACTTTTTCTCTTACAACACAATACTTGATCTCTCTATGTTTTGTTTTAGAATGTAACACAAGATTCTTAGACATGCTTATTGTACTTTTGTTATCACAGTGTATGATAATAGGCTCATTAAACTTGATTCCAATATCCTTCAACATTTGTTTCATGCATATTATCTGATTACAATTATTTGATGTTGCTACATATTCTGCTTCTGTTGTACTCTGTGAGATACAATTTTGTTTCTTGCTTAACCAAGAAACCAATCTTCCTCCAAGAAAAAATGCTCCACCACTTGTACTCTTTTTGTCATCCACACTGCCTCCCCAATCCACATTTATATATGCACATAGGGTAAAATCATTTGATTTATCATACCACAACCCATAATCAATTATACCTTTCAAATATTTGAATATTCTCTACACTTTTGCATAATGTGATTCCTTAGGATCATCTTGAAACCTCACAACAATACCAACTGCATGTGCTATATCCAGTCTTGTGTGAGTTAGATATTGCAAACCTCCAATCATAGATCTATACTTCCTTTGTTCAACTACAAGAGTCTCATCTATGCTAGATAACTTATGACTAGTTACCATAGGTGTACCAACAAGCTTACAAATTTTCAAACCAAATATTTTTAATAGGTCTTTTAGATACTTAGTCTAAGATAAGAAAATACCATCAATTTTGTGCACAATTTGCAAACCCAAGAAAAACTTCATTTCTCCAATTACGCTCATCTCAAATTCTATCTTTATTTCATCAGCAAATTTATCACTAGCTAAATCTTCTCCTCCAAATAGTATATCATCAACAAAAATAACTATAATTAATAGACCATTCTCTATTTCTTTTAGATACAAATGACTGCCTACAGTTCCTTTAGCAAATCTCAATTTTGTCGAATATTTATCCAATCTTGCATACCAGGTTCTAGGTGCTTGCTTTAGTCCATATAGGGCTTTGTTTAGTTTACATACCATGTCTCCTTCTTGAGTCAAAGGAAAACTGTCAGGTTGCTCAATAATGCTGACTTCTTCTTCTAATTCACCATTTAGGAATGCTGACTTCACATCCATCTGATACATTTTGAATTTCTTATAAGCTGCATAAGCCAAAAACATTCTTACTACTTCAATTCTTGCAATAGGTGCAAATGTTTCTTCATAATCAATACCTTCTTACTGTGAGTATCCTTTACATACCAATCTTGCTTTGTTTCTTACAACTTCACCTTGTTCATGCATCTTGTTTCTAAAAACCCATTTAGTTCCTATACAAATTTTGTCCTTAGGTCTAGGAACCAATTCCCAAGTATTATTCTTTTCAATCTGATCTAATTCTTCCTTCATTACTTGAATCCAATTGTTATCTTTACAAGATTCATCAGTAGTCTTAGGTTCAATTTTAGAAATCAAACATAATTATTCTTGTACCTTATTTCTTGTCATTAACTCCTCTGTCTTTTCTCCCAATAATCTAATCAACAAGATGATTCCTTATCAAATTCTTATTAGGTGTTATTGTCTCAAATCTTGCTTCAATTCTGGGTTTAGATTTTGGTTCTTCATCATGAATCTCATTTTGCAAATAATTGGTAGTTTCATAAAATAATTCAACATTTTCTTTATTAGTTTTAGGATAGGCTTCTTCATCTAAATCATAATCAAGTACTCTTTCTTGAATTCTGAACTTCTCATCCACTTTAACATTTGGGCTCTCAACAATAGTCTTAGTTCTCTTATTAAAACACCTATAAGCTTTGATTTTCAATGAATAACCAAGGAACATACCTTTATCACTTCTTGGATCAAACTTACCAATATCATCATCTCTCTTCATGTAGAACTTACTTCCAAAGATTCTGAAATATTTTACTGATGATGCATGTCCAAACCATAATTCATAAGGAGTCTTGTTTGTATCTTCTTTGATCTGTACTCTCTTCATTGTATACACTATTGTGTTTATTGCTTCTCTCCAAAATATGTTTGTTACATCATTCTCAAACAACATAGCTCTTGCTTCCTCAATTTCTGATATGTTTCTTCTTTCAGCAATACCATTTTGCTTAGGTGTTTTAGGGGTTGAAAGCTATCTCTTAATGCCATTCACTTCACAAAAATTAATAAATTCTTTTGAAGTAAATTCTCCACCTCTATCATATCTTTAACATTTATTCTTCATTCCTGATTCATTCTCAACTTTGTTCTTAATCAATCTAAACTTATCAAATGCTTCTGAATTTTCTTTAAGAAATGCTACCCACATCATCCTAGTAAAATCATCAACAAGAATAATAAAATACCTCTCACCATAGAATTCTCTTGTTCATGTGGGACCACTCAAATCTGTATGAACAATCTCCAATTTTTCTATTGTGGCAAACTTCTTGATGGTAAAAGAACTTCTTTTCTATTTTTCCATAACACATTCCTTGCATACCATGTTAGTAGGTTTCACAATTTTAGGCAAATCTCTTTGTACAAATGTGGTACTTGCTTTCACAATATTATCAAAGTTTATGTGACAAAATATTTTGTGCCATAACTAATTGTCATCAACTTTAGCAATCAAACATGTCATCTCAGTAGGATTCAACTGAAATACATTACCTTTGGCTCTTGCTCCCATTCCAATCATCTTACCATTCTTATCCTTGATCATACAAGTCTTTTCAGTAAACCAAACTTGATATCCCTTGTCAACTAACTACCCAACACTTAAAAGATTATGTTTCAATCCATCCACAAAGTAAATATCATCAATGTTAGTCTTTCCATCAAGAGTAATAGATCACATTCCTTTTATTCAGCAAGGTGCATTATTTCCAACTCTAATAATTCTTCCACCATAATTGTTAAACTTAATAAACTTATTCATATCACTAGTCATATGATGTGAACAATCACTATCTATGATCCAATCAATTTTCTTTTCAACCTGTGATACTAAATATTTTTCTTCTTTGACTTCTATTTCAAAGTTTTCTTCTTTTATTGCAACAAATCCTATACCATCACTTTCATTATCACTTTCACTTAATAATTTCTCAATACTAGCTTCAAATTCTTCATCATTAGCATAATAACACTCTTTAGGTCTTCTAGGCTTAAAGTTATTTTTATATTTCTTCATTCTCTTAGGACATTTAGATGCAAAATGACCATATTCTTGACATGTCCAACATTTAAAGATTTTCTTACCTTCTGGTTCTCCTTCTTCAATCTTTCTATCTTCTTCGGTCTTAGATCTGCTACTACTGGTATAATCTCCACTAAAACTTGCACTTCTTGACAAAGTAGGGTGAAAACTAAGTGCGCTAAATGCAATTTCAATTCTGGGAAAATCTCTAGATTATCTCAAAATTATCTATGTTACTTCCAATCTTCCAAGAAGAGTCTCTCTAGTAAATTTTTCAGTACAAGGTATGACTTGTTCAATCATCTATGTTGTTTTCTTAAACACTAGGGTCAGAGTTTTCAAGATCTTCCAAATGATTTCATCTTTGGTCTTATTTCCTTCACAAGCTTTGATACTTGCAACAATCCCTGATATTCTACCAATATAGCTTCTAATAGATTCATCTTCCATCATTTTAGCCTCTTGAAATAAATATATCCAATTTTGTAATCTGATTCTCTTAGCATGTTTATCCCCTTCAAAAGTAGATTGCAAAGATAACCAAATTTCATGAGATGTCTTTAGAGTTTTTACCTGAATGTATTCATTCTCAGGAAGGTCTGATGAAAGTGCTTCTATGGAAATTATGTTACACATGAATAAGATCTCTTTCTTTCTCAACACAATCCTCAATCTTTTCTTCTTCAATGATACATTTATCATTCTTTGTAATCAACCAATATTCTAGTCCTAAACATAGAAAATGCATCTTAATCTTCTCTTTCTAGTTGTCATAGTTAACTCCATCAAACTTAGGACTTTATTTTCTGAAGTGACTCGTCATGGATCTCCTTAAGCTGTTAAACTTTTCCTTCAAGGACTTGCTGCTATGATACCCATTGTTAGAAAGTAAAGTCCACCAAGAGAACTGAGAGGGGGGGGGGGGGGGGGGTTGAGGGGTGATTCAGTTATTTGATAAAAATAACTTTTATTAACCTTATTATATTTGAGACATGTAATCAACATAAACATCAACCATAGAAAGATAATCATACACAATGACACCAGATTTGTTAACTAGGGAACCTCTTGATCAAAGAGTAAACCCTGGTGGGGATGGTACCCTCAAAAGATGTACTAATATGAAAATTCCTTGTGAGAGGATGGACTATATTAGGAGTCTTATAAAATACATTCAGTACATATCAGGCCCTGTTAGGAGACTTTTAATCCCTGTGAGGAGATTATAACCCTGTTAGGAGTTAAGGAAGACATAAGGACCCATTGTCCAAACAAATTCAAGGGCAAGATCAATGAACACACTGTCCAAATGATCTCTATATTATCTGAACAAAATAATACCAAGAATTACTGATCTCAATGACTTTTTTTCTTCTATCTGACTGTGCCAAAATTGCACCAAATGCTTCACCAAAGCTCAATACAAGATTTTCTCACTTCACATCATACATCAATCCCTTAGAATTACTTATTTGCATTATTTCACCTTCGCATCAATCATTTCCATATCTCAGTCAAGGAAAACAATCCTTCCTTTATACTATGCACAATATTTCATAATTGAGTTGGCCAATTAAGCTTAACCAATTACAAAATATAAAACATTAGACGTTACATAATATTTTCATAATCACTTAAAACTGTCAGCTAATAAATCATCACACAAGCAACCTCTATCTATGTTGACTCATCCATGTCTCCTCTGCAATGTCTTCAACCTCTGTATAACTTTTCTTGACCAGATCCTATCCCTGTTAGGAGATATAATTCGATTATCACAAACCTCTTCTCAGGAGCACTGTCAGAATATAGTTTCCACTAGATTACTCATAACTGACACAAATACTTGAATTTGTGTGTGCACTCTTAACCATGATATCAGGACACCATACAAAACATGTACTCAAATCTGCATAACCTCATCTGCAATACACCATGTGTGCTAATCCAAACTCTATCTGCTACATTGCTAAACTTCAATATAATCAGTGTGTTGACATCAATGACAACCATAGTCATGAATGCAACACGTGTCTGCTCCAAAAATGCTAGAATACTCCCCCATAGGACATATTCAACATTCATGCTAACAAGTCTCCTGCCAAATAAAATGATCAAAAATATGAATTTTAAAATGGGTAATACCTCACCTTATCCTCGAATTACAACCTACAAAGGTCCTAGAGGTGAGACATCCTTGACATTATACCCTTCAACAACTAGATTGGCTAGTTGATTTGCATCCTAATTGGCTTTCTTATGCACATTGTTGATTATGTATTCTTTGAAATAATTGAGGAAATCCAAGTCTTTTTCTAATATAGCATTGAGCTTCCAATTGGGTGTCTTTCCAAGCTCGACTACATTCACCACAATGAAATCCCCTTCCATGTCTACTTTCTTTAGATTCATTTCTTTGTATAGGAGCCTAAAAACCAAAGCATTATTCTACATAATTGTTAGTATTGACTCCTAAGGGAACTATCCTCCAACCAACAATTGAGCCATCCCAATTTTTAATGAGACATCCTTCTCTAGAGGGTCCCAGGTTACCTCTTGAGGCCCCATCAGAATTAAATTTGAACCATACAGGTTTGGGGGGAATCCATACTACTTGATCCCTTAGTGGATTTGAAAGGCTAGAGCCATTCCCCAAAAAAGGCCAAGATACAGAGACCTGACCATGCAAACTTCATTCTACCATCCCAATCTGTAAAGATTGCATGATTTTGTGGAATGAAAGATGATATGTGATTCACTACCTCAACTATAGCTACATCCTCCTTGTTTTGGAAAGATCCCAGTGGCATATCCTTATCCTCAAAGATCCTTTAGTTTCTTTCTTTCCAGATTTCCCATATCAACATCAAGGGACATATCGTCTAGAGAGCTTGATTTTACATCTCCTAGCCAATATTGGAAAAGGTTTACTATGTCATTTGGTAAAGCCATTATCCAACCCAATTTAGAACACATCCATTGCCAAGAATCCCTGGTGAAGTAATAACTAATAAATATGTGATCCACTAATTCCTTTGCCTTCTTACATAGAACACACTAAGATGACCCTTCAAACCCAAGTTTCTTATGTTGGCATAAAGAGATGGTAATTGGTAAGCCTACTACCGATACAATTATTATCATTGATTGGAAAAAGAGGATAGAGATTTGTCATCTTTCTATAGTCTAAAGATCTAAGGAGATCTTTATGTAAAGAGGCTGGTTTGGCAATCGGTGGAAACTAGTAACACTATGCAAGTAAGAAAAGACTACATCTGCTCATAAAGAGCAACCAGTCACTAAGCAAAGTGCATAAACAATCGAGTAATGTATACAATCAAGGAAAGGTGGATTTAATTGTCAACTGAGGACCAGGATACAACTGGTTTCAACAACACAACCGAGGAATGTGTGACCGGTAAGCAAAGGAAGGGACAATGATAGGTCAAAGACTCTTGTTCACAACATGAGGATCTCAACTGATCTAGTAAAGACTCTGGTATGAACCGAGGAAGTCATAGTCAACTATTTGTTTCAACCAACTCTTTGACTGGGATTTCATGCACTAAATCTAGGAGACTTTGAGTTAACATGGTGATCAGTTTGAGGTGCGTCTGGAGGTTTTAAAGTCGAAATCTATCGCTTTAAAACAAAGAATTATCTCTTATGAAGGAAAGGTGCTTGACACACATCTATTATTTTCTTCATAAAGGAGATAAACCAAGGGCATGCATCAGATGTTTCCTCAGTGAACTAATACTCCACTGAGTGATGTATCTAAAAGAGATCTAAAGTTAGGTCATGCATGAGAGGTGCAATTAGGGCAAGGAATCTATATATTCTTCTGCCTGTTGAGAATATGAGTTGCCTTCATTCTGCCAAAGAAAAGAGTGAACCTGAAAGCTTAAAAGAAGCTAGGGTAAATTGAGAAGAGAAGAAGAAAGAGAAGAGTGTGTAGAGAAGTACAATAGTAGAGGAGACCACACTTGTGGTGATCGGTGATGCTTCTCAGCTGAGTATAAACAAAGATCTTATTAGGCTATGCAAAGACATTTGTAAAAGGTCAATCTTTCTATTATTTTATAGCAATTACAATAGTTAAATCCCAGTATTTGGGTGGACTTTAATAGGTCCCTTGTATCAAATCCCTTAACTAGGTGGCATCTTTCAAGGTGTTCTAAGTTCTCTAACCAGGTAGGCACTAACTGACCTTATTGTAATAAATCCCTTAATTGGGTCGCATCTAATAGTGTGTTGTCATCCTTTAATCAGGAAGGCTCCTAATAGGGTGTACTCCGGAAGAGTACAAAAATTGTGAGGTCTCCTCACACCATGGTGTTCACCCTAATTGGGTTTCCACATGATAAATTTAGTGTCACTGTGTGATTGTTTTCTTGATGTTATTTTATGCTTGAATCTATTTGGCTTACAGTTATAAGTATACTTCACCAGATTTAAAGAGAAAAGTTTTAGAGGTGATGATTCACCCCTCCCCTCTCAACACCGGTTGGGATTGTCAATTGGTATCAGAGACAAGTCTTATTTTCTTTACTACTTAATTGCATAAAGAAAAATTCAAGATGATGAGAAAGGAAGGACCAAAGTTTTCAAAAGAAAACTTTACTTTGTGGTGGAGAAAAATGAAGATGTATATAAAGACCACTGAAGATCAATACTGGAATCATGTAACCACTGATTACACTGAATCTTTTGGTACCCTGACACCTGATGAAAAAAATATCAAGTCTGAGCACACAACTGCTATGGATATGATAGCCAACACACTACTTGATCATGTCTATGCTAAGATAGAACATCTAGAATCTACTTTCAAGATGTGAGCCAAGATACAATTGGTATATGGAGGAGACACAAATGTTCAAAGAGCCAAGGTTGAAAGCTGTCAAAGGAAAGTATGATGACATGAGGATGAATGAAGGAGAAGACATTGAGAAATACAACAACCAGATCAAAGAGGTGATCAACTCCATCAAAAGCACTGGAGGAAAGCTCAGCGAAGAGGAGATGGTTAGAAAAATATTGAGGATGCTCAGACCTAAGTATGCCATCAAGATCTATGCTATTCAAGAGCTCAGATCAGTGACCACAAATCAAGTCACTCTAGACTTCCTGATCGGTAAGTTGGCTATTTTTGAATTAAGTAATTTTGATAATAGCTTACCCATTCAGGAAGCAACATTTAAGTCTTCTATCAATATCTCTTCCACCAAAAAGGGAAGAGAAACTGATAATTGCTCTACCAGAAAGATTGGTAATCTTGTTGAGAATCTACTCTCAGAAGAGATGGAGCCAGATGAGTTCGAAGCACTCATCGCTAGGAGATTCCCCAGAGGGAAAGGGAAGTACAAAGGAAAGCTTCCTCTGAAATTCTTCTCTTGCAACAAGATAGGACATATTGCTGCAAGATGTCCTGACAATGATAATAAAGATAAGAGAGACCAGTTCAAGAGAAAATTAAAGAAGGAATGCTATCTTGCAGAGGAAGGAGTCATAGACAATGAATCTGAAGACTCTGAGGATCTAGAGATTGCATTTGTTGCAATAAAAGAGGAGAGCCCAGTGGTAAGTGAAATGACACTTATCTCAAGATCTCATCAGCATGACGATTGGATCATTGATAGCGGATGCACTCACCACATGACCAGTGATAAGAACAAGTTTATCAACTTGGAGCTCAATGATAGCAGATCAGTAACCTTTGGAAATAATGCTCTCTATGCCATCAAAGATAAAGGTTCTATTGCACTCTGCAACAATGTTGTCTGTGAAGATGCGTACTAGGTTGAAGGACTTAAGTACAATTTAATGAGTGTTGCACAACTAAACAACAAAGGATTCCTATTGGAATCTGGGCAAGGTTCCTGTATAGTCAAAAATTAGTCTGGAACTCATTTTGCAACCGGTAGATAGAGAAAATGTAATCTATTCTACCTAGACTCAATGTAAGGAGCTTGTCTCATAGCTTCAGTTAAAGGAGAATTAAGCAAAATCTATCCTATATCCGAAGAAGACAATAGCTGGCTATGGCATAAGAGACTCAACCACATAAAATTTGACAGTATTATCAAGGTGAGAAAAAATAAATCGGTTAGAGGACTCCCTGAGATTACAAAACCCATCAGAGGTGTTTGTAAAGATTGTCAGTTAGGAAAACTGATAGGAAAAAGTTTCAATAGTAAATCCTTCTCTGCTACAAATGTTCTAGATCTTGTGCACACATATTTATGTGGACCGATGAAGACAAAGAGCTATTACAGAGACTGGTACTTCATGCTCTTCGTAGATGAATTTTCAAGAATGATATGGACACTCTTTCTTAGAGAGAAATTAGAGGCTTTTCACATGTTCAAAATGTACAAGGCCAGAATGGAAAAGGAGACAGGTAAAAGCTTGAAGTGTCTAAGATTAGACAGATGAGGAGAATACAATTCTCAAGAGTTCACTCATAGCTATGAGGAACATGACATAAAGAGGTAGCTATTTGCACCAAGGACTCCTTAGTAAAATGGAGTTGCAGAAAGAAGAAACAAGATGCTAATTGACTGTGCAAGAACCTTGTTGATTCAGAAGGATCTTCCTCATCACTTCTGAAGAGAAGCCATTAGCACTATTGTCTACACACTAAACCGAGTTCAAGTAAAAAAGGGAACCGGTAAGACCCCCTATGAACCATGGTTCAAACATACTCCTAGTGTAAGTTACTTCAAAATCTTTGGTAGTAAATGTTACATCAAAAGGGATATGTACTCTAGAAAGTTTGATCCCAAGAGCGATGAAGGAACATTTTTGGGTTACTCTACCAAAAGAAAAGCCTACCAGTGTCTGAATAGGAGAACATGTAAAATAATTGAAAACATCAATGTAAAAGTTGATGAATCTTCAAAACAGATTAAAAAGACCGGTCATAATAATTATGATAGTCTGGAATGTCAAAATGAGGGAAATGTCTTTGAGTTCAATGAAGCAACAACTAAAGATGAAAGGGAACAACATATGAACATAGATCTAGAGTGAAAGATTGTACCTGAAGCTAACAGGTCAACACAGGATGGAGAACAAGAAGTTGTTCATAACCATGATGAAGAAGTTGGTCAACCAGAAGAACCCGACCGAGAACAACGACTGGTTCTCCCAAGGTATGTAACATATCACTCCACTGACAATATAATTGGTGATAAACATGAAAATGTCTTGACCAGGAAAAAGGCCAAAGAGAATATCTATTTGCTCTCCTGTATAGAGCCCAAATCCACCAGGGAAGCTCTAGAAGATGAAAATTGGGTCAAGGCCATAGAGGAAGAAATTGAGAAAATTGAGAAGAATGACACATGGGTGATTGTGCCAAGACCACAGGACAAGAATGTCATTGGGACCAAGCGTGTCTATAGGAACAAGTTGAATGAAGAAGGGGAAGTTATAAGAAACAAGGCAAGATTGGTCTACAAAGGGTATGCCTAGGAAGCTGGATTGGACTATGGAGAAACTTTTGCACCAGTGGCTAGATTGGAAGGAGTATAGATTCTTCTTGCCTATGCTGCTCATAAGAAATTTAAAGTATACCAGATGGATGTCAAGTCTGTATTCCTGAATGAAATACTAGAGGAGTCAGTCTACATTGAACAACCAGAAGGCTTCACATCTACACAAAAAGGTGGTATGGTCTGTAAGCTGAAAAAGGCTCTTTATGGGCTTAAGAAATCTCCAAGGGCTTGGTATGAGAGGTTGCATTCATACCTTCTGACCATAGGATTCACAAGAACCGAGGACAACAACAAAATGTGTCTCAAGACCGGAAAAGATGGAAATTTGATTGCTAAGATATTTGTGAATGACATCATCTTTGGAGGAGATGACATGATGAGCAAAGCCTTTGTTGAAGAAATGAAGAAAGAATTTGAGATGTCTATGATAGGCGCCATAAAATTCTTCATTGGACTACAGGTCCATCATCTAAAAGATGCTATTTTTATCTCTCAGTCCAAATATATAAAAGAAATTCTTAAGAATTTTGGACTTGAAGAATCTAAACCGGTTGGAACTCCAATGATAACTAACCTCAAGTTATCAAAAGAGGATGATGCAAAAGAAGTGAATGAAACAATGTATCGGTCCATGATAGGAAAATTACAATATATTGTTCATAGTAGACCAGACATTGCACATGCGGTTGGCATAGTAGCAAGATTCTCTACAAATCTCAAAGAGACATCTAATAGCAATAAAGAGAATTTTCAGATACCTAAAGGGTACCGAGGAGTATGGCTTGTGGTTTCCTCACAAGGGAGGCTTTGAAGTAAAGGTTTACACCGATGCAGACTAGGCTGGCAACATTGATGACAGAAAGAGCACAAGTGGAGGTGCATTCTTTCTCAGTGGGAGGATTGTGTCTTGGAAAAGTAAGAAACATAACTGCATTTCATAGTCAACTGCAGAAGCTAAATATGTTGTTACTGCAATCAACTGCACACAGGTGATCTAGATCAAACAAATGCTAGAAGGAATCCAAGAACAAATACCTAAACCGATAGCTATCTACTGTGATAGCACCAGTGCAATTAACATATCCAAAAACCCTGTCATGCACTCCAAGGCAAAGCACATCGCCATCAAGTATCATTACTAATTGAGAGAGGTGGTACAAGATAAAGAGGTAAGATTGGAGTATGTTCCCACAAAAGAACAAATTGTAGATATATTCACAAAGCCATTACCAAAGAGTACTTTTGAGTATCCCAGAGGTAAACTAGGGGTGATACCCCTTCATAATATTCAGTAAACCTGCAAAGGTGATCATTAGTTCATTATGCTTCAACAGAGGGTTCCACCTCATCTTTTCTGGACTGGTGAAATTGACTACTGCTCGTAGGGGGAGTAGATCTAATACAGGTAGTCTTTCTGACTAGCCTTTGACATTATTGTCAAAAAGGGGGAGAGTTTGGCAATAAACCAGTAGATAACTGATAGTGGCAGTAGCAGAGATACAAAGATGCAAGCACATAAAACCAATGATATGATGGTGATATGATTGCCCATCAAGGTTTTTCCATCAATGCCAAAGGGGGAGATTGTTGGCATAAAGACATGGTAATCGGTAAGCCTACTACCGATACAAGTATTGTCATTGATTAGGAAAAGAGGATAGATATTTGTCATCTCTCTATAGTCTAAAGATCTAAGGAGATCTTTATGTTAAGAGATTGGTTTGGCAACTGGTAACACTATGCAAGGAAGAAAAGACTACATCTACTCATCAAGAGTAACCGGTCACTAAGAAAAGTGCATCAGCAACCAAGTAATGTATATAGTCAAGGAAAGGTGGATTCAACCATCAACAAAGGACCAGGATACAACTGGTGTCAACAACACAACTGAGGAATGTGGGACCAGTAAGCAAAGGAAGGGACAATGATAGGTCAAAGACTCTTACCTATTCACAACATGAGGATCTCAACCGATCTAGTAAAAACTTCGGTATGAACTGAGGAATTCATAGTCAACTATCTGTTTCAACCAACTCTTTGACCAGGATTTCCTGCACTAAATCCAAAAGACTTTGAGTTAACATGGTGATCTGTTTGAGGCGCATCTGGAGGTTTTAATGCCAGAATCTGTGGCTTTAAAATGAAGAGTTGTCTCTTGTGAAGGAAAGGTGCTTGACACACATCTATTATTTTCTTCATAAATCAGTTAAAGCAAGGGCATGCATTAGATGTTTCCTCAGTGAACTAATACTCTACCAAGTGATGTATCTGAAAGAGATCTAAAGTCAAGTCATGCATGAGAGGTGCAATTAGGGAAAGAACTCTATATATTCTTCTGCCCGTTGAGAATATGAGTTACCTTCATTCTGCCAAAGAAAAGAGTGAACCTGAAAGCTTAAAAGAAGCTAGGGTAAATTGAGAAGAGAAGAAGAAAGAGAAGTGTGCAGAGAAGCACAATAGTAGTGGAGAACACACCTGCAGCGACCGGTGATGCTTCTTAGTTGAGCACAAATATAAATCTTATCAGGCTACGCAAAGCCATTTATAAAAGGTCAATCTTTATATTATTTTCTATCAATTACAATAGTTAAATCTTAGTATTTGAGTGGACTTTAACAGGTCCCTTGTATCAAATCACTTAACCGGGTGACATCTTTCAAGGTGTTCTAAGTCCTCTAACCAAGAAGGTACTAACCAGCCTTATTGTAACAAATCTCCTAACCGGGTCGCATCTAATAGTGCGTTGTAATCCTTTAACCGGGAAGGCTCCTAATAGGGCGTACTCCAGAAGAGTACATAATTTGTGAGGTCTCCTCACATCGTGGTTTTCACCCTAATTGGGTTTCCACGTGATAAATCTGGTGTCACTGTGTGATTGTTTGCTTGATGTTATTTTATGCTTGAATCTGTTTGGCTTACAGTTATAAGTATACTTCACCAGATTTAAAGAGAAAATTTTTAGAGGTGCCGATTCACCCCTCCCCTCTCAGCACTGGTCGGGACTATCATCTTAAACCTTTCTACTATCAAAATTTTATTTTTAAATTGAAATTTGATAAACATACTTTTAAACAATATTTAAATTTTATTAAGTAGATATTTTATGATTAATCAATAATTCTTTTAAATTATTTTAAAAATATTTAATTATTTTAAGAAGTTCTAGTTTAATAATTCTTGAATTTTAGCAATAAAGAGTATTATATCTTTATATTAAATTAAAAATATAATTCACAATTCACATAAAATATGAATGGAAAGAAGAAACCTAAACTAGAATCATACAAAGATAAAAAACAAAACTTAATTTTTAACTTTTTTTTTGGGTAAACTACTCAACTTCACAAATTAACTATCACCACTCAATAATCCATAAAATTTGAATGGAATAAAATTATGAAGGAAAAGCCTAAACTAGAGTTATATAAATATAAAAATATAATACACAATTTACATAAATTATGAGTGGATTAAGAATAATGAAAATTCTAAGGAGAAACTTAAGTTAGAGTTATATAAAGATAAAAAATAAAAAATAAAATACACAATTTACATAAACTATTAGAGGAATAAAAATCTTATGGAGAAGCCTAAGTTAGAGTCATATATAGATAAAGAATATACAAATATAATACATAATTTACATAAAATATGAATGGAAAGAAGAATTCTAAACTAGAACCATACAAAGATAAAAAACAAAACTTTTTTTAACTAATTTTATAGTAACTACTCAACTTCACAAATTAACTATAATCTTTCAATAACCCATAAAATATGAATAGAATAAAAATATGAAGGAGAAACCTAAGCTAGAGTTATATAAAGATAAGAAATGTAAAAATATTAAACACAATTTACATAAACTATGAGTGGAATAAGAACAAGTGCCACGTAGTGGCCAAGTACTTGCCTTAATAATAATAATAATAATTACAAGTATAATTGGTATTAATCACAATGTAATTAATATTATAGCTATTTGATATAATAGGTGAAGTCTTATATTAATTTAGAATTATAAATATTTTACTCTTTTGTTTTACAAATTTAAGATATTTAATTATCATAGTTTAAATCAAATTAATAAAAATAAAAGAAAATTAATCCTTATAAATGTAAGTGAATATATCTATGTTAATGAAGTGCATAAATTATCTTTAATTTTTAAAAAGATTTCAAGTAATATCTTTTATATTATTTTTTAATTTGAAAATTTTATATATTATCAATATTTAAAAAATATATAATTAAAAATATCAATAAAATTATTTTTCTTAAATATAATTATTAATTTTTGAAATAAAATAATTTATACATAAATAATCAATATAATATATTATAAGATATTTAAAAAATATAACTATAAATCAAAATTTAAATACTTCACATAAATTATTAATTTAATATAATATAATTTCCTATTTGAAAAAATAATTGTTAAAATCAAAATAAATTACATCATTTAATTAACAAGGAACAATTTTAATAATATTTTATATAGTTCATATAACTTATATAATGAAAAAGTTAAGTTTATTAATATTTAGATTATAATTATAATTTATATTATTTAATCTAAATATATAACATCTAATTATAGTACAAAGTATTTGCCCCGCCAGGGAACCCAAAAGAAACTAATCTAGAACATGATACTAAGTTTGGTGAACAAATTTTTTTCTTCTAAAGTTAACATTCAAGATATACAATTACATGAAGCAATAACCATTATCTCACATAACACACATCTTAAACACAGGTTACAACTCTAATGGGTCCCATGACGTAGTATTACTTACTAACATAACACATTAAATAACATCAACAAATGATTCCATAAAATAAATACAACAATTACATCGTAATGTTTACATCTCATGAACAATTATTAATTCTAATAAACATACATCCACTGCACATGTCGCAGGGTATGCATTAGTCTTTCTAACAACTAAATTACAATATCCAAATTAGGTATCACATGCGATACTCTAATACAAGATTTACAATAAAGAATAAGTATATAAGAACATCAATGAAGAAGTAACATAAGGAAACCAACTGAGAAGACACCATCAAGCACTGGTACTAGGACGTTGAATCTCGAATGGTAAAGAATCACTACCACCCGTTTGTGTAGAACCATAAAGGTCTACCCACCGTGCTGAGGAGATAACATCGAACCCCAATCAGATAATCAAGTCAAATCAGGAAACACTGCTAGGAAAGGAATCCTGATAGCTTACTAACTCAAGGTCAACAAAAGTAGTGAAAGGTATGACTCACTAATCCAGAGGCAACCGACCATGTAGAATAACTAGACTATGTGTAGGAAGGTGTCATCATGTACATCTAACCCTTGAGTCTCATCCTGGTAATCTCTCTAGATCCCGACACTCAAGTGACCATACATAGAATCAATGACTTCTCGTATTGATGAAGCCACTAACTATGCCAGAACACACACCTCAATAGGCGGCAAGCATCATCTCATCCTCATCTCAGTTTGTACTAGCACTCAAGCATGGGAGAGGAAATAATCTTATTAGGTTCATTTATTTCCCTTAGTTTAATTTGGGTTATCACTTGTTTATAATAACTTACAATAAGTGATCAACAACAACCACTTGAGGGCCCCGACGCTTATTGCTAGCCACCTCCTAACACATATCTAGGTAAACTACCCTAGGCTCAAAGATCTCTCCTAGATCAAATCATAGATAAAACAGATAGTCTCACATCCAGAATCATCATAGAAACCAGGATTGACTACATAAACATAATCACTAAATTCACATAATAAAACAAGAGCCTATAAGGTCATCTGGAACATAAACAAATCACACTCACGCCAAACATGATAACCAGCATGAATAACAGATAATTCCCAAGCCTCTGTCTCTCCTAGGTCATCTAGATCCCATAACACTGATAACCCAAACATACAGGAAAGATAAAAGTCATACTGTGGAAAACAACCAATTTCAGTAGAAAATAATGCATGTACCAACATCAGATAACCTATACATTCATTACTAAGCAAAAATTCAGTTTGAACATCTAATTGAAATCATATTAGTGACAGAATTTAAACATCATTCATATCATTCCTAGACATGGTAACATAATAATCTTGTAACCAAACCGGTTAATAGAATCTAAGCAAATTGCCATTTGAATATAATTATATATATTAAAAAAAATTGAAGGGAGGGCACGGGTTCCAACCCTGTACCCCCCCTATTTTCCTCGGAAGCTGTGCATTTGAAAGCATTGTTGGAAAGGAGTTAATAAAAAAAAATTCAATTTTTCATGTGTGTGTGGGGCGGGGGTCTCAATCCCCAAACCCCACGGTAGTTGTACTGCCGGCGGTACACAGTACCGTCGATAGTGCAAGCACTGCCGACGGCACTGTGTGCCATGCACGACAGGGCCGTGGGTGCGGTTCCCTTAGCAGGCCCCCACATGTTCTTTGTTATGAATTTTGTTTTTATTTAAAGTTTTGTTATTAATAATTTTTGATATTAATAAACTTTGTTATTATTAAATTTTGATATTAATAAATTTTGTTATATCAAATTTTGATATTAATTAATTTTGTTATATTAAATATATTTAGTATAAGAGGCTAAATATATTTAATATTATTTATATATTAATTTTGTTATATTAAAATCCGTGTATAAGAGGCTAAATTTTTAAGCCAATAGAAGAGCTCGAAATTAATTTTGTTGAATTATAAACATAAAAAATGTGCATATATCCGCAAGTACTAATAATAAAAATTGGAAGGAGAAGCCTAACTAGAGTTATATAAAGATAATAAATATAAAAAAAATACTACATAACTTGAGAAATTATGAGTGAAATAAGAATCTTATGAAGAAGTCTGAGTTAAGAGTCATATATAGATAAACAATATACAAATATAATACACAATTCAGATAAAATATGAAGGGAAAGAAGAAATCTAAACTATAACCATATAAAGATAAAAAATAAAACTTAATTTTTAATAAACTACTCAACTTCACCAATTAAACAAAATCACTTAATAATTTATAAAATATGAATGAAATAAAAATTCAAAGAAAAAGCCTAAGCTAGAATTATATAAAGATAGAAAATATAAAAATATAATACACAATTTAAGAAAAAGCCTAAACTATATTTCTTATATAGATATAATAAATATAAAAATACAATACACTATTTACATAAACTATGAATGAAAAAAAGTATATTTCGGAGAAGTCTAAGTTAGAGTCATAAATAAAGAATATACAAATATAATACACAATTCACATAAAATATGAATGGACGGAGAAACCTAAACTAAAACCATACCAAGATAATAAGCAAAATTTAAATTTTTACTAATTTTTAATAAACTACTCAACTTCACAAATTAACCAAAATCACTCCATATTATAATATTACAATATTGCATAATATTTATCAATTAATAATGTAATATATTATATAATTAATAATCAATAAAATAAATATACATATTTTTAACCGAGGAATGCCTTTAGTGAATCCTATATTTTACTTTCACTTTTGCTTACGTTACATCAAACACTGTTTCATCGTTAACTCTTCCTCTGTGCATTCTTTTTTCCCATTATACCCCGCTGATAATTTACTTTGCCATTGCCTAATGTTGCAGATTTAGTGCGATTTTAATCAGAGAAACCCATTTTCAAAAATTCAATGAAATGAGTACAGTGGAAATGGATGGGACGGGGAAAAGGAAGATGCACGAGTGCGGGGCACAACAGATATGGCAGCGCCAGATTGGGCAGTTACACCCAAGGGCCTTTGCTCACCAGATGTACTCCTCTAAGGTGAATATGTTAAACATAAGTAATCGATATGAATGATCAGATGTTCAAATACTCAGTTTTTCCCTGGATTTTATGCCGATTGGTGCATCATTAGAGTATAGAAATCAGTTAACCCATCAGTCTTTTATAGTCCATGGAAGCTGTCTATTTGTTTTCGTTGTCAGTAAAAATTGAATCTTGATGGCTTATTACCCGAGGGAAATCATCCTCACCAATTAAACCATGGAAAATTTGACTTAAGGGAAGACTTGGGTGCTCTGTATTGTATTCTAAATATGTCAGAGTCTATAAACCCATGGCAATGGGCTCTCAAAAATTCATAATTACTAAAAATCCATGGTTTTATAATCATTCTACGTAAAGATTATAAAAGTTCAAATACAGATTATCAAATCATTAAAAAAATAAACATTTTTTTGGGTACTTAACAGTAATTATTCTTTGGTGCTCAGTTATCTGCGTTTATAGAATCTGATACACAGATTGTAAAATTGAATATCCAATAATATATGCCTCTTGGACGTTAAAATAATTTCTTTCTTCTTTCTTCTTCTATGCCTGTCTGTGTACGGGTGGGTCCTGTTGTGGGGGAATGCTTACGCAAATATATGATGGGAGAATTATGTGAATTCGGCATGATATCCATAATTTATGCTTTAAATTTTGGCTATTTTATTACAATCGAGACAAAATTAACGTGATAGGGGATGAATGACGTGGGGGAATACTTTATGATTGTGTTAGCTCTGGAATTGTCCTGGGATGCACAAGTCGCAATTGCCATTATGTGATGGCTTATTAGGGCAGTGTCAATATTTGAGGGAACTCTTGGTTATTGTATGCAAATCCTATAGGGCACATTGATGCTATGTGATAGTTGAACTTGAATTTACTATTTCCAATCTTTGTAAGAAGTTTCGGTTACTTGGTGTAAGCCCTTGCATTTGTGATTGATAGCATTTAGTTTCACTTTCAATCTTCCCAGGAACTATGGTTTATTGTATGCACCTGAATTTTTTTAAGTTGCCACATTTTGTTGGCTAATGACTTATAGACCTCATTTAAAAGGTGTACCCTTGACATGTCCAATTTTGTTTAGTTGTTCATCTTTCATTGGTGACTTTTAGTCCTCTTTCATTCATCTGCTTGAATTCTTTTGTTCTCCATTCATTTTCTCTGGCTTTCCAAAACTCTCTCGTCTTTCATCATTTTCCTTTAGAAGGCAGCAAAACTACTAGGATGGTTATGAAACCTCCATGCTTAAATCACAAGTGCCATGCTAGTTCAATAACTGCATAGCTGCTATGTTTGTGACATGGTGATTCCACCTTGTCACACTGTGGTCTTATTACCCTTGCCTTTTGGAAGGAAACCAAGGGTCAGAAAAATGGGTGGTAAAGAGTCTTTGGTGCCTTAGGCACTTATTTTCCTCACTAGATCTTACCATTTCTTTGTAGCAAGCTCAAATGCGTTCTTTTAGTTTTTTTTTAAAAGTCAAAGTGTTTGCTAAATTTCAGCCATGAAGTTCGCAATTCAGAAAACTTTAAAACATTACTAAAAAATTGTTGAAATTCATCTAATATTTGTGTGGATAAAGGGCATCGTTTTTAATAAAATATATTTAAAAAAATGTTTCTTAAGGGTTTTTTTATTTTTCCATTTTACTTATGCTCCCTTAAGTTTCTGGGGCAGAGTCAGGAGGGGATGGGGGAATGTGTTTTTTATACGGGAGTTTTATTTGGCCAGTTTTTAGGGGATGTCAGGGAACGACTATTATTTTTTAAATAAAAGGAAATTTTTAAATATTCATATTATAGCATTGATAAAGCATTCATTATAGACGTTATAAAACCTTTGTGAGCATGGGTAATTGAATAAGAATCATAATGTTATTTATATATACATATAAGTTAATGAAGACATTCTTGACTAGTGTGTAAATAAGTGAAGAAAATTATTATTAAAGTTTTTTTGGAAGCCTTCAAGTCTGCACGTTTTGTTGTCAAACTCATTAACAATGAGGAACAACTAAGTAGAAAGATAATTGGTTATGTTCCAGTTTGGCCTTAGTTTGGATACTAATAGATGGGATTGTGTTATGAATTGTTTGTGCAAGGCATGTTTGATACATTTTTGCAGTATGAAAATGACATTTCTTTCCAATGGTTTGAATCAGTGTTACATGACTCGGACTCACCTCGGACTCAGCAAGCTGGATTCGGGCTCAGACTCGAACTCAGCACCCGGACTCGGCAAATTGAAAAATCCAAAAAATTCAGAGATTTTTAAGGATTTAAATCTTTTTTCATGCATCATTCAATCAATTAACATCAAAGACACAATAATTGACATAAATAGAAGCTACTTTGCATACATAGACAAGTTTACATTGATCACATAAGTATACATGCGAAGCGAATTACTGAAGGAAATAAGTTAACTGTTAAACAACTTAAACTAGTCAATAAATAACACCATTACAAATCTGAAATATAATATTATAAATAGTGTCACTGTCAAAGACTCAAGAGTCTCCAATATCATGGAATATGAAATCCATGGAATCAAAAGTTCAAAACATATATCAAAATAAAAGGCCCTATGTCTTCCTACGTATACGCCGAAGATAGGTCATGGAAGATTCTGCAGCCATCTTTTGTCCCTGTGTCTGAGGCTCAACCTCAATGGCATCCTCATCATCCTCACCATCCTCACCCTCCTCATAATCATCATCATCATCCTCAGATCGATCACTCTCAGCCTCAGGGTCCTCCACTGGGTCTCCTCGTGCTCTAGCCTCCTCCTGTGCCATAGCTACTGCCTCTGCCTCTCGATCCACCTAATCAACCTAGTCCAAGTCTTCATCACTGAAGACAGGATCATCAATCTCAGTGTTCCACTCTGTTAGTGGATCAACCTCCTCTAAAACAATAGGAGATGTGTCAGTGCCCAAGATCTGTCTATGACGAAGGCGAAGGTTGTAATGCACAAACACAAGATCATTCAACCTTTTCACAGCCAACCTATTGCGCTTCTTCGAGTGTATATGCTCGAACATACTCCAATTGCGTTCGCATCTTGAAGCACTAGCTGGCTGGCTCAAGATACGAACTGCAATCTTTTGTAAATTTGGCACTGAATTACCAAACATCTCCCACCATGCATCTGAAACAAGAGATTTTAATTTTTAAAAATCAATTCAATAATTTTGACTTTATCAATGTAAAATGGTAATAGATTTAGAAATTAGAATTTAGATTTTAGAATCATAGATTTTTACCTAGCATCAATAGTGTCCGATTTTTCTTGCATAATTGTCGTGAGAAAAAGTCTCCTTGTGCAGTCCTATACATTTCTATCTCACGGACTATATGTGTTCCAACTGATTCATTTGCTGACATTCTCTCTGCAACATCATAAAGCCCACTCCACACCTCATCATCTAATTTAAAATTTGGGCTGAATTGGTATGTTGGATTAAGGAAGTGGGCAGCTGCATGTATAGGCCTATGAAGTAGATTGTGCCATCGTCGATCAATGACAGCCTATATGGGACCATATTTATCACGATTCCCTCCAAATTTTTTTCTAATGGCCTCTTTCACCCTATCCATGCCCTCATAGATATATCCCATTGCGGGCTTCTCCCCATCAGCAATTCGTAGGAGAACAACAAGAGGCTCTATGAACTGCAATCATTGTGAAAGTAGAAAGTTAGAAACATTAAGCTTTAAGTTTTACTTTAAAAAATGAACAATGAACATAAACAAGTGTGAACAAAAATGATGAAATGAAATGGAAATGGAAATGAGGACAAAAAGGAAAATTACCTCCACCATATCCTTGGTCGGTTGCCAAAAGCTAGTCACATCAAAAACACAATCAGCTGACTCTATCCCTGCACTGGTCTTTGCATATGATGATGAAGTCCACTCCTCACTTACAAACATGTGTCTCAAACCACCCTTGTTTTTAAGCAAAGATTGCAACGTGATAAAATTTGTTGCAAATCGGGTGACCCTTGGACGAACCAACTCTTTTTCTTTTGTAAACTTCCTCATAAGGTTGAGGACCCAAGTATGATTATATATGAATTTACAAATTTTCCTTCCTTTCTCTGCACATGTTTGTATCCATGGAAGTTTGCCAAGATCCTCCAACATGAGGTCAATGCAATGGGCAGCACAAGGGGTCCAAAACAAGTGGGGGTGCCTCTCCATAAGAAGTTTACCTGCAGCAACATAATTTGCTGCATTATTTGTGACTATTTGAACCACATTCTCCTCACCCACCTCCTTCAACACATCCTCAATTACCTCACAAAGATACTCAACATTTTTTATTTTCCCTGAAGCATCAATTGATTTCAAAAACACTGTGGCACCTGAGAAAAACAAAAGCAATTTAGTAGTTAGTACAATCATAATTTAAATCAACTAATCACTAAATCAATAGTTTACTACTAGTAATAACAAGTAAGTACAAGTTCTACAATTACCTGATGAAGAGACAAGAAAATTAAGCAGTGTTCTATTTCTTTTGTCGGTCCAACCATCAGTCATTATTGTGCAACCCTTCCTACTCCATATTTTACGCTGCTCCTCAATTGCAACTTTTACATCAGCCACCTTTTGGGTCAAAATAGGACCTTTTAGCTCCTCATTAGTAGGGGCTTTGAACCCCGGGCCACAAACAGTAACAACATCTATTGCAATTTGCCAATAAGGAGACCTATAAGAAATTAAAAAAACACAATAAGTATACTAGTAAGTTTTACTTTCAAGTTTCAACTTTCAAAATTAATATAATGAATATGGCATATTCTTGAGACTTAAAAGTTAAAAGCAAGAAAACTAAGACATAGAAAGTAAAATAATAAGTTACCTTTCTGTATTGAATGAAATGTCGTTGTAGAAAAACAAATCTCCAAGTGCCATCTTGGCACCCTCATGTTTGTCCTTATTCCAAGCCATGCTCTCAAGCGATGGTTGGGCATCTGGAGTCGTGCGTGGAACAAACATGGAATCTAGTGTGGATTTCTTCTTACGAATCCGAGGCCCAATGGTCATACTTGCACTTGCAGTACCACTACTAGACGGAGGTAATGGGGAATGAAAACTTGAAGAGCTCTCTCCACCTAACCTTGCCATTTCTTCATGTTGCTTCTTTCTTAATTCTTTCTTCTCTTCATGGGCCTCTAAATGAGCTTGCATTTCACGAATAAGCTTCGGTATTGCTTTTTGGCATGGTTTAGCATCATGCCCTGATATATGTGCAAGGTGGTATTTCAACCTATTAATACCTCCCCCATTAAATTTAATAAGACACTTCCAACATGTAACTACTTTTTTTTAGCTTGGGATTGCATATTTCGAAGCCTTATCCCTTGCTACACGAACAGGGTTTGCATCTGGGTTAATTGAAGGCCTAGACGAACTACTCTCATGCTGAGACATGTTGCAATATATCATAAATAAAAAAAATAAGCATCTACAATAATAAAAATCAAAGACTATGGCCTCTTACTTATCAAGTTTTTTCATCAACATAAAATGTAGGAAATCTAAGATTCTAAAGACAAACAAATGTAAACACAATGAAAATATGAAGTTTGAATGTAAAAAATTCATAAAACAACACAAAAATGCAACTTACCTCTTCAAAATTGCTCCCAAAATGAAGAAATGCAGCTCAAATTTATAGAGGCCTCCTCCAAATGCTTCGTTCAACTCCTTGCAATGTGTGCATACAAGCTAGAAACTATCACAAGCAATCAGCGATCAACGTATGAGAGCCAATCGATTTGTTGATTTTTTGTCTAAAACCCCTATATTCTCTTCCCAAGTCTTTTTCCTCTCTTCTAAGCCTTTCAAAATGATAGAATGACCTTTTTAGGTCAAATAGAAGTCATATAAGGAAAAAGAAAATATTAAAAAGTGTTCATTTTTTATGTTTTGGTGTTTTTATTAGTGGCTGGACACACCGAGTCCAAGCCACGGGACTCGGCGAGTCCTGCGAACTCACCCAGGACTCAGTTGAGTCCTTGAGCCGGGTCACCGGCCTCGACGAGCCTGGCTTGGCTCGGGACTCGCTAGGACTCGGCGAGTCTCAGAACACTCGTTTGACTGCCATTAAGACATTAGAACAAATCTATGTTACCCCGAGTTTTCGGGACGGGGGGACGGGGAAACGGGTTTATGGGATGCTTGTTTTTTGCCGGAGCAGGGGACGGAAGGGGACAACTATGTATATATATATATATATCTGACTTTCAATTTTCAAATATATTCATGAATTTCAGAATTACATAACATTGTAACATTCATCATAGCAACATAATTATCAACATCATTTAATATTTCTTTGCAAGTGCAAAGTTGAAAGTTCAAAACATCAAAGCCTCTCTCCAGGGTCCAAACATAGCTTCCTTCTCTCAAAAGACAGTTAAAAACTTAAAATGGGCTGAGCTTGTGCAACCACAGCCGCCCTTGTCTCTCCAAATACACCAACATTGGGTTTTTTCAGCAAACTTGGACAACAACTCCCTCTAATTTCTCTGTGTTTTCTCAGCTCAATCTCCTACGACGACAAAACCAGTGATGACATATATTTTAAAAGATAAAAATTTTATGTTTTTGGTATTTTGCCTTATAACTTGAGTTATAAGGTATAGCATATTTCAATATTTTTTTGTAAAGGTTGCATCATGTGGGGTTCGCAAAAACATAAATTTTGTTGCAAATTATTTAAACTGCCGCTGGAAACTCCAATCCATCCCTGGGACGGTCTGGCTGTCTGGGGGACGGTCAACGCAAGCCGAAAACAGTCAACAACGTTTCCGGGTTTGAGAAATGGTTTCCATTTTTTTGGCCAATCAGGGACACCTGTCCCTGAAATCGTTTCTGTTTCAGAAACTTGTCCTCTAGGGGTAGAAACACGTTTCCGGGTAACACAGGAAAAAATTATTTCCTAACTTCATATTGGAATTATTAAAATTGATTAAAATTAATGAAATTAGAGATAACATCTTATTATATAAAAATATATCACTCTATTATATATATATATATAATATTCCTAGTACGTATACATGCATATATATCATACATATATATATATAAATATAGTCGTGTGTGTTAGCAAATTTAAGTTGTCATTAGTGAAGATAGATGCAAACACCATTCCCACCGGTATAAGGTACACCGGTAGATCACTCATTTTACTTCATATGACCAGTAGACTAAAACAAAGTATATGCACTGACAGACTAAACAAAAAAGATGCACCGGTAGACCGAACAGATAGCGGTGATGAACAGGGTATGATATTGATACCGGTCAATAGAACGTCAATCCGTACTGGTGAATGCGGAGCTGTTTAAGTTAAAATCGGAATATGCAGAGCATCCACCGTTTAGAATTGGAGTTAGCTTTTTAACAAGAGTTAGTTTTATTTCTACGCGGATGTTTCAAGGTAAACTCAAGATCATCTCGCAAGGCTTTTTGCTGTATGATTTATGATTGAGTTTACAGTCTTGTGGTTCTATGAGTTAGGTTTTATTAAGATTAATTTCTTATATATATAGGCTATAGGACACGAAAATAGTGCTGTTGAATATACAGAGCAGGAGAGAGATATCTTCTGAGTGAAGAGCTACGGTCACAGAGGTGAAAGGCAGAAAGGATCAACAACCAGGCAATACAGGAAGATCAACAGGTATGATCTAATCAGACAAAGAGTGTCAAATAAGATCATTGCTTTTATACTGTGAAAGCATATTCAAATCCCTCTATCAGGGTGAACCCTAACAGGTTCTTTGTATAAATCCTTTAACCGGGTAGCATCTTGATTGATGTTAACAAGGCGGCTCCTAATAGAGTCAAGATCTTAACCGGTCTTCTACCAAATCCCTTTACCGGGTAGCACTCTCACAAGTGCTTTGTAAGCTCTTTACCGAGCACCTTTATTACTGCAGTAGTGGAGTTGTGAGCTCTGTCTCATCGTAGTGTTTTCCTTCTAACCGAGGGTTTCCAGGTACATATGATGTGTTGATCTGAGTATTTCTATTTCTGTTTTTGAATGGTTATTTACATTCTGTTTATCTTGCAAGAATCTTTATACAAGTTTTAATTGAAATAGAAATAGTATTTATTGATTCGCCCCCCCTCTAAGTAACTGGTTAGGAATAACAATTTGTTTCAGAGCCTTGTTCTCTTAGATATAAAGCTTAACCGCTTGAGAGAAAGATCATGGAGGGTTACAGGTATCAGAAGCAGCTTGAGGAAGCCAACGACATCATTGCCTCTCTTGAGAATAAGTTGAGAAGATCCCTTGCTAAAAGAAAGGAGTTGGCTTTGTAGTTGAGTGAGAGCAATGAAACAATTGATGAACTCTCTGGCCAAAGTGGATCAGATGAAGCTAAGGAGGCAATCAGTGAGCTCATGGAGAGAAACAAGATCCTAACCGATCAGATCTCCAACCTAAAAAGGGACCAGGAAGATAATGCCCTAAGAATGACTAAACTGATTGAGAAAAAGAGGAAAGATGAAGATGAAAGAAACTTTGCAGTCAAATCACTAACAGCCTCTGAGAAATCAAGAAATCTGGCAGAAGAAGCTGTAAGGGAAAGTGATCTTGGTGTTCTTCAACTTCAAGAAGACATGCAAATAGTCACCCAAGAAAATGCCAACATGCAAAAGATTTGGCATGATAAAGATGATGCATGCAAGAGGCTGACAATTGAGCTGTATCAACTGAAGGAACAGATGAAAGAACTCGAAGAAAGGAATGAAACTCTCAAAAGATACAATGAAACCTTAGCAAAGCTTGATGAACAACTCAAAGCTCAGAGAAAGCATAAGGATCCCACAGGACTCGGCTTCATTGGTCAAAGCACCAGGGAAACCGGTGAGTCTTCTGGAGTCGAGAAAGCCAAGAAGGAAAAGAAGAAGCCGCTAGCACAGAAAGGGAAAAAGACCTTCAATACTTCTTGCAATCACTGTGGCAAACCGGGACATAGAACAAGTGATTGCAGAAATGCACTGGTAAAGCTTAATAACAGTTACTGCAAAAACTGTTGTAAAAATGGCCACAAGACTACTGAATGCTGGTCTCGCCCCACAAGTGTGTCCAGTGGAAGCAGGGGAAGCTTCAAAGGGTATTGCTACACATGCAATAAGTTTGGACACAAAGCAGATGAATGCAGATCCAAAACAATGGCATTTAGATCCCCACCGAGACCGATATTTCCAAAGAAGAATGACAATCGGAGCACAATCAATTGTGCCAACTGTGGCATGCATAGTCATTATGACTCTTGGTGTAATTCACCCAACAGGACAAGGGTAAATCCATGGAAAGCAATCGGGATAGTTTGTTACACCTGCAACAAAGTTGGACACTTAGCTAAAGACTGCAGGAACTGATCATTGAACTAAAGAAGAGCGGTCAAACCGGTGAAGAAGACCCTGTCTCCCAATCAAGAGGATAACAAGGGAAAAGAGACCGTGAAAGAAGTCAAGAAGATTTGGTTCAAGAAAGAATCAAAGAACTTCGTTGAGGAGAAGACAGAGGGAAGATCATCGTTTGTCGATGGTGATATCTCTTCAGCAAATTGAGCCTACAGTGCTTAGACGGAACTGGTAGTCCATCTACTGTTCCCGGTAGAACTGGTGAGTATTAAACTCACTCAGTCTGCAAGAAAGACCGGACAGGTAAGTGTTGATCAACCAAGGTTTGCTCAATCAAAAAAGCTTGAATACCGGTTGGCAAAGAAGGAAAGAAAGGGTAGGTAAGGTAATTAATGCTATAGCCGTTAAACAAATAGTTACCGTTTGGTAATTACCGTTATGCCCTAAATCTGTATAAAGAAAGGAAGATTACTCATTTTCTTTTACTTTGCGATTTGTGATTTACAATCTTTTATGCTTGAGTAATATTCTCGTGCCTTAATCAACGATAAGATTTCTCTAAAAGACCGATCAAGCTATTTATTGTGTTAACCGGTTGATAACAATGGCATCTTCTTCATATGTCGCCAAGTTGATTCAAGGTAATCAAATCGACCGACTTGTCTACAACATCATGGCGGTTCAGAACAGGGCAAACGACATGTCTGGTGCACTATCATTCGTGCTTGATGGTGTTCTCATGACGGAAGACGTGACCGCTTGTTGTCCTCAATTTTGAATTCACAAAATTGTGGCAACCCTATGAATTTTTCTTGTCAATTTGTAGGAGTATCCTCTAGGTCTTGAACGTTTTGATAAGGTGATGTAAAAGGCGATTCGTTATCCTTGAAAAGCTCTTAAAAAAAAACACACTTTCATGCGTTCTTTCCGTTCTTCCCATTTGTTTTTAATCTTGTTTTTCCCTCGAGTCGAAAGCCCTCTGAAATACGCTCGTTTCGAGCTAACTTAGATGTCAAACTGAGTTGTATAGCTCTAGTTACGACGAAAAAGGTGAGGTTTTTTCGGGCTGACTGCATATTCTTTGAAAATCCATTAAAAGTGGGGTTTTTGAAGTCAATTGCAAGTTATTGAATTACATTTGATATAATTAGTGAATTTTATAATTCATTTTAAAATTTCAACTCTTTTCGAGTTGATTTTAATATAGTTTTTAACTTTTTCATAAAATTAGTTTTTAAATAAACTAATTTTGTTAAAATACTATAATTATATTAAATTAAGTTCAAAATTAAAAGGTTTAAATCTTTTAAGTCTTTCCCTTTTAAATACGTTATTTTTATTACTGACTGCATGTATTTTCATTGCATCCGCAGTTGAACTTCCAAAAGGCGTATTTAATCATCAAACAAGTGTTATTTTTCGATGCGATTGCATAATTAAATAACATGTTTTCTCTTCCCTTGGTGTCAAATTTTAAAAGCGTTACATATGTTTTTGTATGTTAATACTTTTAAAATGCTTTATCCTTCTTTGAATACGTTATTTTCAAATGCTAGTGTATATATTTTAAATATATGTAAAAGTTATTCTTATATCTTCCCTATACGTCGAATTTTCAAGTCATTACATGTATGTAATGATATTTTCCCTTTAACGTTTTTGATTACATATGTATATGGCGTCAAATTTGAACTTGATTGCATATATGTAATGACTTCAAATGTTTTTAATGGTTTTACTCTATAAAGGCGTCGATTTCAAACAACTTTACATATGTTTTTAATTGACTCTTTATACATATGTATTGACTTTGGAAAAGAACGTTTTTAATGACTTTGAGGAAGGCGTCGATTTTTAACCTCATTGCATATGCGTTTTCACCTCCAATGCATATGTTTTAGCCTTTGAAAACAACGTTATATGCTTGGCGTCGATTTAGAAGACTAATACTTATGCGTTTGAACCTTTTTTATGCATATGTATTAGCTTTTGGATTTAACATTTTTCATTATATGCTTGGCGTCGATTTTTATCTCAAGAGCATATGCATTTGGACTCCAATACATATGTATTCGCCTTCACAAAAAAGCGTTTTTAATGAAGGAATGAGGCGTCGATTTCCAGTCTCATTGCATGTACATTCAAAACACATCAAAATGCAATGTAAGGCTCTTTTTAATTTGCGCATTTAAATCTCTCAAAATCACCATGTGTAAAGGGTTTGAATAGGGCATTTTTAATGCAGCAATATTGGCGTCGATTTTCATTTCCCTTTCACATATTAAATCATATGCAAAGACATTTGAAAAGGGCGTTTTCAGCATAGACGTCAATTTTCTTATGCAAAACATATGACTGTTTAATGTGAACAGCATATGTTTTTCTTCAAAAACAGTCCGCTTGGAGCTCCTTTTTCTTCAAAAACGCCTTGTAGTTGAAGAGCTTCAGTATCATCAATCATTCCCTCAGCCATTGAATCAATTTGGTAAGCATTTTTATGATTTGTTTCATCATTTTTGGTTGCTTTGTTGCCCTAGACGCCGTTTTTCTTTCTCATTGCATGTGCAAGAGAAATAGTCAAACGGTTGCTATTTCTTTGCAATTTTCTTCTCAATCTTTCCCATTTGGCTGTACATAGTCATTGACTACCCAATTTTGAGGGAGGGAGACTAGGAAAATGCATTATTTATACTATTTCTACCCAATCTTTTCTAAATCTGGGAATCAATTGGATTTATTTCAGATTTGGGTTCAAGATTTTAAGAGATTTTGTCTTGCAGATTGAGGTAAATTTTCCTTCTTCCTTCTCTTGTTTTTCTTCCAAATTTGCTTATTCTACATGTAAAGTTTGCAATTTAAATTTACATGTGATAGCATACATGTTTCTTCAATTCCTTTTTCATCAAACTTCCAAAGATGCATGTGCAAGAACTTCATCTTTCTTGTACATGCAGTTGGGATTAAAAACCCCGTCCTATGAAGAAGAAAAGACAAATGCAAGTCCCTTATGTGCTATTTTCCTATTTCCACTTGCATCAAAATGCTGTCCCTACCATCATCATATGACGTCAAACTCATAATGATGATAAAATTGACACTTCATTATAAAATACTATCCTTCCATTCATCCATTATCCTTTCACTACACATTCCATGCTGTCCTCATATGTAAATACTCGTGAGAAACTCATTCTTGAGTTCTCCTTGAACCAAAAACCATTCATTTTTCCCAAAATCAGTCATCTCCATTCACTTCTTGATATTTGTTGATGAATCCTTCTCAAGAGGATGTTCTCATGTTGTGGGATTTCTATGTCACAGCTTTTCAGTCACAGGAAGTTGTTATGTCTGAAAGGATCGCATTACCGAAAGAGGAGAAGAAAAAGATGAAGTATCAATATGATTCATACCATAACTCCATCCCACCTTCACAAATGATCTCTTATTGTGATGAGGTGAGAGACAAAGACGTTTCTCATATGAACTTTGAAGATTTTCTTCAAAGAGTAGATGCTGCAGTTACAAAGGATATGCTCTCAATCAAACAGAGCAGTATTCATCTTGTCTCAACATTCCCATTGGCTGCCTTAGAATCGGAGTTCGTGTTCGCTTGTGCAAGGAATTTTGATCCTACTTCTAAAACCGTTAAGGATCAAGATGGTAAGACCATTATCAGTCTAGATCCGGAAACGGTGGACAAAATCTTCAAAGTACCAATAAGTCCTGTCACCATCAACATCACTAAGCAGAAGGCTCTTGACAGGTGGAATGAGGATACTCCTTCATGCACAAAATTCATAAATGAGAACTGGCTGCTCCATAAGAGGCCAAGCATTGCAAGATGGCCTAAGGGGATTCGGCGCACTGAATTTAAGGAGGAAATCAGCGATCTTATTACCTTGTTCAGCTGCTTAGCAGGGTTGAAGACTTCAAACACCTTCGAGCCCTCGATGTACAAATATATTTCCCTCATCGTTCGGTCAAAGAAGAAGATTTTCTGGGGGGAAATGATCAGTGACATGTTGTGTGAATAGCTTACTCAAGTTGTTGATACTTGCACATTTTATATGAATTCCTATCTGGTCTATATTGCTGCATCTCTTGGATCTTTTTCCGGACTATCTACTAAGGGAGATAGGTCATTAGTTCCAGTATGGGAGTATTATCCTCAGCTTGTCTTGAAGGCTAGCCGTTCACATTACCGCAAGGTACAGGATGCCTTCTATGGGCATTTCATGTGCATGTTTGACAAAAGTCTTCCGAACCGGCGGGTGTCAGATGAGGCATGGGTCAAAGTTAATGAATACGGCTGTCTGTTCCTCCAGTTTCCTAGCTTCACATACATACGAGTGGGCTATTTCAAAGGTGAGCCACATACATTACCAAGGTATCCTACGGATAAAATTATACTCATGGAGCTAGCCAGACAACTTATGTCCGTTTAGATGAATTAAAATGCATTGCATAGACCCGTGTGGAGATTTCCTCTCGAAATCCATTGAAGATTGGCAGATTGCATGTAGTTCATGAAATGTTTGTAAATACAGGAAAACATATTTCTATGTGCAGAAGTCATGTAATCAAGTTACAAGTAAATTAAGGCTTGTAACATTGAATAAGTCAAAATAGTTAGTTGTTTGAATGAGTCAAAGTGGTTGAGGGTTTCCCTTTTTCTCTCCACTTTTCTCTCTTCTGTTTTCCTATTTAAAGAAGAGAGCTCTTTGTAAATATTTTTATCTTTTGTTGAAACAAGCAGAGCCTATTGAGAACTAATTGATGAAAACTTTGAGTTTCATTGTATGAGTTTTTGAAAGTGAATAAAGGAAGCAAGATTCTTCAAACTGTGTTGTAAATCTTGAGATTAGATGATGTTTTCTTATGTCGCATTATTTGATCTTTTCCAAGTTCATTTCTAAAGCTAAGCTTGTGTGCATCATTGGAGGCTTCAATTCATTTTTCTGAGAGACTTTGAGCTACAGAAGAGGGATTGCTATAATAGTAGTGGCTGCTAGTATTTGGAGTTAAAAGACTTTGAGCTTTAATTTCAAGTATTTTCTTTATTTTTCAGGATTATTAGTGAGAGACTTTGAGCCTCACTTTTAGATCTTGTCACTTTGAAATATAATCGATTGCAAGAGACTTTGGGCCCTTGTTGTAGATTCACCAAATATATTAGTAACTGCTGCCTTAGTCATTGTTCTTATGTCAATTTCTAAGTCACCGGTATTATCGTAGCAATTAGGTTCTTTTTGTTGAATTTGAAAGTAACAGTTGTATGCAAATCATTCCTGAAAAAAGAGGAATTGATTGAGAGAACTACCCCTTTTATAATTTCAGTTAAGTTCCCATTGAAGCCACCTACGGTAAAAAGGGAGCCTCCCCTATTGCTGAGAGGAGAGATTTATCTCATTATACTGTTGTCTAAAACTACAATTTTGTAAGTTGTAGTCTTAGTGACTTACAAAATTTTTAGCCAACACCTCTTTCATTCATGCCAAAGAGGAAGAACTGGGTGAGACCTTCATCCAGAGTGAGTACCTATCGCTATGTGAGGACGAAAAGTTTCTAGATAGATACACGAAGCTGGTGTCATCCAGTCTCATCAACGGAGTATGCTATCCAACTATCTTCCGACTGGATTGGATTTGATTGGTTCTCAGTCATGTGCACGATCTAGGGTTTTGGCTTGCGAAAGGAGTATGTACGCAAATTACCAAGGAGGACTTGCCTCGAGTGACCAAGTACAGTCAGGAAGGGGAACACTAACCCTAAGAACCATCTCCAATGTTGTGGTTGCAAAACTGACAAAGTCAAAATCTGATGGTCGGCTTATGACCGTAAACGACATAGAAGATCAAGGAGTTCGGTTCGCATCCGCTGTGATAGGCTACAAGATTTATCAATCCAACAACTTGAACAGCATACCGGGAGGAGCCATTCATGCCGCTCACCGGATAATGCATGACAACGCCAAGTACGATCTTTGTGGAATGCTTCGAGGTCAAATATTTGAAAATATGAAGAAGCTCGACATTGTAAAGAAGAAATCCCTAAAGTATGGGACCCTACTGGTATGCCTTTACTTTTACCATTCTAACTTCTTTCTGGGAATAGGAAAGGTAACTTGGGCAACCAACCGGCCAGTTATGATACAGATAAGTGATATGGCCGACCAACTGGGAAACTAGTTCGGTAAAGTAAAGACCGAGTACTTTGAGGCATTTCAACTAAGGATGCATGCAAGAGAAAGGGTTCCGTCAACTATTGTTGACTCGTACAAAGATGATGTATGTTTTCTGGTCTCCACCGATCACTGCATCATTCAAACAATGGAACCAAGAACCGGGTATGCTCCTGAACTGGGTTACGAGATCACCTCCAAGACAGCCAAGGCACATGCTGATGCCCTACAAGAAGCTGATCTAGATCTCTTTGCTTATCGGTTTGGTACCTTTGAAGAGATTCAGGATAATTTGAAGAAAATGGCACCAATCAAGAATGTCTATGTCAAAAGGACCCCTACACCAAAGAAGAAACCGGTGACAGAACAACTCAAGGCTCAAAGGAAGAGAGCACAACTGGTACCTAGCACTCAAGAGGAAGAACAGTAGGAAACAAAAACTGAAGAAACAATTCCTCTAGTTAGAAAGAGGAAATCTGGTAAACCGGTGAAGGAAGATGCACCGAGAGCAAGAAAGCCCACAATTGATGAATTTGTGGCAAGGTTAAAGGAATCAGGTGGCATAGAATTAGTTGATAGGAGATATCAATTGGCAAATGAAGAAGATAGAAGAAAAATAGAAGAAGCAGTAGTTCACTGTATTCACAAATTCAACCTTTCTCCCACAGAACTTCATAAGGTTGTCCCTGATGACCTCCAAGAAATTCTTGAAGTTAGATGGAAAACTTCAATGGACAGCGAAAAGGGCTGAGGATGCGAGCTCTACTTGAGGTTCAAAACCATCTCACTCTGGACGAGGCCACACACCAAGCCGAACTACACAAGCAAAATTTCCTGATAAAGAGGAGGATCGGTCAGATGCTTGTCGGTGAAGTTGACAGAGTTCATGAAGAAGGCGTGGCAACATGGACTAAGCTTCTTCAAACCCAACAACAGGTTGAAGAAGCATGTCAAAGGACCATTGAGCCATCGATCACTGGTACCGGAAAAGGAAAAGGAGTTCTTGGAGCAGAAGTACCGGTCAAAGAAAAGAATCCTACCAGACTGGCATCATCGACATCACTGATGATAAAGCTGATGGACATATTGTCATTGATGTCAAAATCATAGATTGATGACATTAATCTATTGATATATAAAGAAGTTAATATATTACAGCATATGAGATATACAACAACAACAATAATACGTATACAACACATACGTATACAGTGTACATTCCAGTTATGATCAGCAGTCTTACGGCAAATATAATAGAAATAATCAGAAGATACTCACAGAAATACATACGTATATAATACTCAGAATTATAGGTACATAATAGAAGCAGAGATAATCAGAATACGAACAGGTATATGAAGGTATACGAAGGTATATGAAGGAGATATATGAGCATACGATATACACAGCATATCGTATACACAGACAGACAAAAGACGGTATTTCAGCATATTTTAGAGATGCATATATTCAGCATATATCGTATATATATGCATATGTACACAGCGATGAAGACAGAGATTTATATATTATAAACAGAACATACATACAGGAGACAATATATATAAAAGATGTTTTCATTTATAACCAGCGAACCAATATGGGATACCGGCGACAGCAAACAAAAGGAAATGCGGAGCCGTTATGGGAGGGTGTGTGTTAAATTCGATCGATGGCTATGGTTGAATATTATTTGATGCAGCGGTTGTATATATCATGGCTGTTATATAAAACAGCGATAGCATATATCGAATATCCCAAACAGAGATATTATCAATGCCTCCGATAGACAGCAAAACATAAAAGGTGCGGGTGATAGTAAAGACTCAGTTTAAAAGATTAATTGCGATGATGAATGGTGTTTTACGGGTATTAAAATGAAAGACATAAAATAATAATAATATTAAATTGATTAATATTATTAAATCTAAACTAAAAGTTGCGATAAAGAGTCATATCTTTTATAAGAGACGTATCGTTTCTTTAAAGGTATGAATGTATAAATATTGAATCAAACATTTTTAAAAAGAAAGGAAGTCAGCGATAAAGAGAAGTGAACAGAAGAAGATTTAAAAGGCATGTTATATTCAAAATGAAGATTTGATTACAATATATAAATAATCAGAATAAAATCTGATATACATAAAATGAGGTGTCATTAAAAATATATTTTAATAAATATTTTGTAAAGGCTGACTTTGGAAAGGAGTATGTGGTGATATCAAAATGTCCATCATCAGTTGAAAATAGCAACATTGCCAAGGTGGAAGAAAAATTTATACAGCAAGTTGGTGCTCAGAATCCAGACAGGGGGAGTCGGTGCTTCCAGTGGGTCGGTGCCTGCGAAGTGTGGGAGTTGGAGCTTCTAGTGAGTCGGTGCTCATAAACATAGGGGTTGGAGCCTCTAGTAGGTTGGAGCCTACAAACTATTTGTAAAAGAACAAATTTATATAAAACAAATTATTTTGTGGTTTTCTCCCATATTGGGTTTCCACGTTAAATTTGTGTTCATGTGCATAATTGTTGATTTGAGAATTTGAAATTATTTTTGAATAAAAGCTTTTAAATTGAAAAATAGTTAATATACTGATTCACCCCCCCCTCTCAGTATATTTGTGTGCTCTTCAAAAGCTAGTGATCAGGCTCGCCCAACCGTTCTTGTCTCTCCAGAAAAAGGTAAGGCTCACACCATGACTGTTAATGATATAGTTGATGAAGTGATGGATTTTGGAGAAGTAGACAATGCTGCTAGATGGTATAGTGTGCTAGGGGAGGAAGATAAACAAGCAATAATAGTGGCACTAGTGGAAACCTTCATGGATTACAACAAAACTCCAAGAGACTATAGGTCTAAGTTTCCCCCTGAGCTAAACACAAGACTAATGACAAAATGGAGAACCGGTCTAAGCTCCAACACTAGAATCTCTAAGGAGACATTGTCACTAGTCAGACCTAGTCTTAGTGAAGATACTATCAAATTTCTGTTAGAGGAAGCATCAATGAATCTAGATACCAGAAATAGGGTTGCCAAAATAATAAATAGTTATGAGAATGAAGTCTATAAAGAGACTCTAGACTTCTGGCAACAATATGACTTCGGTTCTCTTAAGGCAACAGGTCCGCAAGATCAACCCGAACCAGCACTGGTACCACCGGTTCAATTCACTACTCGTGAAGAACCCACCATTGGTGAACAAGTGAATCTGGAAGAGGAAGCTCTGCCAGAGGAACAAGTGCTAGGAGACGATATAGCTGTGGGTGAGCTACATACAGCAGAAGATCAACACACAGAGGAAGACCCTCCAACAGAGAAAATGGAACGAGAACAGGATGCTCAACCAGAAGTAGAAGTACTATCGGAAGGGGAAGTACAGAATGAGGAAGAAAGACCAGCAGCAGAAGTCCTACTAGAAGAGGAGACACAACCGAAAAATGTGGCAATATCGGAAGAGATAGTCCAATCGGAAAAGGAAGAAAAAGAAGAATAACATAATGAACAGGAACAAGAGTTACCTGTACATATTGAGCAAGCACTACCGATACAAGAGCCTAGACAAAAGGAATAGGTAGATGTTCCAAGCTCGTCCTCATCCAAGAGGAAATTATCCTTTGCAGCAGATACAAAAGCCAAAAGAAGCAAGGCTATCGAGACTGTGGTTGACATCAACAAAATGTCAACAAGGCAGCTAAAGGAGCTGACTAAGCAGAAACAAGACATGGTCCTAACTAGTGTTAAGAACATTCTGTGCAACTTTGTACCTGATGTTGACATTGACGAAGATGAACCTGCAATTAATCAGTTGGAGATACTGGCACAAGCGATCGGAGAAGATGTCACCGATCCAGAAACAATTGCCATTGATCACTATGAACAAAAAAGGATAGAGATTCTTCATAAACAGGTCAAAGAAATAAAGGTGACAGTTACTACCAATGTAACAGTACTGCAACAACAATTGCAAGTTGCAGGAAGTCTGATGATAAGGACTTCAAATTTGGATACCTTTACACAAGATCACTGAAAAGTCCTCCAAGACTTCTGAAGACATAAAAGCTCCGTCTTCCACATTTGATGTAAAGAATAAATCTGCAACAGATTTCAGCAAAGAAATGACAAGTCTAGCTCTCATTCCGAGAAAAACTTCTGAAGAAAAGACCAAGCGAATCCAAGATCTTATTGGATTTCAACTGTTTCTCGCCCCAACATTTGATTTAATGCAACAAACAACAACAACAACAGAGAATCTGATCAGTGAACTGGACTACAAAACAGTAGAGGACATGGAGAATATCATAGTATCGCTGAAAGCAGCACTCAAAAATCTCGAACGTCACCGATCAATGGAATCTTTTTCTTCATTCAGCGAAGAAAATTTACAAGGATATCTTCACCAAGCTACAAATGTAAAAGCATAAGTAAGGCATAATCCTTTGTCTTATGGAGGCAAAAAGGGGAAGAAGAAGACTTTGGTTGAAGAAGAAGACATCAGAGAAGGGTGAGAAGGTCAAAGATCAGAAAAGAGAGAGTAGATTCAGCTACAGGACAAAAGAGTTATAGCACTAGAGCAGGGGAAGTCTACAAATAGGGGAAGTCTGCAAATAGAAGAGCTGAAGTATACAGTACAGGGAAGAAGTCTACAGAACAAGGAATTAATTGTGATGAGTAAGTGATGGTTTTGCCACCAATGACAAAGGGGAAGATTGTTAGCAAATTTAAGTTGTCATTAGTGTAGATAGATGCAAACACCATTCCCACCGGTATAAGGTACATCGGTAGATCACTCATTTTACTTTATATGCCCGGTAGACTAAAACAAAGTATATGCACTGGCAGACTAAACAAAGGAGATGCACTGGTAGACCGAACAGATACCGGTGATGAAGAGGGGATGAACCGGGTATGATATTGTGTAATGAGCCTACCTGACTCTTTCTATAGATACTGTATAGTTCTGAAATTTGCTAGCACTTGTTTTTTTGAATTTGCCAATGAATGATTTTTAAATAAACTTTTCCAGAATTAAATGATTTAAATCACAATAAATTCTAACTTCAACAAATTCTCTTGAAATAATCAAACTTATAAATTTATTAACACATAGCACCTGTCAACAAATATAAATGTGAAGTATGCACCTTTATTTGAATTATGTGGCAAGCCAGGTTGTCACACAGCCACTGAAGGAATTACATAGGTCATCAAAGACAAAACGCAGCACCCTGAATTCTAACACAATACCTCAAGAGAATCACGCAGCCCATAAATATAAATGCAGCCACTAATGGAAGGAGTCACAGTTTGAAATAGACTCCACGCAGCCACTGGGAGAAGTCACGTGACTTCCTACAGTCCTCACGCAGCACCAAAAGGAAAAACGTGGCTCCTTGAAACAACATGCCGCCTTCTGAAAATTATTCGCAGCCTTAATAAATTTGGAGGCAGCACCTGTAGTGTAATATGCAGTCCCTTGGGAGATATCACAGCCTCCTTTGCACAACAATTGCATCCAGATGAAGAAAAATCGAACCCAGCTGTAGTAGTAATTGAATTGAATTTAAACTTGTACCAAATTGATATACATCAGCATCAATTTGCAGCCATGAATTATCAAAATTTCTTCCACAGAATTAAATGCACAATTCACCACCACAAGAATGATTCAAAGTGCAGTAGAGAGGAATCAGTCCTCAAACCCTTGTTGAAAGCTCTCAACAAAAAACTTCATAAAAATAATGTCTTCAAGAATGAATGAAATGAAATCTCAATCCCCTTTCATAATATTCAAATTCATTTGTCTTCATCTCCTTTAATTTACTTTCATTTCATTTCTCATAAAGCAACTTTATTTTATAATTTAAAGATGACATATAATAAAGTCACTTTATTAATTTAAACTCCCCCAATGCTCCAAAAATGCTCTTTTCATTAATATAATGATATTCTGACACATAGGGTCCCTGTTTTATGTGCTCAAGATTTAAAACTTCTCAACCCGGTTCCAACGAGCTATAACGCCAAGGTGTCCAATATGCAATCCCAATAAAAATAGCAACCTTAGCCAATTTAATTAAATAATAATCATAATTCACCCATCTTGCGAAAATGACTGAAGAAGCATCAAAATCGAAATCTGATAGCACAGACATGATCTTGATGAAGAAAGACGATAAATGAACCTAACAAGGTGACTTACTAAAAATAGACGCTCCCTCCAAGAATCTTGGAGTCCAAACTGGAAGCCGGAAATAAAATCTGAGAGCATCATTCAACTCCTCTAACTCACTTGAGCTCATCGGAACCATCCCTTGACTTACTATAAATAGTAAGTCCCACCAAACGGAGCCAAAACCCTCAACAAGGTCCTCTAATCACCAGTATTAGCCTACAAGGACCCGGTAATAGGTTAAATCCAATAACTTTGATGCCCGCTTAAAAATGGGGACATTACAGTCCTCCCTCCCTAAAATTGCTTGTCCCCAAGCAATCTCAGAAAACAAAACATAGAAGTCCACTTGGATCCCAAGGATGGTCCTGGGTAATGTCTCTATCATCACTATACTCTTGTGAAGAAATCATCAACATCAATAGTACAAGCATCAACATCTGAGAAACTACAGTCAACACCCAAACTGAAGATGCTATGTAATGTCCCCGATTTAGCAGGTCTTTGCAGTGAGCATAGTCAGTTCATCAAAGCGACCCTCGTGAGCTGACAGTATGATTTGAGGGTCTCTGGGAGTTTTTGGGACGGACTTACTATTTTTGGTAAGCCTATCTTTAGCCGTAGCTATTTCTGGCAGGGCAGTGCCTATTTCTGGTTGGGCAGTTGGATCTGGGCTTTGCCAGAATTATTTTGATTGCAGTCTGTCAGTGCAGTGGCTTTGGAGTTTAAATGACATTATTAAATTAAATTATCTTGGTTTAATTTAATAACTTGACTTTATAATATTATATTATAAAGTGGGAGTATTTTATAAAGCCAATTAAGTGAATTATTAAAAAAAGTGCTTTTTCGAAAAAGCTATATATATTCTACTCGAAAAAGCACTTGGATTATCTTCTATGCAATCATTTATTATTGAAGTTGGTGAAGAAAAGCTCTAGCTAGGGTTTCGAGGACAGATTCCTCATTCTTGTAATTTGAGCCATTTCCTATTAGTGGTGAATTTTACATCTACTCATTCTGTGATTCTTGATTCAATGTTGAGGTATATCGGATTCGAGGTTTGATTCTGAAGTTGGTTATTGTTGATGAATTGTTTGCTGGAAACAGTTCGATTTGATTTTGAAATAATACTGGGCATTGCAATTAATAAGTCTAATTATTGGAGGTTGGCGGCATGAATTTTGGAGTTTGATATGCGGATTTGTGTTATAATTGAAACTATAATACCAATCCGATTTGTGCTGGTGCTGATCGATTTCAATGTAGGAAATCGAATTTCTCCCTTTGCGAATTTTTTGAGTCTCCTGGCAATTACGGTGGGTGCTGTTGCATCTTTCTTGAATCGCGTGGGAAGTTCTTGGCATGCGACTACATTCTGCTGTGCATTTTGGGAGTGTACACCTGTTCTGCGTTTTTCCTTGGTGCTGTGTAGTATTGCGTGGACTGCAAAGTTATAACTGGAATTGCAGTTGCTACATGTTGGAGATCATAGTTTTCTAGCCGAGCGTCAAAGTATCAGCTGGAAGTCATTACTGGTTGCTGCGACATTTCCAGCAGTTGGATGTTGCCTAGTTTTGATAGTTGGTTGCAATCTACGTAAAGGTGGTGGAATATTCAGGTGCCGCCAATATTTTCCTTCCACAAATTTTGAATTCATATATATGAAATTTGATAAGATCGAACAATAAAAGCTATTACAAATAAACTTTATATTGGTCCCATTTTCAAGAATAGATTGAATTTTCTATTTGAGAATTTATTTGTTTGAATAATATATAAGCAATTACATACTTCAAAGAAATCTAAGAGTGATCAATACAAGAAGAACAAGTCTGGTTCTTCATAGTGGCATCAGAGCCAAATTCTTGCCAGCCTGCAGAATTAATTGGGTTCAGCATGGCACAAAGGTTTAGACTTGGTATGTTCTACTCCCGCAGAGGTCCTAATTCTCCTCCTGGTGAGAGAACCTGAGATACAATTTGGTAGTATGGAAGACAGAGGTGTAGATGGTTTAGGTAATACAGGTGGTCCAGGTAATGCAGGTGGATCAAGTAATTCAGAATATAGGGATGCTGCTACTGCTTCGGAAGTAGATAGAGAAGTACGTGATACTTTCTGGGGTATTGCAGAGGGACAACATCATGTTGCTACTGTACTACAGCAGTTATCGGATACATTACAGTGGATGACAATCCCTGTTGATTGGGGCCGAGATAGAGGTGCTCGAAGTGCTTTAGTTAATTCTCATCGATCTCGAGCAGATGATAGGTCACATGTGGGTGACAGGATGAGAGCCGAGGATCGTCCTAGGCAGGAAGACAGACATGACAGAGCAGGGCATGCTGGTGTTCATGATAGACCACAACGTCCTGTATTTTTGAGACCCGAGGTGGATGTTGTTAGCACTGAATCTGAGGCCGCTCCGTTTGTAGATGATATTGTTGCACATTATGCTGAGTGGGATGCCTTACCGCATGTGGTAAAAAAAAATCTGAATTTTGATAGGTATCTATCACAGAAATGTGATCACACTAGGGGTAGACCGGTGCCTGATAGACAGAGGCCTAGGGATACAGACTTATGCTAGGTTACCAACAAAATGATTTTGGATCATTTTGATGGCAGTGGTAAGGTGACAGCACGAGCTTGGGTCCACAAGTTGGACACTTATCTATCTTTACGTCCTATGTCTGAGGAGGACACCATTCGTTTTGCTGTGCTACATCTGGATGGTATAGCCCATGACTGGTGGTACCATGGGTTGGTGTCACTTCGACACGATCAGATCTTTTATTATTAGGAGTTTGTGGATAGATTGATTGAAAGGTTTGATAGGAAGGATCCTGAAACATATTTCAGAGAGTTGGCCCAGTTGCGACAAACAAGTAACCTGGAGACCTTTATCAGTGAGTTCCAGCGATTGTCTGTTATGGTCTATGACATTTTAGAGAGGAGGAGAGTTATGCTCTTTGTGGAGGGGCTGATGGAGCCTACCAGAGGATGGGTTAAGTCTTTGGACCCACCGGCCTTGCAAGAAGCTATGAAAAAAGTAAGGAATTTAGAAGCATCAACTCCACGGAACAGATTTGCTGCGAGACTTTCCAACACTTCTTATGACAGGACAGCACCAAAAAGGGATGATAGAGCTGATTCTAGTCATCCTATAGCAGGTCCTTTGGATCAAGAAACATTAAATGATCTAAGGAGAAGAAAATTATGTTTTCATTGTAGAGGGCCCTATGATTTGAATCATGATTGTCCCTCGAAACCAAAGGGAAATAATAAGATGATGGAGTGGTTTTATGATGATGAAGATGATTCTGAATTTTCGGGACAACGAGTTGATGATGAGTATGATTCACATGAGGTTCCAGTAAATGATGATGAACAGGTGGGTAATTCTGATTTCAAGGTTGTGTACCTCACGAGCATGAAAAAGGAAGACTCTGTTAGGATGCATGGTCTCTTGGCAGGACAACAAATCATTGCTCTCTTTGACACAGGAGCTACTCATAATTTCATCGACTCCCGTTTGGTGGCCAAGAGGGGATTTGAAACTGAAGATTTTGAAGGACTCAGAGTACAGGTAGCTGATGGTTACTCCCTCAAGTGTGATAAAAGGATTCCTGAGCTTCCTGTAAAGCTGAATAATTATTCCTTCAAGGCAGATTTTTATGTGGTTGACATGGGCAGCACTGATATAGTTCTCGGTATGAGCTGGTTGCATTCACTTAAAGATATCTACATGAATACGGAAAGGATGGAATTGAGGTTCATCAAGGATGGTAAGACACATTCTTAAGGCCATTTAGGGTGGTGATTTGAAGACTATTTCCTACAACCGTATGCAGCAGTTGGTGAGGCATGATGATGTTATTGATTGGGCAGCAGAGTGCAGGGTGTTGTCTACATCAGAGAACATAGATGGGCCGGCTTATCATCCGGATATTCAGCAGCTCAGAATTAAACACTCCAAGGTGTTTAATGATTTACCTTATGGCAGACCACCTGATAGAGGAATTGAACACATCATTGAGTTAGAGGAGGGCACTAAGCCCATCATGATTACTCCTTACCGGCACCCTAAGCGACTGAAAGATGAAATTGAAAAGACCATTCAGGAGCTGCTCGCTATGGGACATATTAGGCCGAGTAAGTCTCCTTTTGCTTCATCGGTTGTCTTGGTGAAGAAAAAGGATGGGACACTTAGAATGTGTATAGATTACCGAATGCTGAATAAGAAAACTATTAAAAATCGGTACCCGATTCCTTGTATTGATGAGCTTATTGATGAGTTACATGGGGCTAAATACTTCTCCAAGATTGACTTGAGATCCGGATACCATCAGATCAGAGTTAGAGAACAGGATGTGGAGAAGACGACATTTAGGTGTCATTGTGGCCATTTTGAGTTCCTAGTCATGCCCTTCGGTTTGACTAATGCTCCCGCTACATTTCAGTCTACTATGAACAAAGTCTTCCATGGTCAGTTGCGGAGATTTGTTCTTGTTTTCTTTGACGACATATTAGTCTATAGTAAGACTTGGGATGAGTATGTGGCACATTTGGATACAGTACTCGGCATTCTTGATGAGGCTTCTTTGTTTGCTAAGGAGTCCAAGTGTGCTTTAGGTATGACAGAGTTACTGTATTTGGGGCATATTATCAGCTCAGAGGGAGTTCGCATGGACCCGGACAAGGTTCATGCTATTTTGGAGTGGCCTACACTAGGAAACTTGACACAATTGAGGGGATTCATTGGTTTGTGTGCTTTCTATCGAAGATTTGTGTTAGGATTCTCTAGGCATGCAGCGCCGCTTACTGATTTAACCCGTAAGGGTGCCTTTGTTTGGACTGATCAGGCACAGGAGTGTTTTGAGAAGTTCAAGGTTATTATGACTACATGCCCGATTTTGGCATTACCGGATTTTACGAGACCCTTTGAGTTGCATTGTGATGCCTCAAGGGAAGGTATTGGAGCGGTGCTATCTCAGGATCGCCACCCTATTGTTTTTGAGAGTCGTAAGCTCAGGGGTCTTGAGAGGCTGTTTAGTATTTATGACAAGGAAATGTTGGCCATTATGCATGCTTTGGCCAAATTCAGGCAGTACTTGGTGGGGAGTAAATTTTGTATTAAAACTGATCATAACAGCTTGAAGCATTTCCTTGGACAGCGTGATCTGAATGAGAGACAACAGAAGTGGGTTAGCAAGTTGCAGTCCTATGACTTTGATATTTCTTATATCAAAGATACTCAAAATGTGGTAGCTGATGCCCTTTCACGGAGACCCCACTTGTGTGTGATTTCGGAGATAACTGAGGATTGGAGACATAGGATTGTTGCTAAGTATGCTCGGGATCAGTGGGCTTCTGGTATTGTTGATGGTAGTGTTTAGGACAGCGATTATACTCTTGTGAATGAGCTGATCATTTACAAGGGAAGGATATATCTGGTCCCAGGGTCTAGTGTCAGATAGATCATTTTTCAAGCTTTCCATGATTCACCCTTGGCAGGACATCCGGGTTTTTTTAAGACCTATAGGCAGATTCGTGAGAGGTTCACGTGGAAAGGGCTGAAGACAGATGTTCAGTAGTATGTCCGTGAGTGCTCTGTTTGTCAGCAGAACAAACAGGAGCATACTTATCCGGCCGGGTTGTTACAGCCACTTCCCATTCCTGAGCGGAAGTGGGCTTGCTTATCTATGGATTTTATTGTGGGTTTGCTGAAAGCCCAAGGTAGAGACTATATCTTCGTGGTGGTGGATCGTCTTACCAAGTATGCCCATTTCTTCCCGATTACTACCACTTTCTCAGCTGTTCAGTTAGCTAAATTATTTTTCCGGGAGATATTCAGATTACATGGGTTGCCCCGGACTATTGTGAGCGATCGAGATAATTGCTTTATGAGTCATTTTTGGCAGGAGCTTTTTCGGTTATGTGGTACGGAATTGACTCTCAGCACTAGCTATCACCCTCAGACTGAGGGTCAGACCGAGATAGTGAATAAATGGGTGGAGGGCTATCTGCGGAATTATGTGTCTTCTCAGCAGCGGGCTTGGGTGAAGTGGATACATTTGTGTGAGTTTTGCTATAATTCCACTCATCACATGACTATTCAGATGTCACCATTCCGGGCTCTGTATGGATATGATCCACCTAGTTTCATGGATTTATTATGCAGTGACAGTCGAGTGCCCAGTGCTGGGGAAATGTTACAGGATGATCAGGACATCATGAGCTCATTGAAAGATAATATCCAGAGGGCTCAAAATCAGCAGAAGCAGTATGCTGATCAGAGGAGGACTGCCCGTACTTTTCAGGTTGATGATATGGTTTATTTGAAGTTGCAGCCCTATAGACAGTCTTCTATCAAGAAGAGCGGAGCTGAAAAGCTTAAGCCCCATTATTATGGACCTTTTCGGGTAGTTCATCGGGTGGGAGAGGTTGCTTATGGCCTGGATTTACCTCTTGACAGCAAGGTTCATAATGTTTTTCACGTCTCACGCCTCAAGAAGGCATTGGGTCAGCATGTTGTACCTTCTACGTTACCTCCCTTGGATGATGAGGGCAGATTGGAGTTGGTTCCTGAGGCTATATTGGAGACCAAGGAGAGGCATCTGCGGCGTATAGTTGTTAGAGAATTTTTGGTAAAGTGGCATGGACTTCCTGATGAGGATGCCACTTGGGAGTCTGAGGACATTTTGCAGCACTTGGGATTGCGATTGCTTGGGGACAAGCAATCTTGGGGAGGGAGGACTGTAATGTCCCCGATTTAGCAGGTCTTTGCAGTGAGCATAGTCAATTCATCAATGCGACCCTCGTGAGCTGACAGTATGATTTGAGGGTCTTTGGGAGTTTCTGGGACGGACTTACTATTTTTGGTAAGTCTATTTTTAGCCGTAGCTATTTTTGGCAGGACAGTGCCTATTCCTGGTTGGGCAGTTGGATTTGGGCTTTGCTAGAATTATTTTGCTTGCAGTCTGTTAGTGCAGTGGCTTTGGAGTTTAAATGATGTTATTAAATTAAATTATCTTGGTTTAATTTAATAACTTGACTTTATAATATTATATTATAAAGTGGGAGTATTTTATAAAGCCAATTAAGTGAATTATTAAAAAAAGTGCTTTTTCGAAAAAGCTATATATATTCTACTTGAAAAAGCACTTGGATTATCTTTTATGCAATCATTTATTATTGAAGTTGGTGAAGAAAAGCTCTGGCTAGGGTTTCGAGGACAGATTCCTCATTCTTGTAATTTGAGCCATTTCCTATTAGTGGTGAATTTTACATCTACTCATTCTGTGATTCTTGATTCGATGCTGAGGTATATCGGATTTGAGGTTTGATTCTGAAGCTGGTTATTGTTGATGAATTGTTTGCTGGAAATAGTTCGATTTGATTTTGAAATAATACTGGGCATTGCAATTAATAAGTCTAATTATTGGAGGTTGGCGGCATGAATTCTGGAGTTTGATATGCGGATTTGTGTTATAATTCTGAAACTATAATACCAATCCGATTTGTGTTGGTGCTGATCGATTTCAGTGTAGGAAATTGAATTTCTCCCTTTGCGAATTTTTTGAGTCTCCTGGCAATTACGGTGGGTGTTGTTGCATCTTTCTTGAATCGCGTGGGAAGTTCTTGGCACGCGACTACATTCTGCTGTGCGTTTTGGGAGTGTACACTTGTTCTACGTTTTTCCTTGGTGCTGTGTAGTATTACGTGGACTGCAAAGTTATAACCGGAATTGCAGTTGCTACGTGTTGGAGATCATAGTTTTCCAGCCAAGCGTCAAAGTATCAGCTGGAAGTCATTACTAGTTGTTGCGACATTTCCAGCAGTTGGATGTTGCCTAGTTTTGATAGTTGGTTGCAATCTACGTAAAGGTGGTGGAATATTCAGGTGCCGCCAATATTTTCCTTCCGCAAATTTTGAATTCATATATATGAAATTTGATAAGATCGAACAGTAAAAGCTATTACAAATAAACTTTATATTGGTCCCATTTTCAAGAATAGATTGAATTTTCTATTTGAGAATTTATTTGTTTGAATAATATATAAGCAATTGCATACTTCAAAGAAATCTAAGAGTGATCAATACAAGAAGAACAAGTCTGGTTCTTCACATGCTACAACAGGATCACCACGTGGGAGAAACTCAACTGACAGTAACTCACACAGGAGTAACTCAACCAACAGACTGGACTTGCCCCCAGTCTTCATGCCAACCAAACCATCATACCAGTCATCAAATGGATGCACTGAAGAACTTTGTAACTGGTAGATATCCTGAACATGAGGATCAAAAGTGAAACTAAAAGCACTCCTCATTGTGTACACCTTTGTAAACTGCTCAGTAAAAACAAACTGGCATCCTATAAAATCTGTCTGATAACCAGGCGCACTAATAGGATCCCCAACATCATCATCATCGTACAACTCTTGAAAATGATCATCACTGAGCTCAAACAACGGATTGTCATAAGTCATAGCGACATCCACATCAAATAAGGGATTGTTCACAAAGTGAATTGATCCCATCTGCTAATCTGAGCTAAAAAACTGCAAACTGTGAGAGACATGATGTGAAATTTGCTCTACCTGAATGGACTCATGTCTTTGAGAATCCTCACTATGTGCAATAAGTCCTTGTAAACTATGATTTTGGGACCTATCATAATCCAATAACCACTCTGAGTCATCATCCAATATCTGATATGATATACCAGACTCGCTGCAGCATGAATCATCCTCATGGATAACATCAATAGTGTCCACATTATCAATGCCAATATCACCAACCTGTAAAACCTCTGATATCACATGCCACTGCCAACGTGACTCACTGCTGTCATAGAAATCAGAATTAGAAGTACTCGCATTTAGCATGCAATCCTGAAAACTAACACTCATCATGTGAGTCAAAACCCATAGTGATATCCACAACATCCTCTACACTTCCCCTGTCATCATCGACATTGATAAGCTCAAACATAGGACTGTTGTCATAAAAATCAGAACCTATATCGTTAGTAATTTCATTGCTACCAGTTGATGTAGGGCTGCCATCAATGGTGGCTATCATGACATCAACATTCTCATGATCACGAGCTCCTGTCTCATGGAAATGATGAGACTCAATGCAACTGTCCTTAAGCAAGTCTGTCATAGCCTCATGCTCCTGAGAATAGCCTTTGGAATGCTCTCTTCTGTGTCAAGTACCTGTCAAAATTCAAATTCCTCTTAATTGCTTCTGGAAGAGCATCCCACTCTGCAAAGTGTGCCACCATGTCATCAACGAATGGTGTCGACTCTGTCTCTACACTAACTGCATCCAGCTTAGGCCTCAAGAAAGTAGGACGAAGAGGCCTATCATAAGTACCTATATGGTCAGCTTTATAATCACGCTTGTTATCTGCACGTGTCTTGTGTGATCTAACTGAAACACTCCGCACACCTCTATCTCTAGCACAATCACTTGGTAATGTGATACGCTGAAGAGTGTCTGAAAGTTGTTGCAATACATTTGCAACATGATGCTGACATTCTGCTAAATTTCTAAAAGCATCTCTGGCTTCCTTGTCAACATCATTGTCAATATTATCTCTGTGCCTGTTGCCTGCACGATCAACCTGTGGGTCCTGTTCATTTCCTTCGGGCGGGGGTGAAGCTCTACCCCTACGGACATAATGCATGCCAGGCACAAACCTGTCTGCCATAGCTAAACCCTCATAACCTCCAGGTTGGCAAGATCAATGCTCTGATACTACTGTAATGAGCCTGCCTGGCTCTTTCTATAGATACTATATAGTTTTGAAATTTGCTAGCACTTGTTTTTTTGAATTTGCCAATGAATGATTTTTAAATAAACTTTTCCAGAATTAAATGATTTAAATCACAATAAATTCTAACTTCAACAAATTCTCTTGAAATAATCAAACTTATAAATTTATTAACACATAACACCTGTCAACAAATATAAATGCGAAGTATGCACCTTTATTTGAATTATGTGGCAAGCCAGGTTGTCACACAGCCACTGAAGCAATTACACAGGTCATCAAAGGCAAAACGCAACACCTTGAATTCTAACACAATACCTCAAGAGAATCACGCAGCCCGTAAATATAAATGCAGCCACTAATAGAAGGAGTCACAGTTTGAAATAGACTCCACGCAGCCATTGGGAGAAGTCATGTGACTTCCTACAGTCCTCACGCAACACCAAAAGGAAAAACGTGGCTCCTTGAAACAATAGGCCACCTTCTGAAAATTATTTGCAGCCTTAATAAATTTGGAGGCAGGACGTGTAGTGTAATATGCAGCCCCTTAGGAGATATCACAGCCTCCTTTGCACAAAAATTGCATCCAGATGAAGAAAAATCGAACCCAGCTGTAGTAGTAATTGAATTGAATTTAAACTTGCACCAAATTGATATACATCAGCATCAATTTGCAGCCATGAATTATCAAAATTTCTTCCACAGAATTAAATACACAATTCGCCACCACAAGAATGATTCAAAGTGTAGCAGAGAGGAATCGGTCCTCAAACCCTTGTTGAAAGCTCTCAACAAAAAACTTCATAAAAATAATGTCTTCAAGAATGAATGAAATGAAATCTCAATCCCCTTTTATAATATTCAAATTCATTTGTCTTCATCTCCTTTAATTTACTTTCATTTCATTTCTCATAAAGCAACTTTATTTTATAATTTAAAGATGACATATAATAAAGTCACTTTATTAATTTAAACTCCCCCAATGCTCCAAAAATTTTCTTTTCATTAATATAATGATATTCTGACACATAGGGTCCCTGTTTTATGTGCTCAAGATTTAAAACTTCTCAACCCGGTTCCAACGAGCTATAACGCCAAGGTGTCCAATATGCAATCCCAATAAAAATAGCAACCTTAGCCAATTTAATTAAATAATAATCATAATTCACCCATCTTGCGAAAATGACTGAAGAAGCATTAGAATTGAAATCTGACAGCACAGGCATGATCCTGATGAAGAAAGACGATGAATGAACTTGACGAGGTGACTTACTAAAAATAGATGTTCCCTCCAAGAATCTTGGAGTCCAAACTGGAAGCCGGAAATAAAATCTGAGAGCATCATTCAACTCCTCTAACTCACCTGAGCTCATCGGAACCATCCCTTGACTTACTATAAATAGTAAGTCCCACCAAATGGAGCCAAAAATCTAATCAGACAAAGAGTGTCAATTAAGATCATTGCTTTTATTTTGTGAAAGCATATTTAAATCTCTCTATCAGGGTGAACCCTAACAGGTTCTTTGTATAAATCATTTAACTAGGTAGCATCTTGATTGATGTTGAAAGTCCTTTAACAAGACGGCTCCTAATAGAGTCAAGATCTTGACCGGTCTTCTACCAAATCCCTTTACTGAGTAGCACTCTCACAAGTGCTTTGTAAGTTCTTAACCGGGCACCTTTATTACTGCAGTAGTGGAGTTGTGAGCTCTGTCTCACCGTGGTTTTTTCCTTCTAACCGAGGGTTTCCACGTACATATGATGTGTTGATCTGAGTATTTCTATTTCTGTTTGTGAATGGTTATTTACATTCTGTTTATCTTGCAAGAATCTTTATACAAGTTTTAATTGAAATAGAAATAGTATTTACTGATGCACCCCCCCTCTCAGTAACCGGTTAGGAATAACAATGTGCCATATTACTATGATTCACACCCATATTCATATATATACATACATACATACATACTACATATACTGCATATATATGTATGTATGTATGTATAACGAGGAATATATTTATATACATTAAAAGTAAAACATTATTATTGAAGTTATCACCTTAAATCATAATAAAGAAAATAGGTCAAGCAAAGGTTTGACAGTCCCAACCAGTGCTGAGAGGGGAGGGGTGAATCAACACCTTCAAAACTTTTCTCTTTAAATCTAGTGAAGTATACTTGGAATTGTAAGCCAAGACCGATTTAAGCATCTAATGACAGTAAGCAAACAATCACACAGTGACACCAGATTTATCACGTGGAAACCCGGTTAGGGTGAAAACCACGGTGTGAGGAAACCTCACAAATTCTGTACTCTTCTGGAGTACACCCTGTTAGGAGCCTTCCCAGTTAAAGGATTATAACACACTGTTAGGTGGGACCCAGTTAAGGGATTTGTTACAATAAGGCCGGTTAGTGTCTGCTTGGTTAAAGGACTTTAGAACACCTTTCAAGATGCCACCCGGTTAGGGGATTTGATACAAGGGACCTGTTAGAGTTCACCGAAATACTAAGATTTAACTATTGTAATTGCTAGAGAACAATAGAGGGATTGACCTTTTATAGATGACTACACATAGCCTGATAAGATCTCTGTTTGTGCTTAACTGAGAAACATCACCGGTCTCTGCAGGTTGTTCTCCTCTACTATTGTGGTTCTTTGCACACTCTTCTTTCACACTTCTTCTTTCTTATTTTCACCCCTGACTTCTTCAACATACAGGTTCACTCTTTTACTCGACAGAATGAAGAAACTTTCATTCTCCTCAGGCAGATGAATATATAGAGCCCTAGCCCTAATTGCGCTCCTCATGCATGACCTAAGTACAGATCTTTATCGGATTCATTACTCAGTGGAGTACTAGTTTACTGAGGAAGCATCCGATGCATGCCCTTGCCTTATCTGCTTTCCGAAGAAAACAATAGATGCGTGTCAAGCATCTTTCCTTTATGAGAGATAACGCTTTGTTTTAAAGCCACTGATTCCGGCTTTAAAACCTCCAGACGCGCCTTAAACTGATCACCAGTGTAACTCAAAGACTTCTGGAATTAGTGCAGAAAATCCCGATGAAAGAGTTGATTGAAATAGGTAGTTGACTATGACTTCCTCGGTTCATACCAGAGTCATTGCTAGATCGGTTAAGATCCTTATGTTGTGAACAGGTAAGAATGTTTGACTTGTCACTAATGCTTCTTTGGCTTATTGGTTGTACCTTCCTCGGTTGTATTGTTGCTTTCTCTGTGCTTGACTATACCGGTTGTAGCCTGGTCCTCGGTTGATGGTTGAATCCTCCTTTGCTTGACTGTATACATTATCCAGTTGCTGATGCTTTGTAGAGTGGCCGGTTGTATTCCCTTACAGTCACTTCTGTCTTGTATGTTGGCACCATCTGCCAAACCATCCTCCTTTCATACAGATTTCCTTGGATCTTTAGACTTAATAGAGATGACAAAACTCTATCTTCTTTTGCCAATCAATGACAATACTTTTACTGGTAGTAGGCTTTACCGGTTATCAACAATCTCCCCCTTTGGCATTGATGGCAAAAACTTGATGGGCAATCATACATTATTGTATCACCGGGTTTCAGTGCTTGTGTTTCTGGATTACTGCTACTGTCAGTGGTGTTTATTGCCAAACTCTCCCCCTTTTTGACAATAATGCCAAAGGATAGTCAGAAGGACTACCTTTATCTAATCTGCTCCCCCTATGAGAAGCATTCTTTTTTATTAGTCCAGAAAAGATGAGGTGTAACCCTCTGTTGAAGCATAATGAACTGATGATCACCTTTGCAGGTTTACTGAAGATCATGAAGGGGTATCACCCCTAGTTTACCTTTGAGATACTCAAAAGTACTCTTTGGTAATGGCTTTGTGAAGATATCAGTAATTTGTTCCTTGGTGGGAACATACTTCAATCTCACCTCCTTGTCTTGTACCAACTCTCTCAAGTAATGATACTTGATGGCAATGTGCTTTGTCTTGGAGTGCATAACAGGGTTTTTGGATATGTTAATTGTATTGGTGCTATCACAATAGATAGCTATCGGTTAAGGTATCTGCTCTTTGATTCCTTCCAACAGTTGTTTGATCCAGATTACCTGTGTGCAATTGATTGGTGCAGCAACATATTCAGCCTCTGCAGTAGATTGTGAAATACAATTCTGTTTCTTAGTGGTCCAAGAAACAATTCTTCCACCGAGAAAGAATGCACCACCACTTGTGCTCTTTTTGTCATCAATGTTGCCAGCCCAGTCTACATAAGTGTATACTTTTATTTCAAATCCTCCCTTGTGTGGAAACCACAAACCATATTCCTCAGTTCCCTTTAGATATCTGAAGATTCTCTCCACTGCTATTAGATGTGTCTCTTTGGGATTAGCAGAGAATCTTGCCACTATGCCAAGCGCATGTGCAATGTCCAGTCTACTGTGAATAGCATAGTGCAATTTTCCTATCATGGACCGATACATTGTTTCATTCACTTCTTTTGCATCATCCTCCTTTGATAACTTGAGGTTGGTTATCATTGGGGTTCCAACCTGTTTAGATTCTTCAAGTCCAAAGGTCTTCAAAATTTCTTTTATATACTTGGACTGAGAGATAAAAATACCTTCTTTTAGCTGATGGACCTGAAGTCCAATGAAGAATTTTATGGCGCCTATCATAGACATCTCAAATTCTTTCTTCATTTCTTCAGCAAAGACTTTGCTCATCCTTTCATCACCTCCAAAGATGATGTCATCCACAAAGATCTCAGCAATTAGATTTCCATCTTTTCCGATCTTGAGATACATGTTGCTATTGTCCTCGGTTCTTATGAATACTATGGTCAGAAGATATGAATGCAACCTTTCATACCATGCCCTTGGAGCTTGCTTAAGCCCATAAAGAGCCTTTTTCAACTTACAGACCATATCATCATTTTGAGCTGATGTGAAGCCTTCCGGTTGTTCAATGTAGACTTCCTCTTCCAGTATTCCGTTCAGGAATGCAGACTTGACATTCATCTGATATACTTTAAATTTCTTGTGAGCAGCATAGGCAAGAAGAATTCTTACTCCTTCCAATTTGGCCACCAGTGCAAAAGTTTCTCCATAGTCCAGTCCAGCTTCCTGTGCATACCCTTTGCAGACTAGTCTTGCCTTATTTCTTATTACTTTCCCATCCTTATTCAGCTTGTTCCTGTAGACCCACTTGGTCCCTATGACATTCTTGTCCGTTGGTCTTGACACAAGCTCCCATGTGTCATTCTTCTCAATTTGCTCAATTTCTTCCTCCATGGCCTTGACCCAGTTGCTATCTTCTAGAGCTTCCCTTGTGGATTTGGGCTCTATACAAGAAAATAAACAGATATTCTCTTTGGCCTTTTTCCTGGTCAAGACATTAGCATGTTTACCAATAATGTTGTCAGTGGATTGATATGTGACATACCTTGGGAGAACTGGTCGCTGATCTCGGTCAGGCTCTTCCCGTGAAGCAATTTTTTCATCATGATTCTGAACATCTTCTTGTTCACCATTTTGTGCTTCAGGTACAATTTCCTGTTCCAGGTGTCTGTTCATATGGTGTTCTCCTTCGTCTTCAGTTGCTGCTTCATTGAACTCAAAGACTTTTCCTTCAACATGACCTTCGAGACTATCATGATTATTATGACTGGTCTTCTTGATCGGTTCTGAAGATTCATCAACTTTTACATTGATACTTTCAATTATTTTCTCTGTTCTCTTGTTCAGACACCGGTAGGCCTTACTTTTGGTAGAGTAACCCAAAAATGTTCTTTCATCGCTTTTGGGATCAAACTTCCCAAAGTACATATCTCTTTTGATGTAACATTTACTACCAAAGATTTTGAAGTAATCTACACTAGGAGTATGCTTGAACCATAGTTCATAAGGAGTCATACTGGTTCCTTTTTTGACTTGAACTCGGTTCAGTGTGTAGACAACAGTACTGACAACTTCTCTCTAGAAGTGATGAGGGAGATCCTTCTGAATCAACAGGGTTCTAGCACAATCAATCAAAGTCCTGTTCCTTCTTTCTGCTACTCCATTTTGCTGAGGAGTCTTTGGTGCAGAAAACTGTCTTTTTATTCCATGTTCCTCACAATAGTGAGTGAACTTTTGAGAGGTGTATTCACCTCCTCTGTCTGACCTCAAACATTTCAAGCTTTTACTGGTTTCCTTTTCCACTCTAGCTTTGTAAATTTTAAACATGTGGAAGGCCTTTGATTTCTCTCTAAGAAAGAGTGTCCACATCATTCTTGAGAAGTCATCTACAAAGATCATGAAGTACCGATCTCCATAATAGCTCTTTGTCTTCATTGGTCCGCACAAATCTGTGTGCACAAGATCTAGAACATTTTCAGCAGTAAAAGACTTACTGTTGAAGCTTGTTCCTGTCAGTTTTCCTAACTGACAATCTTTACAAACACCACTGATGGGTTTTGTAATCTCAGGGAGTCCTCTAACCGATTTCTTTTTGCTCACCTTGACAATACTGTCAAAGTTTATGTGGCAGAGTCTCTTGTGCCATAGCCGGCTATTGTCTTCTTTGGAAACAAGATAGATTTTGCTTGTTTCACCTTTGACTGAAGCTATGAGACAAGCTCCTTCCATTGAGTCTAGGTAGAACAGATTACCTTTGCTCTGTCTACCGGTTGCAACATGGGTTCCAAACTGATTCTTGACTATACAGGAACCTTGTCCGAATTCCAACAGGAATCCTTTGTTATTCAGTTGTGCAACACTCATTAAATTGTACTTGAGTCCTTCAACCCAGTATACATCTTTACAGACAACATTGTTGTAGAGCGCAATAAAACCTTTACCTTTGATGGCACAGGGCGCATTGTTTCCAAAGGTAACTGATCCGCTGTCATTGAGCTCCAAGCTGATAAATTTGTGCTTATCACCAGTCATGTGGTGAGTGCAACCGCTGTCAATGATCCAATCATCATGCTGATGAGATCTTGATATAAGTGCTATTTCACTTACCACTGGGCTCTCTTCTTTTATTGCAACAAATGCAATTTCAGGATCCTCAGAGTCTTCAGATTCATTGTCTGTGACCCATTCCTCTGCAAGATAGCATTCTTTCTTTGTTTTGCTCTTGAACCGGTCTCTCTTATCTTTATTATCATTATCAGGACATCTTGTTGCAATATGTCTTGTCTTGTTGCAAGAAAAGCATTTCAAGGGAAGCTTTCCTTTGTACTTGCCTTTTCGTCTGGGGAATCTTCTGGCAATGAGTGCTTCAAACTCATCTTGCCCCATATCTTCTGAGAGCAGATTCTCAACAAGATTACCAATCTTACCGGTAGAGCAGTTACCGGTTTCTCTTCCCTTTTTGGTGGAAGAGATATTGACAGAAGATTTAAATGCTGCTTCCTGAATGGGTAAGCTATTATCAAAATTACTTAATTCAAAAGTAGCCAGCTTACCGATTAGGGAGTCTAGGGTGACTTGCTCTTTGGTCACCGATTTGAGCTCTTGAATAGCAGAGATCTTAATCGCATATTGAGGTTTGAGAGTTCTCAGTATTTTGCTAATCACCTCCTCTTCACTGAGCTTTCTTCCAACACTTCTGATGGAGTTGATCACCTCTTTGATCCGATTGCTGTATTGCTCGATGTCTTCTCCTTCATTCATCCTCATGTCATCATACTTTCCTCTGAGGCTTTCGACCTTGGCTCTCTGAACGTTTGGGTCCCCTCCATATACCAGTTGTAGCTTGGCCCACATCTTGTGAGTAGAATCTAGATGTTCTATGTTAGCATAGACATGATCAGGTAGTGTGCTAGTTATCATATCCATAGCAGCAATATGCTCAGTTTTGATCTTCAGTTCATCAATTGTCAAAGTGTCGGCGGGTTCACTGTAATCAGTAGTAACATGATTCAAGTACTGGTCTTCGGTGGTCTTCATATACAACTTTATTCTGCTACACCACAAAGTAAAGTTTTCCGTAGAAAACTTTGGTCCTTCCTTTCTCATCATCTTGACTTTATCTTTATGTGGTTAAGCTGTAAAGAAAACAAGACTTGGCTTTGATACCAATTGACAGTCCCAATTGGTGCTGAGAGGGGAGGGGTGAATCAACACCTTCAAAACTTTTCTCTTTAAATCTAGTGAAGTATACTTGTAACTGTAAGCCAAGATAGATTTAAGCATCTAATGACAGTAAGCAAACAGTCACACAGTGACACCAAATTTATCACGTGGAAACCCGGTTAGGGTGAAAATCACGGTGTGAGGAAACCTCACAAATTCTGTACTCTTCTGGAGTACGCCCTGTTAGGAGCCTTCTCGGTTAAAGGATTATAACACATTGTTAAGTGCGACCCAGTTAAGGGATTTGTTATAATAAGGCCAGTTAGTGCTTGCCTGGTTAAAGGACTTTAGAACACCTTTCAAGATGCCACCCCATTAAGGGATTTGATACAAGGGACCTGTTAGAGTCCACCCAAATACTAGGATTTAACTATTGTAATTGCTAGAGAACAATAGAGGGATTGACCTTTTACAGATGGCTACACATAGCCTGATAAGATCTCTGTTTGTGCTCAATTGAGAAGCATCACTGGTCTCTGCAGGTGTGTTTTCCTCTACTATTGTGCTTCTTTGCACACTTTTCTTTCGCACTTCTTCTTTCTTATTTTCACCCCTAGCTTCTTCAGCATACAAGTTCACTCTTTTACTCGGCAGAATGAAGGCAACTTTTATTCTCCTCAGGCAAACGAATATATAGAGCCCTAGCCCTAATTGCGCTCCTCATGCATGACCTAATTACAGATCCTTATCGGATGCATCACTTAGTGGAGTACCAGTTTACTGAGGAAACATCCGATGCATGCCATTGCTTTATCTGCTTTCTGAAGAAAACAATAGATGTGTGTCAAGCATCTTTCTTTTATGAGAGATAACGCTTTGTTTTAAAGCCATTGATTCTGGCTTTAAAACTTCCAAACGCACCTCAAACCGATCACCAGTGTAACTCAAAGACTTCCGGGATTAGTGCAGAAAATCCCAGGCAAAGAGTTGATTGAAACAGGTAGTTGACTGGGACTTCCTCGGTTCATACCAGAGTCATTGCTAGATCGGTTAAGATCCTTATGTTGTGAACAGGTAAGAATGTTTGACATGTCACTAACCCTTCCTTGGCTTACCGGTCATACCTTCCTCGGTTGTATTGTTGCTTTCTTTGTGCTTGAGTATACCGGTTGTAGCCTGGTCCTCGGTTGGTGGTTGAATCCTCCTTTGCTTGACTGTATACATTATCCGGTTGCTGATGCTTTGTAGAGTGACCGGTTGTATTCCCTTACAATCACTTCTGTCTTGTATGTTGGCACCATCTGCCAAACCATCCTCCTTTCATACAGATCTCCTTGGATCTTTAGACTTAATAGAGATGACAAAACTCTATCTTCTTTTGCCAATCAATGACAATACTTGTACCGGTAGTAGGCTTTATCGGTTGCCAACAAGGTCTACATCCAAGAGGAAAGATCTTAACCAAAAGGATTACTATCAACTCGGCTAGCTGACAAAGTAAGACTTACTAGGAACCTACTCCAAAGCTTTACTTCCTAGGCTTGCATCAACCTTTACCAAGCCAGTACTTACCAGTTTCGAGACTCAAATAGCTAAAGCTCATAACCATGTTTGTATCCCATACTTGGTGATACTTTCCCTCCCTCCTTGGAGGACAATCATCTCTTGCAACCACTCAGACAAGAACTATAGTTAGTCCGAAATCTTCATATCGATCATGATACATGTGAAATAAATCAAATGTCAACTCTAGATTATGAACATAACATAATATCATTTTTCTTATACAGTTTGAGCTACTTTTCCATAAAAGCAGTAATATAACATCTAGGGCATCAAATAACATAACCATTGTTTCATGAAGACCAGAATATAACATCTAGGGCATCAAATAACATAACCACTATTTCAGTAAGGAGGGATGTGACATATCCTCCCCCCTGTGAATCATCGTCCTCGATGACTGAAATTCCATAATATTTTCATCATTAAAAGCATTGTTTATCCAATCTTGAAACTCAGTTCAAATGTTGAAAGCATTAAACAAAAAGGGAAACAACTGGTGGATTTTATCATAATCTTTCCAGGTTGCACTGTCTTCAGTATATTGGTCCCACTTGACCTTGCATTGCCTAACTTCTTTGTTTCGTAAACGAAGCTTAGGTACTTTGAGCACCTTGACAGGCTCAATCATGACCAACCCTGGGTCTTGAACCTACAAAGAATTCCAATCTATCATATGTGCAAAATTTGATAAATACTTACGATAGGAGGTAGAGCAATTGTGTAGGCGACTGGATTGATGACTTCCAAAACTTCAAATGGTCCTACATACCTGGGTCCTAGTTTGGAGGACCTCCCAAACTTGATGACACTTTTTTGAGGTTTAACTTGCAGGAATACTGTCTCTCCCAACTCAAAATGTCTGGGTGTTCTCTTTGCATCTGCATAGCTTTTCTGCTGATCGTTAGCCTCTGCTATCTATGTCATATCAATCTAACCCGCCCTTCCATTTTTGAAAGCATTTTTGAACCGAGGATTATCTTGTCTTCTACCTTATCCCAACTTATAAGAGTTTTAAACCTCCTTTCATATAATATTTCAAACAGTTCCATCTTTATGGATGACTGGTAAGTATTATTATAAGAAAACTCAACTAGAGGCAAGTAATCTTCCCACTTGTACTGCTGATCTATGCAGTATATTCTTAAAAGATCTTTTGGAATTTGATTGACCCATTTTGTTTGGCCCTTTGTTTTTGGAGGGTAGGTTGAGCTAATGTTCAACTATGTATCTAGGGCTGCAAACAGAGTTTGCAAAAATCTGGATGTCATTCTAGCATCCCTATTTGAAATTTTCTTTTCAAGCATCCCATGTAGTCTAAATATTTCTTGGATAAACTTGTGAGAAACGATAGATGCTCCATTACCCAAGTTTCTAGGAATGAAGTGAGCTACCTTAGTGTGTTGATTACTACGAAAATGGCATTATGCTTATCTTGGGACATGGGTAATCCTTGGACAAAGTCCATGCTAATTATATGCCATTTCCATTTTGGCACGACATGAGGTTGAAGCAATCCTATTGGATGTTGGTGTTCTCTTTTTATCCTTTGGCATTCTAAACGGCCGACTACAAATCTCACAACATCTTTACGTTGGAATATGATGCTGATGTTATTATTGTTGTTGTCATTGATGTCAACATATCTCATGTTTGGATGTAGATTTGATGCTTTGGTGATTTAGTGTAGCGTGCTTCGGATGATGTGTTGAGTAGATCTATCTTTGGCCATGTTCGTCTTGGTTCCATTCATCTTGCAAAATAATGTGGTTTATTCCTTTGGGTCCTGTTGATGTGAGTTTCGTTCCACTCCAACATACATAATCAAACACTCAATGGTTTGGGATCAAGATTCCTCCTATTGTGGATACTCTCTCAGTGAAATAATGTGATTTGCTGGAGCACTAAGGGGACTTATGCTAGTTCATTCAAGACTTGTCAACAATGTGCTTCTAAAGATTTTACTCCACAATGTGAAATGAAAATATGGTTTGATTTTCCAACCTTTCCACTTCAATTCAAACTTAAACTTAACTTCTATAGGTACTTCTACTTCTAACTCAGGATGGAAGGAAGTATGGATGAACTTGGACTCTACTAGATGTAGCTTTATCATCGACTCCACCCACCTAGTGCAAGCTTCTAAGGGTATACTCAAATGGTTTTCAAATCAATATCTCCTCTTCAATCCCATCAATGTATGCAAACTAAAGATTGAATATCAATTAAAGTTAAGTACAATCACTAGCTCACCACACAAGGCACTCTTACCATTAGCAAGAGGCTAGTGGCCTAGTTTTGTTTGAGTCAAGCAAGTAAACATCCACAATTTCTTTCATCCAACTAACTACTAAACAACATGAAATAAAATTCTAAGCTAAGTAAGGAATGTGGATCACCATGCAATAATTCAAACTTGATCACAACAATTCACCATGCAAGACACAACAATGAAAAGTAGAGCAAATTTGACATTATCTTAGCAATATTTCTCCAACAAGTATTGCTTTACAAATGAGAGGAGTGGGGTTTATATAGGATCCCCAATTACAATGAATGGTCAAGATTGATCTAAAATCAATGACCCAGATTAATCCATTACAAACTATAATTAGGGCAACCAAAAATAGCCAATAGAAATGAAGCACCACAAAATTAGCCAATGAAAAAACTCAAAGGCTTGAGGACCAATAGGAAGCAAGGAAGCCACCTAGTCATCATACAACTCATCATCCAAGATGTGCACTCCCTTCTCCCTCTCTCTTTTGGTCAAATCAATGAACTTAAGTAAAATTTCACTAAGTTCTTCCATGTCAATACTAGGAAGGCTTCTTGCGATCTTTATCTTAATTTCACTTCCTTATCCTTAGGAATTCTTCATTGTTCTTGGACTTCTTTCTCTTGGATGTCTTGACTTTGTAACGCTTGAACCCTTCGTATTTCCACCTTCATTGTTTGGAATTCTTCTTTATCTTCTTCATCTTCGAACTTGATCCTTGGGGCAATCCCTTGAACACATTAACATTTTCCTTGGCTTATTAAATCTTCCTTAATCCATTCTCTTGTATGACTCGATCATCATCAAGATCACTCCCTTGATGGGAATCTTGTCCTTGAATTTTTCCTTGCTCTCAACCTCAGACTTGTCCTTATGTCCTTGTCCATGTTCCAATGCTAACTTTGGTGTTAGAATCATCCTCGAACATTCCTTGGTGTACTTGCTTGATCCTTATGAAAAATTGATGTGAATAGGGACAAGTTGATCTCCTAGTAAGATAGTCCTTATTCTTCAAGCATTTAATCAGGTGGAAAGTTGACTTGCATAGAGACACACGAATGTCCATGAATTGAATCCTTGAACTTGTCCATGGACTCCTTTAAATCCGGACTTGTCTCATGTCCTTGCTTGATGAAGGCTTGATCTTGAGACAATTCTTTCATCTCAATCTTTGAATTTTCTTTCTTTTGTCCCAGCTTTGAAGTGCATTATCTTGAAGTGTTGTCCTTTGAACTCAATCGCTTTAGACTAGTCCTCTTTCACTGCTATCCTTGGTCTTGAGCTTGAACTTGTCTTCCACCCTCTTTTGTTCACTTCCTTGCAACAATCCTTGCCTTTGATCCGAACATGATTCTTGGTAAAAAGACCGAAGTCAATACGGTTTTTAAAAGACAAACAAAATAATAAATTTCAGACTTTTAAATCCTTGAATTAGTCCTTGAATTCAATGCAATGAATAAAAAATTATATCCAAATAAGGTTGTGAATTGAATAAGCATTTGGAGGAGAATATTAGGGCAATAAAATGATCAAACTTAGCCATTAGAATGATAAAATCAGACCCTAAAGACTTCTGATTTTTTCTGAGGACAGCTCATAGCAAGTCTGAAGACAACATAAACTCAGTCCTAACATCCCATTAAGTTCATCATAAATGACGATCCATGGATTTTTATGCGAATTATGAATCAAAATGCCAACCAACCATGGTCAAAATCCATCTTTCTTCATAAAGACAAACTTAAACTTTCTGAGGACAAGTCTGAAAATTACCCTCTCTGGATGAATTTAGTCCTCAATCTTGTTGATCCTTGCACAAAAATACCTCCCAAAGACTCAGCAACAACCCCTTTGAAGATTGGGCAAGTTAGTGAATTATGAGATTTTTTTCCAAAATCGCCCGTTTCTTTAAGTCTGCAGACCGTAGGTCTGCAACTTGTGTTTCCAAACCTTAAAATGGCTTCAAATGGTGCTTGAAACAATGCCAAAAGTCTGCAATATAGTTAGGATCAGATTGCAATCAAAAGACAAACCCAGAGTTAGGCCAAAAAATCAATTTTCAGATGTCGTCCTCAGACATTCATTCATTACTCACTCACCTTGTCCTCCTAATGACTGAAAATGGTGATTTTTTTTACCAAGGAAGACTCAGCAAACAAGTTTGGGCTGCTTTGGCTTCCAAAATATTTTTTATGATTTTCTGAAAAAATCGACCAGGTTTGAGGAAAACTTAGATTTGGGTTTGCAAGTATAAAGTTTGCAGACTTCTCATGGCTCAAGATGAGTCCCAAGATGCTGCAAAAGGTCTGCCACAGGTCTCAAATCAGATTGTGTTCATAGAGAAAACTCAGATTTAAGAGAAGAAAAATCAATTTTGAGAGGTAGTTTTAAGACTTTTGCATGTAACTCACTTACTTGAGCTCTTTAATGCCTCAAATTGGTTGCAAAATGTATATTTTCGACTGAGAATCAATCTGCAAACAAGCCTTGGTGTGTTGGAGGCTTTAATGATTTTTCCAAAACTCGCCCTTGCCTCTTTCCGCTAATATATTAACAAATAGTTTGCACTTAGGAACAAATCTGCTGAGCTAAAAATGCTCCTGGTTGGTTTTCAAATCTATCTACAAAAGGGCATAATTTTTGAAAGAAAATGGGTAAATGTCCTATCCTTACACAGAAAGTAGAATGTTTCTCCTTTACATACATTTCATGGCCAACCCCCTGCACCGACCGGGACAGCATAATTTTTTTTAAGAAAATTGAGAATAGAAAGTTTAAAATGACCTCCCATAATTCTCTGACCTACCCTTTTTTTTAGAGACTGCACCTTACTTGTACAAATCTATCACATCTAGCAACCAACTCAACTCGAAACTAACTTACCTAAGCCCTACTATACAAGTCTGCAGATTTGAGTCTGTAAACCCCCTTGTTTCAGCCCAATAATGCCTGAAACCAATTGCAAAAGACAAGTTCCAGGCTGGAGATCAATCTTGCACACAAGTTTGGAAATTTTAGCCACTTGGGAATTTTATATGAATTTTCCAAGGAAGTCGCCCAACTCTGATCTACGGATATGGATCTGCTAACACTTGTGTTTCAGCCCTCTAATGGCTTCCAAAATCTCAAAAAAAACATCCTCCTTGAACCTCCAACACTCAACTTTCAGCTTGAGATCTTCCTCCAATTGTAAAATTTTTCTCTTCTTTCAATTTCCAACCCTCTAATGGCTTCACTTTGATCATTCAACCAAGGTACCAGCCCTTTCTTGCATCTCTATTGCAGCTATCATTGGTCTTTTAATGGTTATTTAGTCTTATATGCATCTCCCACAAGCAATGTGGGATTAAAAAAACTCCCAGCTTCTAGAAGCTTCCCTTTTATTTAACTAATTTCCCATGTTTAATTTGTTTATTAAAAAAAGGTCATTATGGGAAAAATCGATCCATATATGGATCTTTAAAAAATTGGTTAAGTCCCAATTATTTTTCCAAACTTGCCATCCATGGATCAAAAGGTGATATCCACATATGAATTCCATAAATCCATAATGGGGAAAATCGACTAGTGCAAGGATAAAACTCATTTTCACACTTAAAAAAAACTTTCATCTTGTTTGCTCTTAAAGGGGAAATTCGACCCATCTCAAGATAGTTCAACACTTAGAAATTTTTTGCCTTCCATTATTGCTCTCAAGGGAAAAATGACCCATGTATGGACACTTTCCACACTTAGAAAATCTTTCACTTCCATAATCACCCTTGAGGGAAAAACGGCCCATGTGTGGACACTTTCCACACTTAGGAAAAATTTTCAATTTCACATTTCCTCCCAAGGGAAAAATGACTTGGGTCTGGATAATTCCAACTTCGCTTCCCAAAATTTGGCAAAATTTTCAATTTCACATTTCCTCCCAGGGGAAAAATGACTTGGGTCTAGATAATTCCAACTTCGCTTCCCAAAATTTGGCTAAGTATAAAACCAAAGGGAAACTTGCTTCATGTCTGAACTCTCCAGTCTCTTCTTCAATCTCTGGATTCCATTTGGTGGAAAATCGATCCTAGGTATAACTTCAAGAAACCCCCTCCTGAGAAAAGGTGTAAAATCTTGGCAAATCTTACATTATTTGGGGGGGGGGGGGGTTTCATATTGATGGCGAATTTTTTTTTCAAAGTAGGGGAAAAAATTAGTTTGTATTGGCGATTTTTTTCCTACCATAGGAAAATTCCATAAAATCCAGGTGATAAATTCATTAATGTGGGGGAAAATATATAATGTATGAAGCGGATCTTTTGCTTTTGAAAGAAAATATATATATAATGTATGAGGCAAAGTTTTTGCTTTTGAAGGAAAATATATATAATGTATGAGGCGAATGTTTTGCCTGCAAATGAAAAAAATTTAATTGTACTGGCGTATATTATCTATTAATAACCACTTTTCAATAGTTGTCACTTGTCATGTGGACCAATGCTAATGGCAATTGATCACTGATCAGAGACATCACTATGCATGATGTTATTGATAAGTGCAACCACTGTGATGTGCACCTAACATCCATCTATCGTTCAATGATTATAGATCAACGGTTGAAGTTTTATTTCGGGCCAAAAGTCTTGAAGGAAACCTCAATCTTCTGCAAATATCCAGAATGGTAACACATATCCCTTCACCCATTCACCTGCTTGTAATCGACATTAAATAAATGTCTTCTCACTGTTAGTGACATTCTCTATCTTCGATCCACTCCGCACGCACGACTTCCAATTTGGTATTGACGATATTATCAATATACCAATTTCGCACAATCGTGCATTTATGGGAAAGATTTAATCATTTAAAACAATTGGAACTGGAAGGACAAAGGAATGAATAGGGTTAGAGAAGGAATTTCAAGGCAATCGAGGCAATTTATAGATAATCTAGCTTCTTTCTTCCTCAATTTGTCTTTGGTAGATAAATTGTTGTAGCTGCCTCTGCCTCAGTTATTTTTAACATTTAAAATAGTTTTATTATTGTTTAGTAATTAATAAATTTGTCTCTGAAGAGTTCTACATAGACGGAGGGGAATATCCCTAGTGTTACCTAGGGGCCAGGACCCTATGACCTGGTATTTTGAAATCTAAAATTAGCATCACAATTACAAATTTTATCAATGTGGTACAGTGGTAGTTCTAGTAGTCTAAAAATACGTAATAATTACATTGTAAAAGAAAAAATGAAAAAAAATAATGAACGTTGGATTTGGATGAGCGCAGTCTGCAGATCGACGACATAAAGTCCATTTTGAGGGGAAGTTGTGAACTTAAAAAACTTTTGCAAGCGTTCTCTAGAAAAGTGACACGTTAGGACTATTTAAAAATTGAAATTTAAAACAATAAATAATTAAAATAATAAATTATAAACTCAATGTAAAATTGTAAATTATTTAGTGTTCATTGTTTTAGAAATTTACAATTTAGTGTAAATGAAAAATAATTTAATTTAAATTTAATAAATTTATGGTGTATGGTGTATTTCGGGCTGAAGGGGAAATAAAACACAATTTTTGCAAAACTCTTTTGGAATCATGACCGTGTCCACTCAAGTAGGTGTCATTTGATGATGATGTGTGACTAATGATTAAAAGTTTAAAAGTTAAATCTTTCTAATAGAACTTAGTTGAGAGTTATCATGACATGTGTCTTCCTTCTGGAGAGCATTTCCAAAAAGAAGTGGTCATTCCTCAAATCGGCCCGAAAAGAGGTGGTAAAACCCAAGCAAAGTGCCAATAATGTGATAAGTCAAGTCAAAAGGAAGTGAAAAGGGAAAATTCCCGAAATCCCGATGGGCATCGAAAATAGAGGGGGGGAAGTGCAAACCCCGAAGTTTCAAAGAGTAATCGGAATATTTGAAAGTTTGACTTGGCCGAAAAGGAAAAAGAAAGAAGCCATCAGAAATAGAAGCGATGGAAGAAGAATCCCAATTCTCCAAAACTATCAGAAATCGCAACGAGTGAGTGCGATTTCCGAAATGTGTTCAAATTGTCAAAAATTGCAGCGAGTGAGTGCAATTTCCGAAATGCTGTCAAATGTGTTATAATTGACTACCAACGGCCGTTGGATGAGCATAGATCAATGACATACAATGTATTTCGGGCCGAAAGGGAAATGAAACCCCATTTTTGCAGACCTATTCCGAAATCATGACATGTGTCCACTTACACCGTCCTATTCTGGGATAATGTTGCACGGTCCTATAGTGCAACTTGTAACTCGTAACTCGGTAAGAAATAAATGCCTTGTCAGTGACAAGCGACACTTTTAAACTGCCATCCACTCAACATGCACGACTTCCAAATTTGTACAGACGATATTAGCAATTTTTGACATTGACAGCGAATACTTGATATCATCGTTTGTTCGATGGGAAAAAATCAATGGTTCAAGGTTTATCCCAAGAAGAATGTGGTATCGAAAACCAACTTTTGCAAACTTCCTCCAAAAATGAAACACATGTTACTGTCATTAAATTGTACAATGACGTATCAAGTGACTAGGCTGCCAAATTGGAAAAAATGATGGGACCCATGACAACTGACAATGGATACCGACAACCGTTGGATGAGTACAAATCAACAACGTAAGGTGTATTTTGGGCTGCAAGTGAAAGGTTAAACTTTTTTTGCATACTGCCTCCGGAATCGAGACATGTGTCATTGTCAATGAACGCTTAATTTTGTAATAAACAAAAAAAATTCTACATTCTAAATTTGATTAAATATTTAATTAAATGTAATAAATCTTTAATGAAGTGTAATAAGCTCTATTTTGGGTAGAACTTATAAAGGATTAAAATTTAGAAATTCATTTGAAAGAAGCAATAAATTATTCTCATGAATAGTAACCAATTTATCATGAATTGTAATTGAACCCAAACAAAGAATTCATTGATATGGATGGTGGAAATTTGATAACACTAGTATAAACTTTGATAAAGTTTTCTTTTATTAATAATGAATTGCAATGTTACATGGTACATGATAAATTGATAATTTGATACATTTAATGAAGTGTAATAAGCACTATTTCAGACATAACTTATAGAGGATTAAAAAGTTGTCAAGATCATTCCAAAAAAGTGACACATGTTAGTGTTACGTGTGAGATGAGAGTCTTGATAATGAAGCAATAAAGTTATAAACTTATTCTCCTGATTACTAATTGCTTATGATAAGGTTCTGTGTTTTCCTGGCCTCTCTTGGGTTTCCCCACATGTAGGAGCCTTACCCTTATTCTTGCTCGACATCTCCAATGAAATAAAGGTTGCCCAAAAAAATATTAACTTGTTGAAGAAGTGACAATAAACTATAATATATATAAATATGATTCATTGGCCCTACAGTTTACAATATAAAATCTTGATGTCATCATGTCTGAGGTCTCACTGGTGATGACTGTGTTGAGGTTGTACGAGTGGGGATATGATTTGAGGTCGCATGGGTGGGAATATGATTTGTATTTTGCTTGCCTGAGGGTAGTATTCGCCAAACCAGATTTAATGGATGCACAAAAAATAATATAACTCCAGATCGGCCAATTAGAGATGAACGCCAAAGCTAGTGATGCCAAAAGTATTTCTTGATTCAAACAATAATAGTGCCACAGAACACCGAATGCCAAGTACCAATGATGCCACAAGTTGTATTTATGCCATAAATGCAAATAGATTTCGCAGATGTATACAAAGATGGTGCTTCAGATTTGCCAAATTCGAAACAAACAAAGCCAAGCAGAGTAGGGTGAGGGATGAATCCCACCAAAATTGCGCTAGCCAAATAGGGAAGATCTTTCACTTCTGAAATGGCGAACAAAGCGGAACTCCAACTGGAATTCGCAATACAATAAAATAATTCCAAAATCGCATATCAACAACTATCTACATGCCGGTCATAAATACCCCTTCGGAGAAATTCTCGAAGGTTTACAAAAGAACGCTGACACGACAAATGCCTACAGACAACAATAAAAAATGGGCCCCCTTTATTAATTAATTAAAGGTCCTTAATAATATATTTTTAAATTGTGACCAATTAATTAATTAATTAAATTAATTTATTCTCTATGAATTTGGGGACATTACAAATCCCTGTTGCCCAAATTTTGCTTGCCCTCAAGCAATCCATCATCAAGACTCCAGGATTCCAAACTAGGCGTAGACACTGATAATTGTATCCATTGGAACCTTCAAGCCACAACATGACTACGCGCATGCGTCTGAAAGTAAGCGAGAAGAGTAACTCTCCATCAAGCCTCCTCTACTCCACTCTGATATAATTGTTGCCATGCCCAAAGTCATCAGGATCCTAGTGAAACCAAACATCAAACACATCAATGCTTAGATCCAAAGCTAAGTGCGGACATTGGTAGCAATATCCGTTGAAAACTGTGTGCTGATTTTGGACCACATGCACATAGTTGGATTAAGTTGGAACTAGTAAACCACCATCAAGCTTTCACTGTGCCACTCTGATATAAACATTGCCATGCCCTTCACCAGGATCCCAACAATGCCAATCGATGACATCTTTTACGCCATCATGTTCAACAGTCTCTTCTGGTATGGCCATAGACACAAATGCTGATGGTGACATGAACCTAGCCACGGACACGACCACAACCACAAACATAGCGACGATGAGGGACATGGACATAGACACCACAACAACGGACACGGCCTCAGAGACGGACAAAGCTTCGGCAACGATGACGTCGGACAAAACCTCAGCTTCGGACAGAACCTTGGCGGACAAAGCCTTAGTGGCAGATAGAGCCTCGGCGGTAGATAGGGCCTCGGCGATAGACAGCCTCGACGGCGGACAGAGTCTCGATAGCGACGACGACGACGACAGAGAACCTCGATGACGACGACAGAGAGAACCTCGGCGGCAATGATGACAGAGAGAACCTTGGCGACGACAGCGACAGAGAGAACCTCGGCGGCGACGGCGATAGAGAGAACCTCGGCAGCTACGACAATAGAGAGAACCTCGATGGCGATGACAACAAAGAGAACCTCGACAACGACAGTGACAGAGAGAACCTCTGCAACGACGGCAGAGAGAAGCTCGACGGCTGACAAAGCCTCGACTACAGGCTGAACCTGATGCAGGAGCATCCTGGGTGTAAGAGCAATCTTGCATCACCCAAAAATATTTCTATTTTTGTATTCAATAAGGGCTATCTTGTGTAGAGCTGCTATTTATGGAAACTTGCTATTTTTTAGTAAGTTGGTCATACGAGCTCGAAATGTTCTGACTTTACATGGGGAGGTTCATCTCAGTCATAACAGCCTGCTAATAAAGTTTCATGGCTAGATCAGGTCTAGTTTTGAAGATATTGAAGATTTTCGGTATTGGTAGCAGGGTACAAAAACTTTGAACTTAGTTTTGAAGGCTTTAGAGGCCCTGGATGAGGTCGAAAATTTGGGTGACAGGCGCTTGTTCCAGTGAAGCCTATAGAGCGCTTCGTGGTCTTTCCGAAATGGGGTTATAATAGTCAATCAGGTCAACTGGTGATGACTTATGGTCTCCGGAAGTCGGGTCACCTGAAATGGCGAAAAATAATTTTCCTTCAAAATTTCTGTTTGGGTTTCAAAAGTTATTTTGAGCCGACTTTGATGTAATAAATTGAAAAAAAAATAATTCTAAGTTTGGTCGGCTCTAAGGGCTAAATTTCTGGAAGCTTCTCGGACGGTGGAAAATACCTATATAAAGAAGGCCCGTAGTGTTGTCTAGGGCAGTTCTGGATATAGATCTGGTTATTGATTCGAGGCTTTGTCCTACAAAATATTGTAAGGGAATGCCCATGTGGCTTTGCATATTGTAATTCTGAAAGTTTGTAATTCCACATTTGTGGAGATAATAAGAAGCCACTTTTCTGTTCTTGCATATTGTTGTTGTTTCTCTGTTTTTGTTATGTGTTTGTGGTATTAAGGGGAGCACCCTTCATTAGAACCTTGACGGGTAGAGCCTCGACAGAAAGAGTCTCCGCAGACAAAACCTTGGCGGACAGAGCCTTGGTGTTAGACAATGCCTCGGTGGAAGATAGGGCCTTGACAACAGACAGAGCCTCAGCAGCGGACACAGCCTTGGTGGCGGACAGAGTCTTGACGATGATGGCGACGGAGAGAACCTCAGTGGTGACGACGATAGAGAGAACCTTGGCAGTGACGGCGATAGAGAACACCTTGGCGGTGACAATGACGGAGAGAACCTCGACGATGATGGCGACAAAGAGAACCTCGATGACGACAGAGAGAACCTCGGCAGTGACAACGATAGAGAGAACCTCGATGGTGGGTAGAACCTTGGTGGAGGTCAGAGCCTCGGCAGTAGGCAGGGTCCCGACGGCGGTCGCAACCTCTGCGATGGATACAACTTGCTGCACATAAGGAAAGGCTCCATACTCAACGAACTGAAGGCCTAGCTCATGAAACAGAGTAGTGACAAAGCTTATGTCACGTTGATCTGTCTAGGTTGTCTTGGCAAGATCCATGCAAAAAACTTCTTCAAATTTTAGGTGTTCTCCACATGTGGGTGTATGATGCAGTCAAGGATGGTGGATCCAATTAAGGACAGTCCAAACCTTGCAGCCAACAATCAACACAACGGAATACTCAACAACACAACAAAAAAATAATTGTTTAACTCTGATTTTCATTAACATGCCTGGCTGTAAGGCCTTCCGGGTTAGGGCCAATTACAATTAGAAACAATTCTGCAAGATCCACAAAGATCCAATACAATCTCAGCTAGTTCAGCTCTGAAAACAATCAGCAATTGATGGAAACCCTAAGGCAGATCTAAACTTGAGCTCGCAAGCCTCCAAGCAATCTCCATGTCTCCAAGTGTGCAAACCACTAGCTCTGCAACTACAAACTATCAGATAACCATCTGGTCTGCAAGATCATGCAAGATCTTTTCCACAACTTCGCCAACTCCAACTTTCAGAACCTCAGATCTGATTCGCTAAGTCTTCCAAGTCATCTGCCATTCCTTTTCTAAACATCTACCCAAACACCCCTTCAATACTAATCATCAACCACAAGTCAGCTGGATGAAACCATTAACTCCCCCCAACAATTATTAAATTCAATACAAGTCGGCATCAAAATAGCCTTACAAACATTTAATCCAACATGTCGGCCTGTAACAACAGCTACCAACAATAAATGCATCAAGTCGGCCCAACAAATCACACAGAACTCTAGTCGGTAAACCAGAACTACTGAGCAACAGTGAAATAACCGAGTATGCCAGGCATCGCCGAGTAGCACTTTCACTGAGCGCCAGAGGTTACCGAATTCCTTCAGCGACCGAGCTTCCTTCAATGACCAAGACCGTCGGTCAAGGTTGCAACCGAGTAACACCGGCCAAACATACACCTCCCATGTACATTCACCGAATACCCTAGAATGCCCCTACATCAGTGTAGTAGCAAGATTTAACAGATCCTCCTATAGCAATTGTGTAATTATGCCTTCACCATCCTCTTGTAATGCATCACCCTTATTGTCGTCATCTACTTTCTCCCACTTGTGCAAATGAGATATTAGTTTTTCTTCACAATGCTTGAATACATTACTGACCAATCTACACGCTGCCATAGAAGGGACACATTCTAGATTACAAACAACGCAAAACATAGATATGATAGGTTGGGGTATTTCATCCATCTCTTCAATGTACGAAATCATAAGGCTCTCCATAGAAACCAAAACCTTAGTATCATTACACTCCTTGATTGTGATTAAGAAGTGATGAAACATATCATGGATCAAGTCTTGCAACTCTAGATCTAAGAGGAGGTTACTTTGACATTTGCACAATTCTCCAATATTGTGGATCTCTTACCAAAAGGGTCACTAATGAAGTCATCAAGGCTCTGAAAGCTATCAATGATCAAATGCAATATCTCTATCATGGTATTGTCATCATACGGTTCTCTAGGAGCCCAAATTCTCAAGATCTCATTGAGACATGTTACAGCTGCCAACTTCATTTCCTTGTCATGGTGTCTCAATAGCCTGGGTTGACTCAAGGCATCCTTAATCGGAGAAAGGATCCTCTGTATAAATCTTGAAGGTAATTGATCCACCTTACACAAACATCACAAACATCCAATATATCTAATGGAAGATCAAGACCCTCAGTGAGTTCTTTGCCAATCTTTTGTAGTTCCTTCAACCACCACAGTCCATCACTACTGGGCGCCATATTATGATCCAAATTCCAAAACCTCTCCATCATCACAACAGGCTAGCAAGATCACCAACTTTGATACCATTGTAATGTCCCGAAGGTGATTTATGTCCTAGAGGTGATTTCAATTCGGAGGTGTTTTCGGTTCTGGAGGTGATTTCGGTCCGGAGGTGATTTCTGTCCCTGAGGTGTTTCAATCCTGGAGGTGATTTCTATCCCGGTGGCGTTTTCTATCCCGAGGGTGTTTTCGGTCCCGGAGGTGATTTCAGTCCTAGAGGCGTTGTGTCCTAGAGGTGATTTTTGTCGCGGAGATGATTTTTGTTCCGGAGGTGTTTTTTTTGTCTCGGAGCTGATTTCTGTCCCGGAGGCGTTCTTTGTCCCGGAGGTGGTCTATGTCCCTGTAATGTTCCGTTCCAGATGTTTGCCAACCTCTGATCACCAATGTTGGTGGAGTGGAGGTCTTGAGGTCGTACAACAAAAATCTAGATCGTATAGTCAAGCCTATGTTCGTATGTTCAACCTACCAAACCAATGTGTGTAGTATGGTCTGATGCAGAAGTTTGTACGAGTGAATGGAGTGCGTGCAATGATCTTGGAGTCCGTACGGTGTGGGCTATAGCCAGTACGGTGGGCAGCGGGGTTGTATGATGTGAGAGGCAGGCTGTACGGTGATGGGACAAGGCCGTACGGTGAGGAGGCAAGTCCATACGGTGATGAGGTAATGCCGTATGGTTTGAGGATGTATGAAAATGAGGGAGGCCGTACGATGATTGCAGATACAATTGAGGCCGTACGGTTTTCCTTTCGCCACAACACGGTGATTTTTAATATTTGATAACACTTGTCCTTCGGAATGGTTTAATGGAGTTATACCAATGTTGCACGATATACACCAGATTGATGGATGCCAGTTACCAATGATATTATCAATGATTGCAAGATTCAATAATGATAGCACTCTAGACACCAGAGCCCACGATACCATAAGTTGTATTAATGCCAAAGATGCAAATAGATTTTGTAGATATATATAAAGATGGTGTTTTAGAATTGCTAGATCTGAAACAAACAAAGCACAACAGATTTGGCGCACAGTGAAATATCGGAGTGATATTTCCAACGACAGACTAGGGTGGTTGTGAACCACCGAAACTGCAACAAACCAAATAGGGATCTTTCACCTCCGAAATGGTGGACAAAAGAACTCCAACTGGAATTCACAAAGACAATAAAATATTCCAAGATGCATACCAACAACTACCTACATGCCGGTCATAAATACCCCTTTGGAGAAACTCCTGAGGGTTTACAAAAGAATGCCCACATGACAAACACCTACGGACAACAATAATAAAAATGGGCCCCCTTTTATTAATTAAGTAAAGGTCCATTTATAATATTATTTAAATTATGGGACCATTAATTAATTTAAATAATTTATTAAAAATGGGGACATTACAAATCCTTGCACCCCAAAGATTGCTTGCCCTAAAGCAATCCATCATCAATACTCCAGGATTCCAAATTAGGTGTGGATAGTGATAACTGTATCCACTAGAACCTTCAAGCCGCAACATGACCGCGCGCATGCGCTTGGAAGTAAGCGAGAAAAGTAACTCTCCATCAAGCTTTCGCTGCTCCACTCTGATATAATTATTGCCATGCCCAGAGTCACCAGGATCCCAGTGAAACCGAACATCAAACACATCGATGCTCAGATCCCAAGCCAAGTGCGGACGTTGGTAACAATATACGTTGAAAACTCTGTGCTGATCGTGGACCACATGCACATAGTTGTATTTAGTTGGGACTAGTAAACCATCATCAAGCTTTCGTTGTGCCACTCTGATATAAACATTTCCATGCCCTTCACCAGGATCCCAACAACGCCAATCAATGAGATTTTTCACACCATCATGTTCAACAGTCTCTTTTGGTATGGCCATAGACACAGATGCTAACCCTAACACGAACTTAGCCATGAACACGACCACAGCCATGGACATAGACACCATGATAATGGACATAGCCTCGGAGATGGATAGAGCTTCGACAGCGACAACATAAGACAAAACTTCTGTTGCGGAAAGAACCTCGGCGGACAGAGCCCTAGCGGAAGATAGAGAGAACCTCGATGACGACGATGACAAAGAGAACCCTAGCAACGACAGCGACAGAGAGAACCTGGACAACAACAACGACAGAGAGAATGTTGATGACGACAGTGACAGAGAGAACCTTGGCAGTGACGGTAATGGGGGGAACCTTGGCGACGGACAGAGCCTCTGCGGTAGATAGGGCCTTGGCGACCGACACAGCCTCGACAACGGAAAGAGTCTCGGCGGCGATGATGATGGAGAGAACCTCAGCGGTGATGGCGACATAGAGAACCTTGGCAATGACGGTGACAGAGAGAACCTCCATGACGATGGCGACAGAGAGAAACTCAACAACGACGGCGACGGAGAGAACCTTGATGACGACGACGATAGAGAGAACCTCAGCGATGACGGTGACATAGAGAACCTCGCCGGCAACAGCGATAGAGAGAACAACGACAACGACAGAGAACCTCGGCTGCGATTAACGCAGTCAAGGATGGTAGATCCAATTAAGGACAGTCCAACCTTTTAGCCAACAACCAACACGGAGGAATAACACAACAAGATATGCTCAAATCAGATTTTCATTAACATGCCTGGCTGTAAGGCCTTCCGGGTTAGGGCCAATTACAATCAAGAAGTAATTCTGCAAGATCAACAAAGATCCAATCAAACACCAGCTAGTCCAGTTGTGAAACAAATCAGCAATTGATGGAAACCCTAAGGCAGATCTGAATTTGAGCTCGCAAGCCTCCAAGCAATCTCCTTGTCTCCAAGCATGCAAATCACTAGCTCTGCTATTACAAACTATCAGAAATCAATTTGATCTTCAAGATCTCGCAGGATCCAAATGCCATCTTTCGCTTCCCAAATTTGATGTCTAAACAACTACCCAAACATACCTTAAATACTAATCTTCAGCCACAAGTCGACTGGATGAAACAATTAACTCCTACAAACAAATATTAAATGCAACACAAGTCGGCTGTGAAATAACCTTACAAACATTTAATTCTCCATGTCGGCCTCAAGATCTACATAGGAGACTGCAACGACAGCTGCCAACAATAAATGCACCAAGTCGGCCAACCAAACCCTCAAGAACTCCAGTCGGTAAACCAGAACAACCAAGCGCTAGAGAAACAACCGACCCAACCAAGCAACACATGCATTACCGAGCACTAGTTCCATAGAGCACAAGAAGTTCCATCGAGTTCCTTCAATAACCAAGACCATCGGTTAAAGCTGCAACCGAGTACCACAGAACCAAAACAACGCACCTCCATGCAGATTCACCGAGTATCCTAGAATGCCCTTGCATCAGATTCGCCGAACCAGCAAGTTCTCAGATTCAGGTTCATTTTGAATGTTCTCATTTACCACAGTAGTCCGTCGGTCACCAAGCTTCTTCTGTGTACACTCAAGAACGGTGTCCTTTACCATAGTTATAACAAGTACCTTTAAAGATAACCCTACCTGTCTTTGTGAAGAGCCGAGCTGGCACTTCTGGATTTATCTACTAAATTGAATTTGATTGCAAAATTTCCTTAACGCAAATGATAGTTTCAAAATTAAGACAAAGACACAAATCTTCACCAAACTCAAATATAATCTGTCAATTAAATTGTATTTCCTTGATAGCTTTTATGAGTTTTAATTCTCAACACTAGAAATATATAAACATATATTTAATGTAAAAATGACAGCACCTGGCAATTCCGCCACCTCTATGAATGTAAAATTCTCCAGTTATATGCTGCATCACCGCCAGGTATGTATAGCAGTTCTCTATGGTAGTCACGATCCTCTCAAATGTTGATGTAATTGGCCTTGTGATCACCTTGCAGCCTCTACTATAGCAGGACGTAACACTAAGGCACCGCAAGCAGTGTTTATGAACTGCCGTGGGCAAGAACTCCTCACGCGGTTTCCAGAACACCTCCAAACTACCCACGCGTGAAGGAGGAAGCAGCTCCTATAGCAACACGTGGTCAAGGAGACAAAAAATGACAATCAAAAGCTTGCCGCAACCACTGAATCAAGCTGGCGTGAGGACACCACAAAATTTCCAATCTCACGTGCTGCCTGTACTGATCAAACCGACCACCAATTGCAATGTCCAGAATTTGTGCCGCCAACCTTTAATAATCAGACTTATAAATCACAATGTCACGAACTATTTCAGATTCCAATCGAATTGTACCCAGCATACAATTCATCAACAATAACACTCTTCAGATTTGAAAACCATTTCCAAATTCGATATACAACAGCATCGAATTGAGAATTACAAATAATCAGAAGTAAAATTCATCACCGACAGAAGATGGCTCAAATTACGAAATGAGGAATCCGTCCTCGAAACCCTAGCTAGAGCTGTATTCTTCACAAACTTCAATAAAATAATGATTGCATAAAAGATAGTGCAAAGTGCTTTTTCGAGGAGGTTATATAGCTTTTTCGAAAAAGCACTTTTTAATAAATTCACTTAAATGGCTTTTAAAACATAACCCCACTTTATAACATAAAGTTATAAGTTATTAAATTAAATCAAAATGATTTAATTTAATAACACATTAAAAATAATAGCCACTGAACAATCTGACTGCAATCAATGAATTTCTGACAAGCCTCAGACCAACTGCCCAACTAGGAATAGGCACTGCCCTGCCAGAAATAGCCACAGTTAAAAATAGACTTACCCAAAATAGTAAGTCCGCTCCAGAACTCCCAAAGACCCTCAAAACACACTGTCAGCTCACAAGAGTCGCAATGATGAACTGACTAAACTCAACTGTAGAGACCTGCTAAATCGGGGACATTACAGTCTTCTTCAATTCCACAGGTTTCTGTTCATCTTCATCAATCAGTTTATCCTTCACTGAGTGATCAATCTTTTCCTTCCCTCGGGGATTACTATGTTGTCTCCTTTTCAACTTATCTTCTGCCTTCATAGCATATTGATAAACATCCTCAACCGAATCAATCTTCAGCATACCAAGCTCATCCTGAATATTGAATCTCAAACCATTCACATACCGAGCTACATTTTCTTTACCAAGTTCTCTATGCCCAGACCGAATTGTCAACTTATAGAACTCCTCGGTATAGTCCTCCACAGTCAAATCTTTTTGCTTCAGATTCTGCAACTTCTTAAACAATTCAAGCTCATAGTCAGTAGGTATGAACTTAGCTTTGAATTTAGTCACCATCAACCTCCACCGATTAATCTTCATTTCTCCTTCATCTTCTCTATCTCTTTGTAATTCTTTCCACCAAAGAGTAGCATGTCCTTTCAACTTAGTCTGTGCCAATCTTACTCGAAGAGGATCTTCAATTTCTTCAAGCTCAAAGTAATCTTCTAATTCTCCAATCCAATCAATCAAGTTCTTGGGTTTCAAAGTACCAGAGAAAGTAGAAACTTCCATTCGGTAACTATTACTTAATAATATCAGATTTCCACAATCCATTCGGTAACTATTACTTAACCGAGCTCCAGATCTATGTAATCGACCAGTTCTGTCTTCACCAGATCTATCTCTCCGGTCATCACCACTAGATCCAGCAGCTTCAAAGTCTTCAGTAGCTTCCTCATAACCATCCTCAGTACCAACATTCCGAGGTACACCAGTTATAGCCCTCATGATCTTAGCGATCATGTCATTCTTTATTAGCTCCATTTCAGATCTGAAATCTGATTTCACTTTCTCTCTAATCTTCGATTCCACAGCATCACAGAGATCTGCAATTGCTCTAGGGTCGAATCTTCTCGGAGGCATCCTTAAAGATAAGAAAACCCAAAGCAACAAAACCCTACACAGACCACCTTGTGACAACCTCCAAGTTGTATGCAAGTCAGATCAGCCTGCCACCTTGCATGAACAACCAGGTCAAGATTCCACAAGTTCAGCGCCACGGATCTGCAACTCAGATCATACGATCTCTTCGCCAACAAGGCTAACTTCGCAAGATCAACCTTCGCTCTGATACCACCTGACGCAGTCAAGGATGGTGGATACAATTAAGGACAGTCCAACCTTGCAGCCAACAACCAACACAGCGGAATAACACAACAAGATATGCTCAAATCAATTTTTCATTAACATGCCCGACTGTAAGGCCTTTCGGGTTAAGGCCAATTACAATCAAGAAGCAATTCTGCAAGATCAACAAAGATCCAATCCAACACCAGCTAGTCCAGTTCTGAAACAAATCAGCAACTGATGGAAACTCTAAGGCAGATTTGAACTTGAGCTCACAAGCCTTCAAGCAATCTCCTTGTCTCCAAGCAAGCAAACCACTAGCTCTGCTATTACAAACTATCAGAAATCAATCTGATCTTCAAGATCTCGCAGGATCCAAATGCCATCTTTCACTTCCCAAATCTGATGTCTAAACAACTACCCAAACACACTTTAAATACTAATCTTCAGCCACAAGTCGGCTGGATGAAACAATTAACTCCTACAAACAAATATTAAATGCAACACAAGTCGGCTGTGAAATAACCTTACAAACATTTAATTCTCCATGTTGGCCTCAATATCTACATAGGAGAATGCAATGACAACTACCAACAATAAATGCACCAAGTCGGCCAACCAAACCTTCAAGAACTCCAGTCGGTAAACTAGAACAACCGAACGCCAAAGAAACAACCGACCCAGCCAAGCAACACTGAGCAACACATGCATTACCGAGCACTAGTTCCACCAAGCACAAGAAGATCCACCGAGTTCCTTCAATAACCGAGACCATCGGTTAAAGCTACAACCGAGTACCGCAAAACCAAAACAACACACCTCCATGCAGATTCACCGAATATCCTAAAATGCCCTTGCATCAGTGACGGAGATAGAGAGAACCTTGGTGATGACGACAACGAAGTGAGCCTCGGCAATGTATAGAGCCTTGGCGACAGACAGAGCCTCGGCGGCAGACAGAGCTTTGGCGATAGACACAGCCCCGACGACGAACACAACCTTGGCGACAGACACAGCCCCGACGACGAACACAGCTTTGGCGACGGACACAACTTGTTGTACATAAGGAGGGGCTCCATACTCAACGAACTAAAGGCTTGGCTCATGAAATTTAGTAGTGGCAGAGCTTATGTCACCTTGATCTGTCCAGGTTGTCTTGGCAAGATCCATGCAAACAACTTCATTTTTTAGGTGTTCTCTACATGTAGGTGTAGTAGCAAGATTTAGCACATCCTCCTCGAGCAACCCTGTAATCATACCTTCACCCTCATGTAATGCATCACCCTTATCGTCATCATCTACTTTCTGCCACTTGTGCAAATGAGATATTAGTTTTTCTTCACAATGCTTGAATACACTACTGACCAAACTACACGCTGCCATAGATGGGACACATTCTAGATTACGAACAACTCACAACATAGATATGATAGGTTGGGGTATTTCATCCATCTCTTCAATGCATGAAATCATAAGGCTCTCCATAGCAACCAAAACCTTAGTATCATGACACTCCTTGATTGTGACCAAGAAGTGATGAAACATATCATGGATCAAGTCTTGCAAATCTAGATCTAAGAGGAGGTTACTTTGACATTTCCACAATTCTCCAATATTGTAGATCTCCTGCCAAAAGGGTCACCACTGAAGTCATCAAGGCTCTGAAAGCTGTCAACGATCAAATGCAATATCTCTATCATGGTGTTGTCATCATACGGTTCTCTAGGAGCCCAGATTCTCAAGATCTCACTAAGACATGTTGTAGCTGCCAACTTCATTTCCTTGTCACGGTGTCTCAATAGCCTGGGTTGACTTAAGACATCCTTAATCGGAGAAAGGATCCTTTGTATAAATCTTGAAGGTAATTGGTCCACCTTACACAAACATACTTCCAATATATCTAATGGAAGATCAACACCCTCGCTGAGCTCTTTGCCAATCTTTTGCAGTGCCTTCAACCACCACTATCCATCACTGCTGGGCGCTATGGTGTGATATGAATCCCAAAATCTCTCAATCATCCCAAGAGGCTGGCAAGATCATCAGCTCTGATACCACTATAATGTTCCGTTCTAGACGTTTGCCAACCTCTGATCACTAGTGTTGTTGGCGGAGTGGAGGTCTTGAGTGACAATCCCAACCGGTGCTGAGAGGGGAGGGGTGAATCAACACTGGAAAAATCTTTCCTTTTTCTTTAATCCAGTGAAGTAAACTTGCAGCACAAAAACAAGTAGTTCTAAGCAAATAAAATAGCAAGTGAACAAACACACAGTGACACCAGATTTATCACGTGGAAACCCGGTTAGGGTGAAAACCACGGTGTGAGGGGACCTCACAATATTTGTACTCTTCTGAAGTACGCCCTGTTAAGAGCCTACTTGGTCAAGGGATAAAACACACTTGTTAGGTGTGACCCGGTCAAGGGTTTTGTTATAGTAAGGTCTGTTAAGACCTGCCCGGTTAAGGGACTTCAAACACCTTAAAAGATGTCACTCGGTTAAGGGATTTTGATACAAGGGATCTGTTAGAGTCCACCCAAATATTGGGATTTGTCTATTCTAGTTTTCTAGAAAAAAATAGAATCAAGATCTTTACAGAAGGTTCTGCTTAGCCAGATGTGATCTCTATTTGTGCTCTACTGAGAATAATCACCGGTTAACACAGGAGTATTCTCAACTGTTGTTGTGCTGCCTTGCACAACCTATTATCTCTTTGTCGATTTTCTCTAACCCTTGCTACTATTACCCTTGCTACTGTAGCATATAGGTTCACTCTTTTTCTCGACAAAATGAAGGCAAATCTTCTTCTCAATAGACATAAGAATATATTCAGTTTTGTTGCCCTAACTGCGCCTCAAATGCATGACCTAATCCTGAGATCCAACGAATGCATCACTTAGTGAAGTGTTTGTTCTTTGAGCAAGCATCCGATGCAAGCTCTGGCGTCATCCACTACATGAAGAAAACAACAGTTGCGTGTCAGGCAAACTTTTTTCATAAGAGATAACACTTCGATTTAAAGCCATTGAATCCGGCTTTAAATCTTTTAGTCGCGCCTCAAGAAACCATTGATTCTGGCTTTAAATCCTTTACCTGCACCTCAAACCGATCACCAAGACAACTCAAGATCACTTGGATTTACTGCAATAAATCCCGGTCAAGAAGAGTTGGTTGGAACAGACAGTTGACTATGACTTCCTGGGTTCATACCGGAGTCTTATAATATATCGGTTGAGTTCTTCATGCTATAAACAGGTAAGAGTCTTAGACTTGCTACTGTCTCTTTCTTGGCTTACTGGTTACACGCCCTTGGTGTGGCAAATTACCGGTTGCACTGTCCCGGTTGTGTAATAGACATTAGTTGGATATGCTTTTATTTGTACTTGTCTATACCGGTTGAAGGTCGGTCCTTGGTTGATACTAGGATACACTCTTCTCTGTTGAGTGCATTATCCGGTTGCTGATGCTTAGTGTAGTGACCGGTTTCACAGCCTCTCTTAGATGAAGAGTCCCCTCTATAATAGAGACAACAATTCTCTATCCTCTTTTGCCAATCAATGACAACACTTGGACCGATAGAGAGCTTACCAGTTAGTGATGCCAACATTGAGGTCGTACAACAAAAATCTAGATCGTACAGTCAAGCCTATGTTCGTATGTTCAACCAACCAAACCGATGTTTGCAGTATGGTCTGATGCAGAAGTTCGTACGAAGTGAATGGAGTGCGTGCAATGATCTTGGAGTCTGTACGTTGTGGGCTGTAGCCCGTACGGTGGGTAGCAGGGTCATATAGTGTGAGAGGCAGGCCGTACGGTGATTATACAAGACCGTACGATGTTGGGACAAATTAGACAAGGCCGTACGGTGATGAGGTAATGCTGATGGCTTGAGGATGCCATACGAAAATGAGGGAGGTTGTATGGTGATTGTAGATACAGTTGAGGCCGTACAATTTTCCTTTCGCCACAACACGGTGATCTTTAATATCTGATAACATTTGTCCTTCAGAATGGTTTAGTGGAGTTATACCAATGTTGCGCAATATACACTAGATTGATGGATGCGAGGTACCAATGATATTATCAATGATTGTAGGATTCAATAATGATAGCACTTCAGACACTAGAGCCCACGATACCATAAGTTGTATTAATGCCAAAGATGCAAATAGATTTCGCAGATGTATATAAAGATGGTGTTTTAGAATTGCCAGATCCGAAACAAACAAAGCACAACAAATTTGGCGTACAATGAAATATCGGAGTGATATTTCCAACGGTAGACTAGGGTGGTTGTGAACCACCGAAACTGCAACAAACCAAATAGGGAGGATTTTTCACCTCCGAAATGGCGGACAAAATAACTACAACTGGAATTCATAAAGACATAAAATATTCCAAGATGCATACCAACAACTACCTACATGCCGGTCATAAATACCCCTTTGGTGAAACTCCTGAGGGTTTACAAAAGAATGCCGACTCGGCAAACACCTACGAACAACAATAATAAAAATGGGCCCCCTTTTATTAATTAAGTAAAGGTCCATTTATAATATTATTTAAATTCTGGGACCATTAATTAATTTAAAAATAATTTATTGAAAATGGGGACATTACATTCCTGGAGGTGTTTTCTGTCCCGGAGGTGTTTGCACACAGGAAGGTTGTACGGTAGTAGGGAGGTTGTACGGTGATGGCAGGAAGGCCGTACGGTGACAGGGAGGTTGTATGATGATAACAAGAAGGCCGTACGGGGCAGCAGAAAGGCTGTACGAAGATAATAGGAAGGTCGTACGAAGGTAATAGGAAGGTCGTATGGTAATACTGTGCTGAGGTTGTACGAGTGGGGATATGATTTGAGGTCGTACGGGTGGGAATATGATTTGTATTGTGCTTGCCTGAGGGTAGTATTCACCAAACCAGATTTAATGGATGCATACAAAATAATATAACTGCAGATCGCCCAATTAGAGTTGAACACTAGAGCTAGTGTTGCCAGAAGTAATTCTTGATTCAAACAATAATAGTGCCACAAAACACCAAATGCCAAGTACCAATGATGCCACAAGTTGTATTAATGCCAAGGATGCAAATAGACTTCGCAGATGTATACAAAGGTGGTGCTTCAGATTTGCTAGATCCGAAACAAACAAAGCAGAGAAGAGTAGGGTGAGGGACGAATCCCACCGAAACTGCGCTAGCCAAATAGGGAAGATCTTTCACTTCCGAAATGGCGAACAAAGCAGAACTCCAACTGGAATTCACAATACAATAAAATAATTCCAAAATCGCATATCAACAACTACCTACATGCCAGTCATAAATACCCCTTCGGAGAAACTCCCGAGGGTTTACAAAAGAACGCTGACATGACAAACACCTACGGATAACAATAAAAAATGGGCCCCCTTTATTAATTAATTAAAGGTCCTTAATAATATGTTTTTAAAGTGGGACCAATTATTTAATTAATTTAATTAATTTTTTCTCTATCAATTTGGGAACATTACAATTTTGATCAAAATAGTGGGAAAATCATTATAAGTCTGGATTTTGTGTATTTTTATGATTTTCCTTAGGATTTTGGGCATTTTAAGTACGGAAAATCAATTTCTATAAGGATTTGTAATGTCCCCGTTTTTCAATCTTTTGAGATTAGCTTAGTTTGGCGACCCTCGCAAGCTAATCAGGTGATCAGAGGGGGTCAGTCAGCAGAGCCAGTTGTTGGATTCCATTATGGAGGTTCTGGTTGTCAAGTTTGCTCTTCGTTTGGGACAAATTGGATGACTTACTATTTATAGTAAGTGGTATTTTGGGCATAGCTTGGTTTAGCAGGGCGCCTGCACAGTGTCATCAGGTGTTGCAGGATCGTTTATCAGGGGATCTCCAGTTTGAGAGACTTACTATTTATAGTAAGTCTATTTTTGGCAGTTGGCTATTTCTGGCAGGGCAGTTTGAGCTCGGGGTTCTGTTGTTAGAAAATTAGTTGTTGCAGTCAGATTGATTCAGTGGCTTCATATTTTAATTGTTGTTATTAAATTAAGTTATTTTAATTTAATAACTTTACGACTTTAAAAAGTGTTGTGATGAAGAAGCTACTTTAATGAAAAGTGTAAAGTTTAAGCTTTTTCAAAAAGCTATTTTTTCAACTTGAAAAAGCACTTTAGATATCTATTGTTCATTTGATAAAAATTGAGTTTTGGTTATGGAGAAAAATGGTGAGGGTTTGAGGACTGATTCCTCTCTTCTGCAATTTGAGTCACCATTCTTGGGTGATGAATTTTGCTTCTGGATTTTGATAATTCAATTATGATTTTATGAACATAAGTTTGGTACTGAGGTATGCCAAATGGAATGGATTGAATTCATTACAGAGTTAAGGGTTTAATATTGGTTGCATTCGAAATTCTTGAAGAACTGAATTCTCAAGGAGGCTGGATCATCTCTTTGAGAGCTGGAGTTATTTATTTGGTAGTTGCGGATTTGTTTCTAAGGCAGCGAGTGAAGTATTCCTTGTTGTGTACGTTTTGTGAAGCCCCGCAAATGATTTAGGGGCTGCGTTTTACCTTGCTGGCTCGTGCCACCTTTCTTGGCTCACATCACCACTAGGGAAGCATTGGGCAGCTAATGCCGAGCCTAGTGTGAGTTCTTTGGACTGCTGCGTCACTTTTGAAGGTATTGTGGATGACTTTTTGGAGTCATCTCTCTCAGCCAAGAGCTGTGTTAATCTTTTAGCAGCCATCTAAAGCTGCGTTTTGGATATTGGAGGCTGGAATAACTTACAGAGGGTGTGTGTCTCATTCTAGCACTCGAGAAAATATATTGGTTGCTGCATTTTCAATAAAGAGGTGACGTCTTCTATTTTGGAGTTGTTAAATTTAAGTGTTGTTCAAAAAAATGCTTGTATTGATCCAGATTTATGAAAGAATAATATTTAGCAATTTGAATTATTAATTGCTGATGTCCAACATGAATATTTTCAAGTGGAAGTTTTTTAAAAAAAGAAAATAAACCCATTTGAAATCATTTTGAAATTGCCAATTAATTTGAGACAAGTCAGTTAGTCACTAGGAGCTAGTTGGGCTCTTTACAGGATTTTAAGGTCCTTATGCATAGAATATGCCTTTATATGTAATTTTGGACCAATTGACTAGCCAAAATTTAAATACACTAAGGATTTTATGTTCAACCCATTATAACTTGACCCAAAAAGACTTCAACTTTAACGTTCCCACTTAAGATCGCAACTCGGCCACTTAATTTCTTTACCACCCCTCAGTCTCTTAAAGCTCTGAACTGCCAAATTTACTACCAAAACCTAACCAACCTACCGACTATGGACTAAAAGATTGGGTCCCCATTTGCAATGGGGCGATGGTGTAAAAACGTCACAACTAGTTTGGACCTATTTGGAAAGTGGTCGTTGTGCTTCGGATCATGTGCTTGTATTGTAACGTGTATATCCTGTTTCTTGGTCCCAGATGTTTATGGTGAATGTGTAGTGTGTTGATTTGAGCGAAGCATGTTGTAGTGAGTAAGAAGGTTCTGTGTGGTTGACATTTGATTCCTTTCCACCACTTAGGCCGACTTAGATGTTTATGGTGGCATGGTATGGTATAAGAAAGTGATGATTCTATTTGATGCTAGTGTAAAAGTATGTGCGAAGCGAATGCGAAATTGACAAGGAAAGATCTATGTATTGATGAGTAGCAAATTTGTGCAATTGGTATGTTGGGTGGATATTTTGCAACCGATAGTTTTAAGGATCAATTGCAAAACAATGGTTCCAACCATAGTATGTGAGATACAGTCTCTCCTACTTCTAAGGGAAGGCTCCCCCTTCTTATTGCTATGGGAATCAACAAAAAACTTAACTACTATTTACACAAAGATAAATTAGGGCGGGACATCCATCCTATTCTCTTATTTCAGAATAGATGTACTATTACAACACAATCTTTAAGCAATGGTGTAATTCACTTTCAAAGTATTTATTGGAGCAATAATTACAATAAACAAATGATTAGAAGTAAGAATAATCTTCAACGTACCAGCATTTTATGTAACCAAGAAACTCATGAAAGTTCAAAGTCTTTCCATAGCTCCTTATGAGATTTTGAGAACAAGAATGAAACACGTGCAGTTCAAAGTCTCAACACATATTTCACCTTGCATCCACAAACGAAGAAAACGAAGCAGCACAAAGTTTGCAAGCTATTCCCTTGCTTGAGTGTCCTATGTTAATCTCATACTTGGTAAGCAACTCAAAGTCTGCAAGATCAAATCTGAAACCAAATTATAATTTTGAACACAATATGCAGCTCAAAGTTTGCAAGATTGAGTTCAAATCCCTCTTGAACGAAAGCACAAAACTCACAATCAATATTCAGATAATGTCGTCACATAACACCTTGAATTAACACAAAGTTTGAAAGCAAGTTGCCGCTTTTATTGAAAGCTGTCATGTCCCCTCTTTAGTGACATGTCATTTTTCAGTGGATTTGCCTATCATGGACTCTTGTAGGCAGATGGTTTTGGTGAGAGAGTCATTCTGATGATTATTTGGGGATTGGATGGTCTTATTTGCTCTTGGAGAGATGGTGTTTATCATATTTTTATTATAATGTGTTATGTGGGGCCAAAATGTTATAATTTTGAGTTAAGTTGCACTTTTTATTTTATAAAGTTAACTTTTTATATAAAAGTGCATTATAAAGGGATTTTATAAGAATATTTTATGGATACTTCTAGAAGTTCTAGTGGCTTCTTAGAAAAGTGAATAAATAGAGTGCTTGGCCTCTCATTTGGACATCCCATGACTTGAGTTTACACTACTTTTCTCTTTGAGCATTTGTGGCGCCATCTTGGTCTGCAGATTGTCATTTGATCTTTAGGAATGAAGTTTCTTAAGGATTTGCATAATTGAGGAGGTGAAATATCTTTTGAAGGGTTGCACTTTGGAAGTGGTATTCAGCCATTTCAAGTTGAGCTTATTTGGAGTCCTCAGACTTACTTGAGGGTTTGAGTTTTTGATTGCAAGAGGAAAAAAAACAGATTTGAAAAAAACAGTCCGAAAAAGCAGATCTGAAAAAGCAAAGCGAAAAAGCAGATTCGAAAAAGCAGTTCGAAAAAGCAAATCCGAAAAAGCAAAGCGAAAAAGCAAATCCGAAAAAGCAAAGCGAAAAAGCAGATTTGAAAAAGCAATCCGAAAAAGTTTTTGCTACAAGTCTAATTCAGTTTTCAGAATTTTAGGATAGGGTTTTGGAACCACATTTTTGCTCATATCTTCCTCATTACTCAACATATCATTTTGGATATTTTTGCATCGGATTTCTATCGTCGAGGAGATAAAGATAGGTGCATTTTGGAGTCCCAAAATGCCATGATTTATTTTAAAGAAATTTTCAAAATTCTTAGACATTTTCGAAAATTTGCAAGAAAGTACATTTTCAGATTTGGGGTGACTTTGGCTTGGGTGTTGGCATCTTCAGCACTGGCAAAAATTATCGCAGCCATCTACAATCAAGTTCCTCACTTCTCATTTGGCATTTGGCATATTTTCTGAGAAATGTATGTTTTCAGCTGAGTACAAAATATAGCTTCAGCACTTTACTATTTTACATTGTACTTGTCTTTGTTTGCCATTTGGCATTATTGGTATCAAAGGAAGGCTAGGATTTTGCAAGTGAAAGGGCATTGTAATTTTCAGTCTATCTATATTGCAAACCTAGGGTTTGATGATCATATTATTGGCTGAAATATGTATGGCATTGTTGCAAATTGTTGATATATGAATGGCATATGGTTTTGAGCAATTTCCTACATCATTGATAGTGTTTTAGATGGTATTTGGTTGCTATCTATTATTCTGAAATTTTGGGACAGTGAACTCGTATACTCAAAAATAATTTTCTATCTACATTTTGAGTTACATTTTTGAGGGGTTTTTAGTGGCCTATTGGTAGGGGTCATTACAAAAGCAATTCAATTTACATCCAAGCTCAAAGTCTTGGAGTGCATATACAAATTGACAAAGTTCTTGCCTTGCCAAAAGATAAAATTACAAAGAGCACCCTGCTTTATTTATAGGTGAGGGGCTGAGAGCGAAAAGTGGGAGAAACCCAACTAATTGAGACTTATTTAACAACTAACTACCTACAATTGACTTATTCAACATTGTAAGTCCTGATGTCTTGCAATGTGATTACATGTTATAACTTTGCAAGTGATAGTATCACATGCAATTACATATTGTTTTTCCATTACATGTAATTTGTGAAAATGAAATTACAAATACATAACGAAAATTATTCTAAGTGTTCGACAAGACACCACCTATTTACATCATCCTTTTGTCGGCCTTCATGCTACTACAAGATGCTCCATGATTGATGTGCTTAGGTTTGGTGGAAACATCTTGAACTGGAATAGGAACTTGCATTTTGGATCGTTTTGCATCACAATAGCCTTTATTGGAAATGCATCCTTTCACGTTTCTTTCCATCTCTGTCTTGAAAGCATTCTATGCTCTCAATCATTCCATCACTTTTCCCCTTGTATGCCTTTGTCATGTGGTTGTTCTCACTTTGTAGCCTTCTGTGAAATAGTGCCAATGATGAATTTCGGAATTTTTATGAGCTTTGCAGGTAGATGGAGCATATGTACCTGGTCTCAAAATGGGAAGTTTAATGCGCAAATATATATATATATATATATATATATATATATATATATATATATATATATATATATATATATATATATATATATATATATATATATATATATATATATATATATATATATAGGAAGACAACTTTTACTTGTAATTGGGGTTTTGAAATCTGATTGCAAGTGGGGAAGAACATGCATTTTGAAGCTTCGATTTTGGGGAAAAACTTGCATCTTTTTTTTTGAGAGAAGAACTTGTATCATTTTGGGAAGAACTTGCTTTCTTGCAAAGATCAAGACATTCAATCTCTTAATGCCCAAGATCCTATGCAAATCTGATGCAAGTAAAATGCCAACAATAAAACAGGGAATGCTGCTTGAAGAAAAATGATTTTGCATAAACTTGGAAGAAATCCCCAAAATTGCTGATCCAAATTTGGGAGAAAATCTTCAAAATGCGGCTCTACATAGGCGTTGAGGGCATCACAAGAAAAAACAAATCAAAACTCTTCTTCCATTAATGCATTTTGCAATCTTGAAGCACTTCTTGACAAAAAGCAATGATGAAGAACCAAAATCCCCAATTCTGACACAAAAACGGTGAGATTCATGTTAAAGTTTTGATCAGATTTAGAGGTTTATAGTATTTTTAATTTTTCTATATATATGTTGATCACAATATCTCTATAACTCTTTCTTGAATGTATATATATTAATATTAATGAAATATGAATATATATAATCCTTAGAATTCTCAATGTCAATATTAATGATAATATATATTTACTATGAAGTGATTGTAATACAGATCAGATTTGTATATATATATATATTGCTGCCGATATATGCTTGAACTGATAATTACAAAAATTGATGAGTATTGATAGGACTTGTTAGGCACTTATTGATTTCGGTATTGTTGGCATTAATCGGTACATGGCAAACTGGTTTTGTCATTGATTGGCTAAGGGTGTTGTTTTAATGACTAGGAAGGTCCATAATGTTGTTCAGTCAGGAACCAAGGACAGGTCTGGTACAACTGACATTAATAAGTGCAGAAAGACCAGTGACACATAGTAATAAAGCTCTAACTGATCATCAGTGCAACCGGTCACCAAGGAAGATGCAACCGGTAACCGGTAATAGGAACCGAGGAAAGGGTGCTACCGGTACAGCCAGTAAAAGGGATGGTGACGGGTTAAGGTTCTTGCCTGTGTACAACCCAAGGATATAAACCGATCAGTGAAGATTTCATCAAGATTGATGAAGCAGGGAAAGTCACAGTCGATAGACAGTTGTCTGACTCTTTGACCGGGATTTGTTGCTCAAAATCCGGTAGACATTGTGTTATCAAGACGATCGGTACAAAGCGCGATTGAAGGTTTTAATGTCGGAGTTTGTGGCATTAAAACATGTAGAAAACTCTAGTGAAGGAAAGCTTGTGACACGCATCTATCTTTTCCTTCATAAAGCAGAAAAAGCTTGTGGCATGTATCAGATGTTTCTTCAGTGAACTGAGACTCCACTGGGTGATAGATCCGAGGGTGATCTGTAAACAGGTCGTGCATGTAAAAAGAAAAAAGGGCAAGAAGTTTATATATTCCTCTTCCTGTGATGAATATAGTTTGCCTTCATTCTGCCAAAGAAAAGAGTGAACCTGTAAGCTGAAAGAAGCTATGAAAAAGGTGAAGAGAAGAAGAAGATTGTGCGAGGAAGCACAATAGCCAAGGAGAACATACCTGCAGTGACCGGTGATGATTCTCAATTGAAAAGAGCAATGATCTTATCAGGCTGTGTAAAGCCATCTTTAAAACATCAAAAATCTCTATTGCTCTCTGATAATTGCAATAACAAAATCCCAATATTTTGGGTGGACATTAATAGGTCTCTTGTATTAAATCCCTTAATCGGGTGACATCTGTTTAGGTGTTCTAAGTCCTCTAACTAGGCAGGTTCTAACATGCCTTATTTCTTAAATCCCTTAACCGGGTCGCATATAACAGTGCGTTTGTAATCCTTTAATAGGGAAGGCTCCTTACAGGGTGCACTTCAGAAGAGTGCAAAATTTGTGAGGTTTCCTCACACTGTGGTTTTCTCCCGATTTGGGTTTCAACATGATAAATCTGGTGTTGTTTATTGTTGGTTTGTTTGTTTTCTATTTCTGTGATAGAATCTATTATGCTTACAGTCTTGGCTAGAATATATTAGATTTAGTACTAAAATTTTAGTGGGTGTTGATTCATCCCTCCCCTCTCAGCATTGGTTGGGACCATTAGGTACTTCCCAAGTGATATGGATCGAAGTTATATATTAATGGGAGGAGCCATGTCTACGTAGGGACATATCCCTACGTGGACATTGGACATGTCTCTACGGAGGCGTGTCCTCATCGATCCCAAACTCAAGTTAATACACGTTAGTTTGCATGTTAATAACATCGATACTAATATCAATTCATTTGGTAATATAAAGCATGTTCGATACTCATTATCGAACTAGTTGATATTAATGCAATATTAAGATAATGTATCGGCATCATAATGTGCTATCTTTGATAGCACAGTATGGTATCAATGCCAGGATTGATTATATCAATACTCATTATTGATAAATGTATAAATCAATATCAACAATGTAATTTGTATTAACATCATATTTAATATTAATGGTATTAATAGCATGATTAATAATAGTTATATCAACTCATTTACAATTATGTATATATATACATTAACAATATACAATATTATATATATATATATATACATGATTGTAATCATACTATTTATTAATCATGTATTATGATAATCAATAATCATAGCAGAATACATAAGGATAGAGATCAAATGCTCAAGGTCGATAGGCTACTTATGAATTTGATTTCATCAATAGGAATAATCCGATCGAAGCTACAATTCATAAACAATTCAATGCTTGAAACGCAGCCAAAGACTCATTCAAAGCTTCAAATCGGGGTTCATGATTCGAATTGCAAGCACAAATGTTTTCTTTGCCAAAAACGACAACTGGGTAACAATCGGGCTTCAAAAATAGATTTGCAATTATAAAATGATTTCAACTTTGCCCTAAATACCCGATGTTGGGTTTTGAATTGTTGTTTGCAAGTTAGAAATGATTTCAAGGTAAGTAAAAAGATCGTAAGCTCGACTTCAAGTGAGAGAAACAAACTTTTACTTCCTAAAACGATGACAATCAAGCCATGTCGGGGTTCATATCTGCATGTACAAGTCTTGCTTTTGAAACAAAAGGGTAATAACTTGAAGTTGGGCTTTAAAAGCCCGACTACGAGTTGATGTGTTTATAAAAAACAAACCTGGCCCAAAATGATGACTAACAACTCAAGGTTGGGTTTCGTGTTCATCATTACAAATGCTGGGTTGAAAGAAGACTTGTAATCAGGCTTTAAAAGCCCGATTTCAAGTAATTACGTTTGTTAAAAACAACCTTTTCTTCCAAAAATAATGATGCAAGTTCAAACTTGGGCTTTAACTTTTTCATTACAAGCAAAGGTCCTTTAAAAACAACTTGTATTGGCTTTCAAAAAGCCCGACATATGACTTAAGAAGCTATCGGTCTTTTGATCACAAATTACAAGTGTTTTAAATAAGGAATGATGACTTGTAATTGGGTTTTAAAAACCCGATTATAAGTATTAAAAACAAATGACTTATAAAGACAACTTGCAATCGGGATTTTAAAACCCGATTGCAAGCACCTTCATTCTTCATTTTATCTTGAAATAAAGCATGTTTTTAAATCTGCAATGGCTCAAAATGATCGGATTTTGAGAAGCAAAATACTTAAGACACAGAGAAACAAAAACAATTGAATCAAACAAGAAAAATCAATCAAAGACTTGAGATTTTCAAAAATTGAATACTTGTAGTCAGGAAAATAAAACCCGAAATTGTAAGGAAAACTAGGAAAATTTGACGAAAATCTCGAAAAATGACACCAGAAGGATGCAAAACTAAGGCCAAGGCATAGTGTAACCTTACCTTCGAAATTTGATCTCAAAACATCTATCTTAGAGAGAAAAACATGGTTTTGGACCCAATTTCGCATGGGTTGTCTCAATTTTGAGAATTCAAATTTGAGGACAATAGGTAGCAGACTGTAATATCATTCTTCTGTTGCTGATTGTTGGTGATAGTGATTTCAGTGATGGATTCTCTTTCAATTCTTATTTTGGTAGTGAGCATTTTTGTATTGGCAGTGAGCCTTATTATTTCAAGGTAGTTAGCCCAACCAGCAGTGAGCCAATCGACAATGAGCCTTACTTGTAGTGAGCAAACCGCCAGTGAGACTTTGTAAAATCACCTTAACCGATGTTTCTATTCATGAGAATTCGCTTCTCTGTGGTTTTTCCTATCTTGGGTTTCCACCTTAAATTCTGGTGTTCATGGTGTATGGTGTTTTTGTGTTTTCATGTTCTTATTTGTTTTAAGTTTCAAATTGCTTTAGGTTTGCACCAGAATAAAGTAAGGTTTAGAAATTTGTTTTATAATAATTGATTCACCTCCCCTCTTAGTTATTTGGCTTGTTCATCTGTAATGTCCCCGTTTTTCAAGCTCTTGGGATTAGCCTATCATGTGACCCTCGTAGGCTAATGAGGATGGACAAAGGGTCTCTTTCAGTGGGCATCTACTTCAGGATTCAGTATGCTTTGGTTTGGTGTCATTCGGACTTCATTTGCTATAGTTTTGCCACGTTTACTATTTATAGTAAGCCTGATGTTGTTTGAGAAGGACCCTTTCTATTTTTGGAAAGTGCATTTGGTAACATGGGAAAATAATAGGTGTGATTCTTGTTTCAGACGGCATATTAAAATGATAAGTATTTTGGGAGTTATTATTATTTTGGTGGCCAAACTATTATTAAATTATTAAGTGGCTTATTATAAAGTTATAATTTAACTTTTTAATTTCACTTAAGTTGAGGGTTGAGTCATCATGGGAAGGGGCCATTTATTTAATTAATTCATGGAAGCCTAAGCCAAGGTATTAATTTAAAGTATTGGAGTAAATGCATTATTAAAAGGAAAAGTATATCTATTTATCCCACATTGGTAAGAATTGTGTTTGAGCTCTCACAAGAAAGAATAAAAAGGGACTCGAGAGCTCATTCTCAAATATCTATTGTTCATTTGATAAAAAATATGTTTTGAGAGAGGAGAAATATTGCTAGGGTTTTGAGGATTGATTCCTCATTCTGCAATTTGAATCATCACTGATTGATGATGAATTTTGCCATTGAAATACTGAATGTTTAGTTCTGATTCTGGGAATGCAATTTGATGCTGATGTATATCAAATTGTGAAGAATTCATCAATTGCTGTTGCTTAATAGAATTTCTTCATCAAGGTTCGATTTTCTTTGGAGTTTTAGACAATTGCCAGGAAGGCTGCCGTATCTTCCTTGTGGCTGCAATTGGAGGTTGGTGTGCATTGGGAACAATAATCAATAAAATTCTGATATTTTTGATTGCGATTTTGAGTTGGAAGGCAATGTTTCTTCCCTTCATGGCTGCGTGAGGTGTCCTTGAAGGCTGCGTCACCTTAAGAATTGGCTGCGTGACTGCTTTGAAGGTTGTGTGACCCTTTAAGAGGCTGCGTGATTTGTTAGGGAGCTGCAAGTCTTCAATACAGGGCTGTGTGGAGTTTTTCTTGCCTCATGCGGACTTCCAGAGGGTGCGTCTACTTTGTTGAGGTTGCATCATTCATGTTTGAAGGTTATTCAACTCATCAAATAGCCATACAAGCTGCCAGGTGCTAATAATAATTATTTATAATTTGATATTTATGAGAATTGATAAATCTTTAGTGTTGAGTTTCATTTGGTGATTATTTGGAAGCCATTTAAGTTGTCAAGTTTATGTTGTTCATTTCTAGAGAGAAATTTTTAATAAAACTCATAAATTATCAAAGGGAAAAATAGAAAAACAAGTTTGCAAACAATTCTTAAAACTATCTTCAGCACAGATTCAGGTAGGCTCTTTACAGTGGTATCAGAGCGGTTTCCTACCATCTTGTGGGGTATGATATTCATTTTTATTTTGATGTTATATTAAGAGTGACCAACACTCTCGCTTTTTCTAGCTATGGACAAATACAGGAGGCCTAGTTCTAAGAGTTGGCATAGCACTGTGGGAAAAAGACAAGAAATAAATGCCTTAATGGAAAGTATGGAGAAACTTAAGCTTCATCAACAAAGGTTGGCAGAGAGCTTGTCAGATCCAGAGACAGTTGAGAGGGCAGCGAGGTATATGGTTTCTGCCTTTAGAAGGCCGACATCGAGACTACAGGGAAGAAAGCTTGAGTTTTCCACGACAGGTGCCCATGATGTAGATGTACCTATATTTAGTACGACACCTACTAGTCCTATCCGCAGTGCTGATGATGGACTTATTTCACAAGGACATGTGGATGTATCAGTACCATTGGTGGATAGCAGCACTGAGCTTTAGCAGGTTGAGGCTCCCAGAGTAGTCGTTACAGTTAGTACAGAGGCAGCTGATGTTGTAGTTGTCACTGAGTGTTTAGACTCTTCCGAGGAGGGAGTTGTTATTGGAGACTTTTATGTTAGCTATCGTAGTGTTGCTCCAGTGCAGGAGGCAGCTGCTTCCTCATATGGAATCGACGCATGTATGGAGTCACGTAGGTGTGATGTTGGTGATCTGGGCAAATATAGCGGAGTCGGTAGATGGTGGTTCATGCTCCAGCATTATTGGTGTACAGCCTAACATTGAGTCATGTGTGCAAAGTCAAGTGTCAACAGTTGAGGCTTTAATAGGAGATGTAGATGCAGATAGTATGGACACATCTGATGATACATTCGATGATGCTATGAGCCGCACTGAGTATGACACCCCTTGTGAGATATTGGGTGGTGACTCCAAGGAGGTTTTGGTTGAGTCCCAGGATCAAGATTCACTGGGGCTCTCTGATATTAGTGATACTACGCGGGCTTCCATTTCTTCGGATGAGGAGTTGGTTGAGGTACATAGTAGTTGTATCTCGGATGCACAGTTGTGCAGGGACAATAGCTCATGTATGAGCGATCTTGTGGTGAGCAGTTCTGATTCAGCTTCCTATCACAGTGCAGTTAGTGGGACAGAGAGCTTGTATAGGAGGCAAGGATTGCATAGGCATCATGTGTCTAGTCAGCTGAAGGTGAATGATAGAGACATCTCTTCAGCAATTGAGAATTATGATGCTATTCGTCAGATGTTGGCTGTATCTGGATGGGGTGCTCCTATGTCAGATGAGCACGGTGATAGTAGTTTTTCCCTAGTAGAGGTTTATGCGCTTCGAGAGGTTGTCAGAGTCTTGAAGCATAATTATTCACAGTTAGTCGTTGACAAGGATTACCTTCTAGAGTGGGGGAGTACCTGTTATGAGGCATTGTTAGGGAAAGAGGAGGTAGTTGAGCTCACCCATGAGTTAGAGGTGACTGTGGACTCACTGCAGTGTACCCAGTTGGCTTTCCAGGGGTCACAGCCACGATTAGAGGAGGTGACCATGGAGTTGGAGCATGTTCGGTCCACACCAGCCTCAGCCTCAGCCTCAGACCCAGTTCAGTTGCACATTCACCATTCTCCATTCTTCTTAGGTGCCAATACCGCAGTTACTGCACAAGGACTCAAACTTTCTCTAATCAAACCTTTCTCCAGCAACTCTTGAATCTGTTGGTTCAATTCCTGATTCTCGGTAGGTGTCAACCAATGAGGTGCCTTATTCGGTAAACTAGCTCCAGGGATTAGATCCATGCAATGATCAATACTTCTCTTCGGTGACAAACCATCGGGTACATTATCAGAAATGATATCATTGTACTCGGTGAGTAACTTATCAATCTCCTCAAGAACATTGTCATTTGTTTTCTTACTCGATTTGTTAGGAATCACAACAAAACATACATCATTCTTCTTCAAATCCTTAACAAACTTTCTTCCTTCCATCAAACAAACTTTCACAAATGTGCAGACATTACTAACAGGTTCTTCCATTAAAGGTAACAAGATTTGTTTTCTTCCATCAACCACAATAGTATACTTATGAAATCTCCCATCATATATAGCATGTCTATCATATTGCCAAGGTCTACCCAACAAAATATGACAACAATCCATAGGCATGATATTACACAACACTTTATCATAGTACTTTCCAGTCTTCAAATTCACATAACATTGTTCACTTACCAGGAGTGTATGCTCATCTTTGATCCATGAAATCTGATAGGGCTTCGGATGTTCCAACCTTTCCAACTGCAAGTTTGTGACCATGTCCGTAGATGCCAGATTCTCCGAGCTACCATTGTCAATGATTACCTTCCAAACTTTGTCAGAAAATCTACATCTAGTCTCGAACAAACTTTTCCTTACCGGATCTTCCTTTTTACTTTCATTCCACAGTGCTCTCCTTACCATCAAATTATTTTCCTTCGCAGGTTCATTCAGTGACTCTTCTTGCACCAAAGCATTTCTACTGCTACCAGCCTTCTTACTAGCATGTGTACATTCAAAAGATCTATGTCCTTCTCCACAATTGTAACAAGTTCCTCGGAAATTACCTTTGCTATAACCACCTCGATAGTTACTGCCTCTGCCTCTAGATGAACTTTCGCCTTTCCACTCGGTCTTGCCTTTATCTAGATTTGTCTTTTCAAGTTGAGATCTACTATTTTCACCATAAGATCTACCTCTTCCTCTAGGGAATCTACCACCTTGACCTCTTTGTCTCTGTTCATGTCTCTTGTTCAATTTCTCCTCGGCCTTCAATTCAAATTGGTAAGCCTCTTCAATGTTCTCCAACTTGACCAAACTGATTTCCTCTTAGATGGAAACTCTCAAACCATTTAGGTACCTGTTGTGAGGTTTCACATCATCGCCCCAAAGCATTTGGGGACCCCCATTTTCGAGCAAACCTTGACATTCTTTTCCTAATATCCAGACGCCTTAGCAAATTTTTGGACCTAGATGGATGATTTTGAAAATTATTGAGATTGAAAGGCTTGGGCATTTTTTCGAATTTAATTGTAAATTTGGCCATCTTTTTGGAAAATTTTGGAAAACTTGGATGTTGAAATGGAGATTGAAATAAATAGGTTAAATTGCCAAAATGGAATTGGTTTGCCAAATGAAATTTGAAACTGAATTGGGCCTATCACCTTGATGAATAAATTCGAAAATCTAGCCCTTTAGAAATATAAAATCTGGGCTAATAAAAAATAAAATCTGGCCTTTAAACTTTGAAATCTGGGAAAATAAATTTGATTGGTGCAATAAATTCGAAATTTTGGGCATTAAAATCTAAAAGTTGAGCAATAAATATAAAATTTGGGCTAATAAAAAATAAAATCTGGCCTTTAAACTTTGAAATCTGGGCAAATAAATTTGATTGGTGCAATAAATTCAAAATTTTGGGCATTAAAATTTGAAAGATTGGGCTTTAGAATTTCAAATGTGGGCATTTATTTTAGAAATTGAGCTTTAAAATTAAAAATCTGGGCGCATAGATTGGATAATCTGCTTTGAAAACAAAATCTGGGTTAATAAAAGTGAAAATTGAGCCTTTAAAAATAAAATCTGAAATAATACATCCAAATTTTGCCTTGAAATTTTAAATTCTAAGCATTAAAATCGAAATTTCTGGCCTTTCTTTAGTGGCGTGTGGCATTGGGATGTTAAGTTTAGGGCCTTTTTATGGTGGCGCCACCAATATGACCAATCTAATTTAGGGTTGGGCGTTAGTAATATTAAAATTTAATTCTAATTTATTGTTTGTAAGTGGGTCGGCCACCCTTTCATGTCTTTTTTTTTAATTCGATTTTTTTTGTTTGTCCATATGCAGGTCGGCCCTTATATTGGAGCCCCAAGTTTGATATATAGGAGCGCTCCTCCCTCCTCCATTCTCACCATCTCATTCATCCATCAAAGCAAAGGCAGGCAGCGAACTTAGCATCAAGGAGCAGTGAATTTGTTTAGCAAAGGCAGCGAACTTGTGATTGGAAGTGCTGCGAGTTTGAAGAGGGCAGACTAGTGCCATAATTTGGAAGGGGACTTGTGATTTTGATTGCAAGGGCAGCGACTTTGGTAGCAGATCTGCCCTAGGATCCCAAAGGGGCCAGCGAAATTGTTTGGAGAAGCAGCGACACAGTTTGTGAAGGGGCCTACTATTTATTGCCCAGGCTGCCATTTGATTGGAAGAGCCTGCTATTTGACAGGGGCAGACCTGTGAGATTAAATGATCAAGAGGCTACGAAATCTGTAGGAGGCCGCAAATTGAATAGAATTCAGAGAGCTTGTAAATCTGCCCAGACTTGCGACAAGCATAGGAGGGCCTGCGAAAACAATAAGATGGGAGCAGAGCATTGATAAGGGGACTTGCCACAGTTTAATAGGAGAAAGCTACTATTTGAGGAGGATTTGCTATTTGGAGGGGGCCTACTTATTTGAATCAGATTTTGCAAAATTATTGGTGAGTGGATTATATTCTTAATTGTTATCTTTTTCTTTGGTGATTGATTGTTTGGTGTAGGAGACAAGCTTCATGATTGAGGGTGAAGGCTGGTCTAAAAAGCAGATTTTCTCCTTGTTCTTGCTTGGTACATTTCCCTATTTTCTTGCTTGCATCATCCATCCATCACTTCATCATCTCATCAGGGCTTGAAGTTGGGAGATATAAGTGTAGTTTCCGTTTAGGATTTGGAGAAAGGAGATATAAGTGGTAGTCCCTGTAATGTCCCCATTTTTAGACTCATGGGATTAGCTTGGTTTGGCGACCCACACAGGCTAATCAGACGATCAGAGGGGGTCAGATGGTGGAGCCAGCGTTGGGATTCCATTTTGGAGGTTCAAATTATCAGGTTTGCTCTTCGTTCGGATCATTTTGGTCGACTTACTATTTTTAGTAAGTGGTATTTTGGGCATGGCTAGGATTAGCAGGGTGTCTGCACGGAGCGTCAGATATCTCAGGATCGAGTTTCAGTGAATCTCCAATTTGAGAGACTTACTATTTATAGTCTCTAGTTTGAGAGACTTACTATTTATAGTAAGTCTATTTTTAGCAGTGGCTATTTCTGGTAGGGCAGTGCCTATTCCTAGCTGGGCAGTTGGACTTGGTGCTCTGTCAGAAGTTCATTGATTGTAGTCAGACATTCAGTGGCTTATATTTTAAATGTGTTATTAAATTAAATTATTTTGATTTAATTTAATAACTTATGACTATAACTTAATGTTATAAAGTGAGCTTATTTTTAAAGCCAATTAAGTGAAAATATTAAAAAGTGCTTTTTCGAAAAAGCTATATATTCTACTCGAAAAAGCACTTTCATTCATCTTATGCAATCATTCTGATAATGGTGAATTTCACAGCTGTGTATTTTTGAGGTCACGATTCGATGCTGAGGTATATCGGATTGTGGAAGTTAATTCTGTAAGCTTGTTGTTGCTGATGAAATTGTATTCTTGATACAATACGATCTGAATTTCTGAATTCTTCTAGAGACTGCAAATTCATATTTCTGATTATCAAAGTTGGAGTGTGAGAAAGCTTATCGATTTTGAGTAAATCTGGAAAGTGTATATCAGTTTACAGCTGCGGATATATTTTTGGACCGTGTGTTGATAATTCTGGGCCGTATGTGAGCTAGCAGGGCCATACAACTATGTTCGTTGTCTGAGACCATGTGAGATGTGTGCCGGCTTGGTAATACCATCAAATGTAGGGTTGGTAATACCATCAAATGCAGGGTCTACGCATTCAGTATTTGACACCAAGCATTGTCTGCTACAACAGCCGCATCTAGGAAGGAGTCACGTGTGCATAACAGTTAGGAACTACGCATTTGCAGCCTGGACTTATACGTTTGCAGATTGGAGTCTTGTTGCAGCCTGGAGATGTACGTTTGCAGATTGGGGACTTTGTTGCAGCTAGTGTAATCATCAGGTGCATTATTAATTGCGATCAGTTTATAGAGATTAATAAATTGGAAGTGTGCATGTTAGATTGTAATAGAAGTTGATTCAAATAAATGTTTAATATGGTAATCTGATTGGAAATCCATGGATAGCAAAATTGTTGTTTGAGAAGAATAAGAATTAGAAATTATCAGATTCTCTTGAATTTCTTTATTGCAAAGATAAGAGCTCCAAAGGTTCTTCACAGTGGTCTCTGAGAACGAATAAATATTATAACCGTTTGATGGAGTGATATTAAGACATAATTGCAAATATTTCAAAGTTAATATTGAATATTCAGAGAGAGCCAACTTAGGTTCTTTAGAGTCCCACCCCTAGGAAAGAAGTTGGGAGATATAAGTGTAGTCCATCTCATAGGTAACGAAGAGGCAGAAATAAGTGGTAGTCCATCCCTAAGCGAAAAGGCAGAGATAAGTGTAGTGTGATAGGAATTGGCGAGACAGAAATATGTTTGATCATCCCTAGGCGAAGGGGCAAAAATAAGTGTAGTCCCACCTCACTGTAGAAAGAAGGCAAAAATAAGTGTTTAGGATGGCGGATGCTAGTACAAGCAAGAACCCAAAGGGAATTAATACCAAGAAAGACAAGGCAGACATGACGCCCAAGACCACCTTCTCAAAATTGAAGCGAGTCGGTGACACCAACATCGGCACCATAGATATGATACAGTTGAGAGATAGGTTGAAAGGGGGCCAGTCCTCCATGGCAAAGAGGATCTACAAGTGTGAAATTGTGCAAGCTACCGCCTTCCCTCCTACCTTGCCTTGTCTGGAGTTGGTGATGGAGTGTGCATCTCGGCTAGATATTGTGACCAAGTCTATCATCTTTGGTGAAGAAGAAAGGGTGTTGGCTAACATTAGCGGGCAGGTGGTGGAGGAAGTGTTCAATATACCCCAGTAGGACATGATAGTAATGTTGATGGATCAAGCCGCCAGGTTCTTTCAAGACAGTCAGGATGCCTACCTCGCTCTACTAAAGCAGAATTGGTTGCACGAAGGCAAGAAGGGAGTCACCAAGTCATCAAAGCTCACCAGGTCAGATTTCAAATCAGAGTATGGCGATCTTATTGTGCTTCTCAACCAAGTCATGGGCTTCGCTCAAGGTATGCAGTTTGAAACTTGGATGTACTATTTTATTGAAGGAATTGAAAATGGAAAAAGAAAGTTTGATTGGGCTAGAATTATAAGTGAAAATTTAGAGTTGCAACTTAGGACAGTACAAAATTAGAAACAATTCTACATGGGGTCCTACCTTTTCTATTTGATTGCAAGATTGTATGAAGTTATGAACATCCTAGACTTAAGGCTAGAGGGGTGATTGGCAATGGGCCCGGACAATGCTTGGTGCATGAGTGCTATCCACAACTTCATTTGCACAACACCAAGGACTACAAGATATTTTATGATGCCTTTGCCATGAAGACGGTAAGGATACTGCAAGGGACACCCACAAGGAGGCTCTCGCCGGAGGCAGAGACACAAGTCAAAAAGTTTGGGAGTTGGTTCATCCAGTTTCCGCAATTCACTTATATTAGAGTAGCTGGATGCACGACTTGTCTGAAGAGGCTTCCAAGGTACCCACCCGATAGGATAGTTTTGATGGAGTTGGCTAGGCAACTTGAGCAATATGACAAAATGATGAAGCTCAGAGGTGAGACAGGGGTTACCTTCTCACTCATGATAGGCAATGATAGTTGTCCCAATCCTGTTGCCTTTGTAGCTGCGGGGAAAGAGTTAGAACAATATCATCTAGCATGGTATAGGGCAAGGCAAGGATTCGATCCTAATGGTCTAATCAGGGCATCTCATGGGGATTCATTCAAACATATTCCTATGTTGGAGGATTTTTGGGCCAATGCATAGGATGACTTTCATGTGAGGAAGTTGGATTTCTCAAGGTTATCAGTGGACATGATGAGGGCAATCAGATGGAGAAATCTTAATATTCCAGATCAGTTGGAAGAGGATGAAGATGTGCTAAGGGAAGGTTATAGTACAGTAGAGGGAACAAAATTGAATTTAGTTGAGTGGGATGATCGTCAGGATCCGTCCTTAGATGTAGTAACAAGAACAGTTGAGCTACACACTGAGTGGTGGTACAATAGGAAGTTTAGGCAATTGCAAAGTCGGAAGGTACACCTTACCTATGAGAAGATGAAGCCAGAGGAGGAGATTCCAGCGGAGTCAGTTGGACAGCAAGGTGGGGGTAATAGCCAACAGCAGCAAGCAGTTAAGAATAAGAAGAGGAGTTTGGAGGTTGAGAAAAATAGAGAACATCAAGAGCCCCTAGCAAAGAAACAGAGTAGGGTGCCATCAAGAGAGCATAATCGAGGCTAGAAACCAAGAGGTTGGTACAAGTGAGCAAGGGGCAGTGGTAGAGGTGAGCTCTAGTTCAGAATCAAGTGGTTATAGTAATAGTACAGGGTATTCTCCTCTCTCAGAGAACCAAGTTGAGGAGGATAGGGCAGTCAGTAATGAAGGAGATAAGCCAGTTGACATTGAGGCTCTATCAGCAGGGGAAGAAAGCCAAGTGCCTAAGGCTGTTGGTGATGCTTTGTTAGCCGAACCAAATCCAGATTTGGGGAGATGCATTGCACCACTGTGGTTGAGACAGATGCTTATGCCAAGGAAAGAGGTTGTGGCCATACGAACAGTTGAGGATATTCAAGGGTTAGTGGAAAAGGAAGATGATGTCGGACAGAAACAAATTGCAGGAATAGTGGCAAAGGTAATCAGGAATGATGATGATGGTTACCGAAAGGTTCAGATTGTGGTGCCAAAGGTTAGCAAGGCAGTGGGCGAGATTGTGGCCCAAGATTATGAGATAGTAGAGCATGACATGGGAAAAATCACAGATGACATGGAGTGTGTGGAGGTTCAGGAAGGCATAGCTTCAATTAGAGAAAGGTTGAGAAAGGCGAACAAAAGGGTTCCAGAGTTGGAGATTGAAAGCAAGTATTGGAGGGATAGCTATCATGAAGTATGTCGGCCTATCCAATAGCAGTTGCCTCAGGCGGCCTTTCCACAGGATAGTGCGAGCAATCTAGAAGAAATATTAGCTCGAGAGCAAGGAACTAAAAATTGGATCAGTAGTATAATTCAAGAAGGGCGAAAGTTCTTGCCTGCCTTTATCTCGACATTCAAGTCATTTGTGTCTCTTAGGGACAAATTCAGAGCATTTGAAGGGAAGTGGAAGGATTTCCTTCCATTCTGTGACTTGGCCATTCCCAGGCTATAGGCAGCCATAGAGTTATCAGAGGGATCTTTGGTGAGGGCCAAGTTGGTTAATGAGGGAGGAAAGAATATTATTGAGTCTTGGTATGTTACCTTGACTGCCAGATCGAGGGTACTCGAAGAGATACAGGATGAGATTGCAAAGTACAGTCCAAGCATTGACACTTTTATTTCAAGCATGTTGAGCGATGCAGGGATTGCACTTGATTTTGAAAAAATCAAAGAGGAGGATTTTAATGAGACAGAGTTTGGATCGAGATTGGATGAGTTAGGGAAAGTTGCCGCCAGAGAAAAACAGTTGGGCATCCTTGCCTCTCTCAGGGCCCTTATCGAGTTTGCAAGAGATGATGAGGATAGTGAGAAGACACTGCAAGTAGCAAAGAACATGATGAGCACAGCTGAGCTCAAGATGAGGCATACACCTTGCCCTCCCATGGAGGAAGTCAACAACATGTTAGCTAAATTCATTGCTTATGCTAAAAAGATGAAAGAAAAGGGTAGAATTGTATTAGAAGATCATTTGATGTAAGCCCAAGTGGCAAATTCTCCTTTCTTCTTGGGTAAGATAGGTGTCTGATTCTGATTGGTTACCATTTTGATGCCTTCTCATTGGTTGCCACTTTTCCTTTTTTCTCATTGGTCCATTGATGAGGTGGCATCTTCTCATTGGCCGATGGGGTGGCAACCCTAATTAGGGTTTCTGGGATTTAATCTGGATCGTTGATTTTGCCTCTTAATCTTTGTCGTTGGTTGTAATTTTGAGCCTCTATATAAGGCCAAGTACTCTCATTTGTAAAGGTTTGAAGAAAATTGTTGCTAATATAATACCAAAATTGCTTCTCTTGTCATTGTTGTGTCTTGCATGGTGATTAAGAACACTTGGTGTTATTGCATGGTTTCTACTTCCAATAGTTAAAGTTAGATTTCATTGAGTTGTTAAAGTAGATTTCATTTCAAGAAAAGTGTTAAAGTAAGAATAGAAGTAGATGGCTAATTGTATGGTGATATTGGTAAATGTTTGATAGGGATTTATATACTAGGCCACTAGCATCTTAGCGGCTTGTTAAGAAGCTTTGTGTGGTAATCTGGTCTCATTCCCTTTGAATCATTGCATCTATGGAGGTAGCGCCGCTGGCAAGCTTTCATTAGGTTGATCCACGTCCATTTGCCGATCTTTCCATTCCATAGGAGTAGTAGTAAAGCAAGAAGTAGTTTAGTAGTTGAAGTTTGAAGAGCAAAGTTGGAAGTGATATAAATTAGAAAATCAATTGAGTATACATTGCAAAGCTAAATCCCATCATCATCATGGCAAGAATTTGACATCCTCAAACGAACAACGTAAGCCCGCCTACGTGATTAACCAGCAAATCACATTAATATAACTAAGTTAGTATCCACAGGTGTAAGGAACCTTGGAGTTTTCTCATGTCCTTCATGAGTATATGTTTTTCAAGAGAGGGTTGAGTGTTTGGTATTCTATATCAAGTATTCAATTACTATATGTTATGTAGTGGTACAAAACTGACATCAACAGTACCTAGCAATTCTTTCCACATCATCCTCATCATGTCCAGATCTGATATCTAATCGATAGAATTCCTCAGTATAATCCTTTACCGAGCTATCTTTCTGCTTTAGACTTTTCATTTGCCTAACTAGGTTAATCTGATAATCACAAGGTAAGAACTTTCCTTTCAATTTATTCACCATTTTATTCCATACCTTGATTTTGTCTTTGCCTTTCTTCTTCCGATCCAATTGCAGATGTTCCCACCACAAGGATAAATGACCTTTCAACTTCGTGCCTGCAATTTTCACCTTCTTATCCTCAGATACATTTTCATACTCAAAATACTTTTCCATTTCAATGATCCAGTCTATCAATTCATCAAAATCCAATTTTCCACTATATTCAGGAGGATTGAAATGTGGTGTTGACTTCAAACTTGTCAATGCCTTTAAGAATCTTTCCTCACCCTGATCCATCATCAGTGCAGGTTCTGCTTCACCTTGTTCCACTTCAACTTCATCTTGTTCCACTTCAACTTCATCATCACTAACATCTTCAAGATGTCTGCCTCTTCTCTGGGCCGTTTCAACAACTTCTAATCTAGTAGCAAGTTGTCTCAACATGCCTGCCAATCCTAGATCTGCTTCTCGCCTCCCACGAACCATCTTGAGAACCCTCTGCAATTGCAGGTTAGATCACAATCTGCTACCCCACAACAATTCAACTAGGGCTTCGCAAGAAGGAACCTACAAACCTAGATCCGCAGACCTAGATCCAGATCTCACCTCGCTCTGATACCACCTGACGCAAGGACAAGGACCTTAGGGGCCAAAGGATGACACACCCTACAGATCCAGCCTTGCTCAACAACAGGCGGACGTAACAACAACACAGTGAGAGAGAGAAAGCAGGATCATTGATATTTATTCTTTCATTCAAACTGATTCATACATGCCGGGTTGTAAGGCCTTGCCGGTTACGGCCAGATATTACAATGAATTACATAAGTCCTCAAACATGCGAGGATCTGCCAACAATCTTGATTCTACTATCTTCTATCTTCTATCAAAACTGACTCCCTAAACTCTAACCAAATAACTATACTTATACAAGAGGCTACCGAACTGAGTCGGCCTTCAGACCCACAATTAACGGAAGGAACGGTCAGATCTGGGACCACACGCTTCCTAATGATGGATACCAACATTAAATCCGCAACCCATAATCAATGCACCAGTTGGCCTCAAAAGAAACTCAAAATAAACTACTCGGTAAGCAAGGATGACTGAGCAATAGACAAGCATCACCGAGCGCCAGTAAAACAACCGACCGCCTAGGAGATAACCAACCACACTCGGTAGCCAAAGGAAACCGACCAACTACCGACCAACTCGGTCAAAGCTGGAACTGAGCAACACAGACAAACTTCAAAATCTTTTTGGTGATACAGGATTGCCAAGGAGCCAAGATGCTCCTGCATCAGAAGGACAACCTTGCATTGCTATGTTGGACACTGGAGCTACACACAATTTCATTCATGAGAGAGTTGCTAGTTAGTGTGGACTTCAGGTAGAGGAGTTTGTTGGTTTTTGAGTTAGGGTGGCAGATGGCTACACCCTTACCTGTACCAGGCGCATCGATCATCTCTCGTTGTTCTTCGATGATTATGAGTTGGTGTCAAATTTTTATGTGCTAGACTTGGGAGAGATGGATGTAGTTTTAGGGATGTAGTGGATACAAGAGATCAAGGAGTTTCACCTCAGCTTGAACCCGATGTAGATGAGATTTGTGTACCAGGGCAGGGAGTATGTTTTACCTGGTCTCGCTGAGGGTAGTCTACGCACTATGTCCTTTTGTGCAGTAGATTGAGAGGAGTTACAAAGGCATGATTCCATTCAGATTGAGCAGGTTACAAATCATGTCTCTCACAGTTCACAGGTGTCTTATTTAGATCAACAGGAAGGAGCTGTTCACTTTGTGAACAATCCTTCATTTGATATGGATGTCACTATGTCATATGACAATCCATTGTTTGAGATCAGTAATGATCCCTTTCAGGTGATGAATAGGAGTGATAATGATGATTGGGATTCTATTAGTACACCAGGTGCTCATATAGATTTTACAGGATGCCAGCCAGTTTTTGCTGAGTAGTTTACTGAGGTGTACATAGTGAGGAGTGCATACAGCTTTACTTTTGATCCTCATGTTCAGGATATTTACCAGTTACAGAGTCCATCAGTACATCCATTTGATGACTGGTATGATTGTTTAGTTGGCACACAGACTGGGGGCAAGTCCAGTTTGTTGGTTGAGTTGCTTCCGTGTAAGTTACTCACGGTTGAGTTACTCCCATGTGATGTTCCTGTTTCAACATCATCGGTTGGATTGTTGAGTTCAGTTTTTCAGACTCTGTTGTTTGTTTTGCTGGTGATGGAGTTGTCTTTGTTGGAGTTTGGTGATGATAGGGACATTACTCATGACCATCGTTGGGATCCGGGTGGACAGTGATGTTGCATTGTTTTTCTTGATTGCTTGAGGACAAGCAATCTTGGAAAGGGAGGACTGCAATGTCCCTGATTTTTAGACCTTTGGGATTAGCTTGTTTTAGTGACTCTCATAAGCTAATTAGGTTGTCAGAGGGGGTTGTTTGGCAGTGCCAGTGGTTGGATTCCACTATGGAGATTTCAGATGCCACGATTGCTCTTCATTGGGTTCAAGTTGGTGGAGTTACTATTTATAGTAAGTGGTATTTTGGGTATGACTATGTTTGCAGAGCGCTTGCACAGTGGTTTCAGATGTTTCATGATTGATTATGTAGAATCTCCAGTTTGTGAGACTTACTATTTTTAGTAAGTCTATTTTAGTTGGGTTACTATTTTTGACAAGGCAGTGTGAGCTCAAGCTATTGTTGTCAGAAGTCAGATTATTATTGCCAGAGAGTTTGAGTCGCACCATGTTTTAATTAAGGTTATTAAATTAAGTTATTTTAATTTAATAACTTCATATATTTTAATGTTATATTTCAATGGTGTGTTGATGACACTTCTTTAATGAGAAGTGTATTGAAGAAGATTTCGATTTTGCATTATAAAGCTAAGGGAGAAATCAAATTTCTTTACCTTATGTCAATTTGATGAAAATTGTGAATTTGTTCTTGGAGAAGAAATTGAAATTTCTTGTGGGAGGCTAGGGTTTGAAGAGTTTGGTCTTCATCTTGGAGAGAACTCCTTCAGATTTAATGCAAAAGGAATCGGATGGCTTCAACAATGAGTTGAGTGCTGCAAATTTTATTATAAATTGTTTCCAGAGGCTGCCGTACGGAATTTGCTAGCTGCTGTACGGATGTGACAGAGCTGTACATGTTGTATGGAATTGCTTGAGAGGAGGTTGTTTGGCTGCCAACTTTGGTTGCTGTTTGGTTCAGTTAGTACTCACCTTGGTGAGTAAGGAGTTCTTTTAGCAAGGAGGTAGCTTAAGGCTGTTTGGTGGACACAAACAAGGGCTGCATTTCATCTACAAGGAGCTGCGTTTTTTATTTGGTGGTGATTGCATACTGCTCATGGATGCTGCGCTCATTGGAGTCATGTTTTGAAATTAAGGTGCCTATGGTTACTTGTAATATTTGCAATGTTCATTGTTGAAACATCATTTCAATTAATAACAAATTGATGAACATATCAGTCAATTCAATTTTCTATTGTTTAAATTATTCTGTTGTAAAATTCAGAGTTATACATTTATGAGTTTTAATTGGAAAATACAAACAATTGCAAAAAAACAAACATATAAATTAGTTGTTTGAGCAAGGAGCCAGTTGGGCTCCTCAAAGGATTTTGTGATTTTGCGAAGGTAGAGGGACATGACAAGACTTACTTACCACATCTTCATCGTGTGGTATGGATAGGGTTCAACTTGCCCTAAGATTCAATTATTGCCTCTCTTTAGATAGGCTTTCAAATACGACATGAACCATATCTAAAATAAAACATGGTCTCCCTTGACAAATAAAGGCCTACTCTAAAAAATGACTCACTTTCTACAAGGTACATATATGTCTTTTAAAAAAAGATACCCTTTTAATATTTTAACTCGCGTTGGGAACAAAGGCATTATCGCCTATGTTGATACCTTGATAACAAAATGTGTTCCCTTAAATAATAGTTGTGCCCATCATCTGCAAGTAGTGAAAACCACGAAGTGTGAGATTGTATAAATAATAAAATGGTAGAGAAAAAGTCTATTGCGGATAATGGGGTGAGAGTTAATAGGGTCAAGTGATATTGTATTACCTGTTCAGACTCAAAGCCCAATATTATAGTTGTGCATTAAAGATCCAATTATACACATATAGGGAGGACAATGTTTGTCAAACTGATCAACACTTAATGTTTTTGCTAGTGGCTTAGAGCTTCATGACCTGAAATATTGTTGATAATCCAAAGAGATACCGTGAAAGAGCCAAAAGCATCTATGGGTCCTATATTTTGAAGGATTCATGGTAAATAGGTATATAATGTAAAAACATATGCACACATTTCTAAATCTTTCAGAGTCTTGGAATATGAAGACAATTCTATTTTAGAGTATAGAACACACTGGATTGATAATTCACAGAACTCATATAGCTAAAAGAATTTTCAAAATACAAGTTGTACAGATTTGGGAGTGTTAATATGTTTGCACACTCTGCATAGAAGGATAATTGCATGTTTTTTTTTTATATGATTCTGATTTATATGTATGATTCTTTGAACCTCATATGCAATGACAATGCATTTTTGGAAAGTAATCTGACATGTGTCTTTTGTATCATCTTCAACAGGATCTTATTCAACGCCTTGATCTCTATGCCAAGTTGGAGGCACATGATGGTTGTGTAAATACTGTGCACTTCAACCAAACTGGCAATCTACTTGTGTCAGGGTCTGATGATAAAAAAGTTATATTCTGGGATTGGTCTGCTAAAACATCAGTATTTTCTTTTCATTCTGGTCATGGAAGCAATGTGTTTCAGGCCAGGATTATGCCTTATAGTGATGGTCGTAGTGTGGTTACGTGTGCTGCAGATGGACAGGTACCTCAGCTTGTTTTTGACTAGTCTTTTGATTGGTTAAATAAAGTTTCATTTTTCTTGAAAATAGAAAATAGAAACATTAATGGTTGGCTTTTGTACATTATAATGGTGCTAGTGTTTCATCCCATTGTGGTGTTGAAGCAAAATTAGAAAAATAATAAGTACTTAGTAGATGGAAAGGCCAAAATAATATTATGTTAATCAACGGCCTTGGTTTTACTTTATCTAAAGCTAATAAATAAATAATCTTGTTAATAAAGTAGAGAAGAATGAGAAACATCTTCTTATATGATGTAAAAGCTCAATATTTTTTTTCTTAATGTCATGGTTACTGGGAGACCAGTACTGGTACTGGTATGGGAGACTTCTATGGGTACCAGTACATCTACTTTTAAAAAATAGGAGATGGGAGCACTTGGAGACAACAGTTTTTTAATAAAATTTAATTAGTTATAAGTTCGCTCCATTAAAACTAAAAATATCATGATGGTGTCCAGTTTTTTTGATTTTTTTCCTTTTCATATGAAAAATCATGTTTTTAAGTTTTTTTTTAATGAAAAAGTAGGGAAATGTTGGTTGGTTGTCTCTTTCAAGTAGAGATGTCTCCACAGGCGTTTCCAGTACCAGAAATGCATCCCAGTCCCCAAAACATGTCCTAGGGAGTCAAAGACACATCTCCGGACAATATGCTTAATATCAAAAGAAGTTACTCTTCTCTTGTCTAATTTAATGCCCCCTTCTCTGTCATGAAGGAGGCTTTTAGCTTATTTTAATTTTGGGAGGCTAATTGAGGTATTGCAAGAGAGTAATTTATTCATAATCAATATTCTTGGTTCCACTTCATCTTAAGCTAATAAATAAATAATCTTGATAACTAAAGTAGAGAAACATCATCTTATAAATTCTGAAAACTCAAATTCCATTTCTTAGTATCAAAAAGAGTAACTCTTTTCTTGTTTGATTTAATGTTTCCTTCATTGTATTTTAGAATTTATTGAGGCTGTTATGTCCCCTTCTTTTCAATGATCACATGAGAGATGATTAGCCTGTTTTTCCCACATACGGATAGGCTAATTGGAAGACATAAGGGATGATTTACTGGTCACATCATTTAAAATTATGGAAAAATAAAGAGAATGGAATATTAATTTATGGGGTTTAATATTATTAAAGTTACTTTATGTTATACTTATAATATAACATTACTAAAGTGAAGTGACTTTATAAAGAGAAAATAAAAGGTAACTGAGTTTTTATCCCACATTGAATGTGGAGGTTCACCAACGGTTTAAGAAGTCTTTATAAGGAGCCTCGTCCTTCTCTGTTAGAACATAATGTGATTATCTGATATTCAAAATTTCTCCATAGCTGCTGATGTGATAGTGACTTCCTTTTCCGAAGATGAAACCCCTTGGAAACACGGAGGTTGGATGGAAACCCAATCTTCTTTATGAGGTGGATTCATCCAGGGTTTTCCATTTGAGCTTATATGTAGAAGTTCTGGTTCAATGTTGAAAGCAGATAGCAGGATTGGTGATTATATATTTGTCTATTTACATAAGAGTTCTCCTATAGAGTTCAAGTGGATGTCATAGCAGACTCCAGACTTATCGTATGGCAAAATATTGGTGACATCTGATATTCATTATCAACGTAGGTCGAAGCATTGGAGAAACACCATATTTGTATGGTCACGTGGGCCATTCTATGCCAAGTTTTCGCTGCCGTAAATACCCTTCTGCCCTGAATACCAAGAGCCACATTTGTAGATCATCATGGACTCACAAATGCCCAGATTTGCTTGAGTTAGAGCGGCAGCTTAGAATGGACATTGTTCCTCTAAGTTTGAGGTGTTGTGCATAATTATTGTTGTGCATTATCAAAATCTCAGGTGCTGCATATATATTTTTGTTGTACATGATCAAAATCTCAGTCCCTGCAGAGATGGTGAAGTGTAACAGCTCCAAACAGTGACAGGCCTATTGTGGAGATCAAACCGACCTCATTGGAGTTCTATGTGCTCATCGGGTATGATTCATAGTTGGAAAACTCGGACTTGGCAAAAACTCGCCAAGGCCTGAAAAAAAAAATTGGGGAAAAACTTGGCAAGAAAATTGGGAACTTAAAAAACAGCTTAAATTTAATTAGAAATGCATTTTTTTTGCAAAATTCAATGAGAAGATGCATCCAATGAGTCAATTAATGAGAACAGAATAGAAACAAGCTGAGTTTAGATATATATAAATGCAAAGTGGGTACAAAATCGCATTCTCATTAAATTAGTTCTTTGTAAAGACAGTAGTCCTTGTTAAATGAAAAGTTGGAATGATGTAAAAAACAAAAAAAGTAGTTGGCTTCAATTTTAATTTTAAAAAAATAAAAAATAAAGATTTTATTCGTTGCTTGAGTTATGTGTATTCTTAATAGACACTGTGCCGTTGGATTATAAAGCCTTTCATTTTGTAGATGGTCTGCAGCTTAATATTAAACTGGCAGCATTTTCACCTGACCTATAACTGAAATTAGTAGTTAGACATACATCCCAAATAGAGTGGGCAGTTTACAAATTGAAAGTTCATTTGTGCAAAGAAAAGACTTTACAAGGTCATTTAGAAGATAAAGTACGTCTAAATGATGAGTGGCTTTTCAAGTGTTCCGTTTAGGATAGAATAGTTGATTGGAGTAGACTACAATGATGACAATATGAGGTCAGGTATAATTCTATCATTGGAGAGACTTGAGAGTATATGTGTAAAGGTTTTGAATGTGATTAAAATGAATGCTATCAATGTAAACATAGTTTCGCAAATATGATTATAGAGGCATATGCATTCTTAAAATAGATTGTATGTGCAAATCTTAGTGATCAAAACAAGTGGTATGAATGGTGTGATGTTCCGACCAAGGGATTCAACCGCACACCCCCTGCCAAGATTGAATGTTGCACACAGTAATGACCATATGGTAAATCTGCTATTGCCAAGGGTAAGTTGGACAGTAGTGTTGGCCCCCTCGCATAAGCCGTATGACTATGCCGTACGGTGGGATAACCCCCGACCATACATCACTCCTATACACCATACAGAACACCCTTCTACAACACCGTACAAATGCTCTGTCTTCTGCGTACGATAGCAATTGGTCACGATTTGGCTTTGGGGCTGGTCGTACGACCAAGTCCGTACGGTGACGACCCTTTGAAGAATAATTCTATTGTATGACAACAAACCCTCCCTCGTCTGTTGCCAGAATGCTATGTTGTACAGATTTGAAGTTCAATCTCTTGCCTTTAGAATGGTAGGGCAATAATAATGGAGGTCAAACAAAATATTATACCAGTTGGATTTAGATAGCCAAGAACATGAAAATCTATATTGGGCCAATAATGATAACACTTCAGATTACAATCATTCAGATTACTTTGCACAGGTCCACTATCTTAGAAAAATATCAAATATCCGCAATCTCGGACAAATATCAAATATCGCTAGTTATTACAAATTTGTCTTCTATAGAAGACTTCACAAATTTGGAGCACACGGTGAAATATCAGAAAGATATTTCCAACTGAAGACTAGGGTGGCTGTGAACCACTGAAACTGCAACAAACCAAATAGGGAGGATCTTTCACCTCCGAAATGTCGGACAACAGAACTCTAACTAGAACTCAATACAAATAAAATATTCTAAATTGCATACTGACAACTTCCTACATGCCGGTCATAAATACCCCTTCAGAGAAACTCCTGAGGGTTTACAAAAGAACTCTGACACGACAAACACCTACGAACAACAATAAAAATGGGCCCCTTTATTAATTAATTAAAGGTCCATTTATAATGTTATTTAAATTTTGAGACCATTAATTAATTAAAAATAATTTATTAAAATTGGGGACATTACAAATCCTCGCCGCCCAAAGATTGCTTGTCCTCAAGCAATCTGCAAACTCCAGGATCCAAAATCATGCACTTATGTGGATAGCTATATCCACTGAAAACTCCATGTTGCTTCAGGATCACATGTGCATACTTGGATTTAGTCGAGATGAGTAGACCGCCACCAACACTCTTATGGCCGTCACCAACTTCCTCACACTTGTGCAAATGAGACTTTAATTTCTCTTCACAATGCTTATGCTTGAATAAATTATTGACCAATCTACACGCTGCAATTGAAGGAATACATTCTAGATTACAAACAACCAATAGCATAGATATGATAGGTTGGGGTATTATATCCATCTCCTCAGTACATGAAATCATAATATTCTCCATGGCAGAGAAAATCTTATTATCATGGTGCTCCTTTATCATGACCAAGAAATGATGAAACATATTGCGGATCAAATCTTGCAATCCTAGATCCAATAGGAGATTACTTACTTTAATATTTGCATAGGTCTCCAGTATGGTAAATCTCTTGGCAAGAGGATCACTATCGATGTCATCCAGGCTCTGAAAGTTGTCAATAATCAAGTGCAATATCTTTGTCAGGGTGTCATCATCATACGGTGCTCGAGGAGTCGAGATTCCCAAAATCTCACTTAGACATGCTGAGGCGGCCAACTTGATTTCCTTGTCATGGTGTCCCAACAAACTGGGTTGACTTAAGACGACCTTAATCGGAGCAAGGATCTTCTGTATGGATCTTGAAGGTGATTGGTCCACCTTACACAAACATACTTCCAATATATCTTGAGGAAGGTTAATACCATCACCGAGTTCCTTTCCTATCTTTTATAATGCCTTCAACCACCACTCTCCATTGCTACTGGGAGCCATAGTGTTATTCAGATCCCACCTACGGACAACAATAAAAATGGGCCCCTTTATTAGTTAATTAAAGGTCCATTTATAATATTATTTAAATTCTTGGACCATTAATTAATTAAAAATAATTTATTAAAATTGGAGATATTACAAATGGGACAACTATTTGTCATTAGAAAATACAATGAAGTGTGCTGTTTTTTGAGTTTAAACGCTGAATAGCAAACGCGGGCAAGTTTTTTAAACAACTCGCCGAGTTTTGGGGAAAAACTCTCCAATTAATGGGTGAGTTTTTACCAAAAACTCTGCAATTTTTCCTCTGAATAACTCGTGATCTCTAAAAAATCGGTGATTAATCACCATTCTGTAATGTCCCCGCCATTAAATGAATAATAAAATTATTGTATTTGGGTCCCGATCGATTTTGTTTATCTCAGGCCCATTTTTATTTGTTGGTGTAGGTGTAATTGTCGCCGTTAGCTCTTTTGTGCCCTCTTGGGAGTTTTCCCGACGGGTATTTATGCTCGGCGTGTAGGTTGAATTTGATATGTTGAGATTTGATATTTTATTTGTATTTGCGAATTCCTGTTGGGATTAAGCTGGCTGCCATTTCGGAGGTGAAAGATCCTCCCTATTTGGTATTTGCAGTTTTAGTGGGATTAAACCCTCACCCTATTCTATTTGTTCTCTTGTTTTCGGATCTAGCAAATCTGAAACGTTATATAATTATATTATTGTTTCTACTTGCAAATATTGTTCCAATATTGTCGAGCGCTGGAAGTTTATTTACAAAACATCTTAGTTTCAGCACCCGGAAGGAAAGATTAAGTGGATCTGTGTGCATCAAGGAATCAAACGCAGGCTCTTAGCATATCATATAGAATTCATTATCATCGTACGGCCTGCAATTAACACTGTATAACCCCTCCATCGTACGGCTTGCAACAATACCGTACGACACCCCCACCGTACAGCCTAGGCAGTGTACATCGTACGGACACTTCCATCCGTACGACCCAGACAAATTTGTCATCGTGCGGTCTTCTCTATTGTACGACTTGCAGTTTGTGGTTACGCAGTGTTGACCGAACACTTGGCATTACATTCCGAACGGAAAGGGGATTCGCCAGGGTTTGGGAACATTACAGTGGTATCAAATATGGTGATTTTGCTAGCTTGTGGGTATTGAATGAGAGTTTATTCAAGGAAAAGGAGATATCACTTAGTCGGTGGAATGGAAGACTCCCAAGATCCTGCCGCTGAAGTCATGACTCTTCTAAGAGAGCTCACTAGGAACCAGGCATAGATAAATGACACTCAACACCTCATTGAAGAGACACTGCGAAAATTGGTTGAAGGCAAGATATCTGCTGAACAAAGTGACAATTTTGTCTCAGGAAGGGCAAATCCCTAAACCGCATGCTCTCGACCATCAATGCCAACTTTCCCTCCACGGGCGGAAGAACAGCGCAAAGAGCAACTAACCTTCCAGGAAATACAAGATCAACTTTGGGAAGATTGGAGGAATGCAAATATGGAAGGAGATATATCCTACGAAGATTATGTTGAGCTGAGAATGAGATACTCTGGCGGAAACAAGCATGGCTATTATAATGACGGTCTTAGACGGAAGATTGGCAAAGTGAATCTATCATCCTTTGATGGGTTGGGAACTATCACAGCTCGAGCATGGGTGCAAAAAGTACACATATTTCCAGCTCAACCCTATGCCGGAGGATGAGACCAAATTTGTTGCACTGCATCTAGAAGGAATAGCCCACGAATGGTGGCATCATGGCATGGTTACTTTCGGCCACGATCAAATAAATTCCTACACTGAATTCACTGAGAGATTGATAGATTGTTTTGATGGAAGGGATCCAAAACTGAATTTCAAAGAATTGGCTCAGCTAAAGCAATCCGGCACAGTCGATGGTTACATAACAAAATTTCAGAGAATGTTTGTCTTGGTAACAGATATTTTAGAAAGACGATTGGTGGTGTTGTTTATGGATGGACTGGCGAAACCCTTGAAGGGTTGGGTGAAGGGATTCAACCCCATCACACTTACGAAGGAAATTAAGAAGGCATGTGACATGGCGACATCTTCTTCCACCAAATATTGCTCACAATCCAAACCACCTCTCGCTCCAAGGGAAAAAGACAACAAATCCCCACCTAGGAAGCCCCCGTTGGATGAGGCAACTAGGCAAGAACTCAGAAGGAAGAAGCTTTGTTAAAATGCACTCATTTGGTTCCGCAACTGAGCATCACCTTGGGGAATCACACAGTGACAGATGATTTCTTTGTGGTCGATCTGGACGACATAGAAGTCATTCTGGGCATTTAGTGGATGGAAACATTGGACAAATACACATAGAGTTTCAAATGAATGGAGTTCTCCTTCGAGGTTAACAGCAAAAAGATCGTGCTGAGAGGGATGTCGAATGGAGGACCGAAGGAAGTTTCAGCCCGATGGATGGAAGCAATCTTCAGACACAATGACGTGGTCTGGGCTGCACACTATTTTTCCTCGACAGAACCTATATAGGGAGAAATAACTTATCACTAGGATGAAGAGCTTCGAATTGTTTTGGATAGACATCACCAAGTCTTCACCGACATACCACCACACCGGGGGTTTGAACACACCATTGAGATGGAGATTGGCGCCAAACCGGTTATCACTGTGCCATACCGCCACCCTAAGAGGTTAAAAGATGAGATTGAAAAAACAATACAGGAGCTTCTTGACAAAGGCTAGATCAGGCCCAGTTCCAGTCCTTTTACATCATCAGTAGTACTGGTTAAAAAGGATGGAACGTTGCGAATGTGTGTAGACTACCGTGCGCTGAACAAAAAGACTATCAAGAACAGGTACCCAATTCCCAGGATCGATGAATTGTTGGATGAGTTACACGGCACCGTCTATTTTTCCAAAATAGACCTTCATTCGGGGTATCACCAAATCTGCATAAGGGAACAAGATGTGGAGAAAACAGCATTCTGCTACCATTATGGGCATTATGAATTTTTGGTCATGCCATTCGGATTGACCAACGCTCTAGCTACATTCCAATCTTGCATGGATCACATTTTTAACAAATAGCTGCGTAAGTTTCTGTTGGTATTCTTCGATGATATACTGATCTACAACAAGACATGGGAGGAACACTTAAGGCATTTGGAAGAAGTGCTCGAGATTATGAAGTCACAGCTTCTGTTCATCAAAAGATCCAAATGTGATTTCAAGATTACAAAGATATTGTATTTGGGGCACATTGTCAGTAGTTGAGGAGTACAGGTACATCAAGAGAAGATTCAGGCTATCTTGGATTGGCCACCTTCGAAAACTCTTTCGGAACTATGTGGATTCTTTGGATTGTGTAGTTACTATAGACGGTTCGTGAAGAGGTTCTCACAGCTCAGCGCGCCACTCACCGATCTGACAAAGAAGGGGTCTTTTTTGTGGAATGAACGGGCACATCAGACTTTTGAGAAACTCAAGAAGACTATGAGTTCTTGCCTGGTCCTTGCACTACCAGATTTCACCCAACCTTTCATCTTGGAGTACGACGCCTCCGGAGAGGGTATTGGGGCCATGCTGATGTAGGACCGCCACCCAATTGCTTTTGAAAGTCGGAAGCTCTGAGGAGCCGAAAGGTTGTATTCCATATACGATAAAGAAATGCTTGCCATCATGCATGCCTTGACAAAATTCCGGCAGTACCTCGTCGGAGCCAAGTTCGTCGTCCGTACGGATCACAACAACCTTAGACATATCATGGAACAACGAGAATTGAATGAGCGACAACAGAAATGGGTAAGTAAAGTACAGGCTTTCGACTTTGACATTGAGTATGTAAAAGGAAAAAATAATGTAGTGGCTGACGCTTTGTCAAGAAAGCCGGCCATATGTTCCTTATCTTAGATATCGGCAGATTGGAGAGCACATTTGTTGGTCGAATAATCCAAGAACACGTTCGCATGCCAACTCCTAGACAAAGAAGTACAGGACGACAGGTATAAGGTGGTTGATGATATTATTTTCTACAAAGGCATAATTTATTTGGTACCTGAATCCAAGTTGAAGAAGAAAATCTTGAAAGAGATGCACGACTCGCCTCTAGCCGGGCATCAAGGATACTTGAAGACCTACAAACAGATCAGGGAATGGTTCTCATGGAAGGGCCTAAAGAATGATATATTATAGTACGTCCGGGAATGCTCTACCTATCAACAAAATAAATCCAAACACACTGTGCTAGTGGGTTTACTTAAACCATTACCGATCCCAGAAGAAGTGGGATAGCATCTCAATGGATTTCATCTCCGGGCTCTCTAAGGCACAGGGGAAGGACTGCATCTTTGTGGTAGTTGACAGATTAACCAAGTATGCACATTTCTTTGCTATTTTAGCAGAGTTTTCGGCCTCACAGGTCGCAAACTTATTCTTTTGAGAGGTGTTCCGCTTGCACGAACTCCCTCAAAACATAGTGAGCGACAAAGATAGTCGCTTCCTCAGTAATTTTTGGAAAGAATTGTTTCAACTAGCAGGGATAGAGTTGTTGCCAAGCACCAGTTACCACCTCCAGACCGACAGACAAACAGAGATTGTGAACAAATGGCTGGAAGGTTACCTCAGAAACTATATTTCGGCACAATAGAGGGCATGGGTCAAATGGCTACATCTGGGAGAGTACTGTTACAATACCACCTACCACATGTCCATTGGAATGGACCCTTTCAAAGTTTTGTATGGGTATGAACCTCCTTCATTTGTGGACTTGGCTCTGGGTGACAGTCCTGTGTCGAAGGCCAAAGACTGGCTGCAGGAAGGAATAGATATTTTAAGATCCCTAAAGGAAATTTCCAATGGGCTCAAAATCAGCAAAAAATGTACGCTGACAAGCACCGAATCAAGAGGAGTTTTGAAGTAGAGGATTTGGTATACCTCCGACTTCAATTGTACAGACAATCCTCTCTGAAGGCTTTCGGGAAAGAGAAGCTGAGACCGTGCTTCTACGGACCCTACTGTGTGACCAAGAGAGTGGGCGAGGTTGCATACGAATTGGACCTACTTGAGGGACTCTGAATCTACAATCTTCCACGTTCTTGCCTGAAGAAAGTCATGGGTCAGCAAGTGACGGTCTCGACAGACCTGCCACCCCTCAACGACTGAGGGAAATTAGTATTGGAACCAGCGGGAATCGTTGACAGTCGAGAGAAAAGATTGAGGACACGCACTATCAAGGAATTTCTTGTGCACTGGAAGGATCTCCCCCTTGAAGATGCCACCTGGGAAGGCGAACAGATTCTGGAACACCCTAGCCTGAAATTGCTTGAGGACAAGCAATTTTTGGTACGGGAGGACTGTAATGTCCCCGTCATTAAATGAATAACAAAATTATTGTATTTGCGTCCTGATCAATTTAGTTTATCTCGGGCCCATTTTTATTTGTTGGCATAGGTGTAGTTGTCGCCATCGGCTCTTTTGTGCACTCTTGGGAGCTCTCCCAATGGGTATTTATGCTCGGCGTGTAGGTTGAATTTGATATGTTGAGATTGATATTTTATTTGTATTTGCGAATTCCTGATGGGATTCTTCTGGCTACCATTTCGGTGGTGAAAGATCCTCCCTATTTGGTATTTGCAGTTTCGGTGGGATTAAACCTTCACCCTATTCTATTTGTTCTCTTGTTTTTAGATTTGGAAAATCTGAAACATTATATAATTATATTATTGTTTCTACTTGCAAATATTGTTCCAATATTGTCGAGCACTGGAAGTTTATTTACAAAACATCTTAGTTTCAACACTCAGAAGGAAAGGTTAAGTGGATCTGTGCACGTCAAGGAATCAAATGCAGGCTCTCAGCATATCATACAGAACTCATTATCACCGTACAACCCTTTCACTGTACGACTTGCAACTGACACCGTACGACCCCTTCACCGTACGACCTGCAACAAACACCATACGACCCCTCCACCGTACGGCCTAGCCGTGTACACCGTACGGGCACTTCCATCCGTATGACCTAGGCAACTTTGTCATCGTGCGGTCTTCTCTACTCTACGGCTTGCAGTTTGTGGTTACACAGTATTGACCGAACACTTGCCATTACATTCCGAACGGAAAGGGGATTCGCCATTTTTTGTGGGAATGTATTGTGGGCATTCTAGTGTTATAGCTCGTTGGAATCGGCTTGAGAAGTTTTAAATCCTGAGCTCATAAAACAGGGACCCTATGTGTCAAAATATGGTTATTTTAATGAAAGTGTCTTTTTTTCATCATTAAAGAGGAAAGAAATATAATTGTTTATTATATTTCAAATGTGCACATAAAGCAAAGTCTTTTGTAAGTGAAAAGTGTGTGAGAGAAGATATATTTTATTATAAAAGCAATGCTTTGGGCAAAAACAATTCATCCATTGATCATTTTATGAAATTGAAAAGTTGGAGAAGTTGTCTTGTGGAGAAAATCGAACTTTGAGAAGGATAACTAGGGTTTGAGATTGGTCTTCAATTTGGAGAGAACTCATTGAGATATTTATGCAATTTGAATGGAATGGCTTCATCAAGGAATTGAGAGTGCAGATTTATTAATGAAATTTATTTCAAGGGCTGCCGTACTGTTATTAAGTAAATCTGAATTGTTTCCAGAGAGCTGCATTTTAATTTGGGTGGAGTGAGAAGTGAGATTCAAGCCGCGTTCAGAGTTGGGGGACTGTCGTACCACCCTTGGCATTCTATGGTGTGCTAAACATTAAGGAAATTGGCTGCGTGAGATGCTGGCATCTTTCTTGGGGCTGCGTCACATAATCCAGCATGCTGTGTTTGGCTTTCTTTCAAGGTGCCAGTCAGAGTTAATAAATGATTTATTACCTTGTGTTGTATGGCAACCGTTTGACAATTAAAGGTGCCAATATCATTAAACTCTGCTTTGTATTTCTTGCAATTGCCAAATTAGTTTAATGAGTTTTGAATTAAATTGCTGTTGATGTTATTATTTAAAAAGTCTGGAAAAAATTTCATAAAAAAATTATATGTCTGAAAATACAAAAGAAATTGCATTTTAAATTGAGATAGAAGCTAGATTGCAATTGAGAGCCAACTGGGCTCTTCACAGTGGTATCAGAACTTTGATCTTGCTAGCCTGGAGGTTATGACGGCTTAGCTATGGCAGATAGGTTTGTGCCTGGTATGCATTATGTCCGCAAGGGTAGAGCTTCACCTCCACCAGAGGGTAGTAAACAAGGAAAGTATTTGAATAGCATGGTTAATCTCAGGAAGAAAACAAATGCCATTATGGAAAGTATGGAAAAGCTTAGATAAAATCAAGAAAGGAAGAATGCTTTGCTTTCAAATCCGTCAAACATAGACAATGCGGCAAGGAATATGGTTTCCATTTTAAAAAGGTCTTCCTCACAAAGAAAACATGAAGAGAACCAAGAGGATTGTATAGGTGTAGCTTCCGCAGCCAACAACCATCAGGTAGTGGAGCCTTTGCTCAATGAGGTAGTTACTAGTCCATATACGCGTGACACTGGAGGCTCTTCCCAGGAGCATGTGGTTGTGGCAGATTTGCTTGAGGATAGCTACATTGAGTCTCATCATTTCCATGTGACAGGAACTCGTGATCATGGGAATGTTGATGACATGATAGCCACCATTGATTGCAACCCTACATTAACTGGTAGCAATGAAATGACTAATGATATAGGTTCTGAGTTTTATGACAGAAGTCCTATGTTTGAGCCTATTAATGCTGTTGATGACAAGGCAAGTGTAGAGGATGTTGTGGGTATCACTATGGGTTTTTACTCGCATAATGAGTGTTAGTTTTCAAGTTTGCATGGAAAATGTGAGTTCTTCTAATTCTGATTTCTATGACAGTAGCAAGTCACGTTGGCAGCAGCATGAGATATCAGAGGTTTTACAGATTGGTGATAGGTCCCAGGATCACGACTTGCAGGGACTTACAGTTGCTTTGGTAATGGGTGCATGCGAGGAGACTGATGTAGTAACAACTTTTATTGATTCAGATGAGTCATTTGTTGAGGTGCTTAGCAACAGTAGCTCGGTTGTTGATGTGTGCACTGATGATAGCACACATGTTGATTATGAGGTGAGTGATGTAGAGACAATGTCATGTTACAGTATAGATCAGCACAGTGGCAAGGTTCACTTTGTGAACAATCCTTTATTTGATATGGATGTCACTATGTTTTATGACAATCCATTGTTTGAGTTCAGTGATGATCCCTTTCAGGTGATGAGTGAGGATGATGATGATGATGATTGGGATTCTTTCAGTACATCGGGTTATCAAACAGATTTTACAGTATGCCAGTCAGTTTTTACTGAGCAGTTTACAGAGGTGTACACAGTGAGGAGTGCTTTTAGTTTCACTTTTGATCCTCACGTTCAAGATATCTACCAGTTGCAGAGTTCATCAGTGCATCTGTTTGATGACTGGTATGATAGTTTAGTTGGCACACAGACTGGGGGCAAGTCTAGTTTGGCGGTTGAGTTGCTTTCGTGTAAGTTACTCATGGTTGAGTTACTCCCATGTGATGTTCCTGTCTCAGCATCATCAGTTCGAGTGTTGAGTTCAGTTTGTCAGACGCTGCAGTTGGTATTGTTGATGTTGGAATTATTTTTGCTGGAGTGTGGTGATCATAGGGAAATTACTCCATTCTATCCTTGGGATCCAGGTGGACTTATGTGTTTTGTTTTCTGAAATTGCTTGGGGACAAGCAATTTCAGGGAGGGAGGACTGTAATGTCCCCATTTTGAGCGAGCATTGGAGTTAGTGGATTTAGCCTATCATTGGGTCCTTGTAGGGTAATTCTTGTGATTAGAGGACCCTGTTGTGGGTTTTGGCCCTGCTTTGAGGGACTTACTATAAATAGTAAGTCATCATATGGTTCTACTGAGCTCAGATGATTTAGAAGAGTTATATGATGCTTTCAGATTTTATTTCCGGCTTCCGATTTGGACTCCAAGATTCCTGGAGGGAGTGTCCATTTTTAGTAAGTCACCCCGTCAGGTTCATTCATCATCTTTCATCATCAAGATCACTCTTGTGTTGTCAGATTTTGATTCTGATGCTTCCTCAATCATTTTTGCAAGATGGGTGAATTATGGTTATTATTTAATTATATTAGCTAAGGTTGCCATTTTCATTGGGAATGTATTGTGGGCATCTTAGTGTTATAGCTCGTTAGAACTAGATCGAGAAGTTTTAAATCCTGAGCTCATAAAACAAGGACCCTATATGTCAAAATATGGTTATTTTAATGAAAAGGTCTTTTTTTCATCATTAAAGAGGAAATAAATATAATAGTTTATTATATTTCAAATGTGCACATAAAGCAAAGTCTTTTGTAAGTGAAAAGTGTGTGAGAGAGGATATCTTTTATTATAAAAGCAATGGTTTGGGCAAAAGCAAATCATCCATTGATCATTTTATGAAATTGAAAAGCTGGAGAAGTTTTGTCTTGTTGAGAAAATCAAACTTTGAGAAGGATAGCTAGGGTTTGAGTTTGGTCTTCAATTTGGAGAAAACTTATTCAGATATTTATGCAATTTGAATGGAATGGCTCCATCAAGTAATTGAGAGTGCAGATTTATTAATGAAATCTATTTCAAGGGCTGTTGTACTGTTATTAAGTAAATCTGAATTGTTTCCAGAGAGCTGCGTTTCAATTTGGGTGGAGTGAGAATTGAGATTCAGGCTACGTTCAGATTTGGGGGACTGTCGTACCACCCTTGGCATTCTATGGTGCGGTAAACATTAAGGAAATTGGCTGCGTGAGATGCTGGCATCTTTCTTGGGGCTGCGTCACATAATCCAGCATGCTACGTTTGGCTTTCTTTCAAGGTGCTAGTCAAAGTTAATAAATGATTTATTACCTTGTGTTGTATGGCAACCGTTTGACAATTAAAGGTGCCAATATCATTAAACTCTGCTTTGTATTTCTTGCAATTGCCAAATCAGTTTAACGAGTATTGAATTAAATTGCTGTTGATGTTATTATTTAAAAAGTCTGGAAAAAATTTCATAAAAAAATTGTCTAAAAATACAAAAGAAATTGCATTTAAAATTGAGATATAAGCTAGATTGCAATTGAGAGCCAGCTGGGCTCTTCACAGTGGTATTAGAAATTTGATCTTGCCAGCCTGGAGGTTATGATGGCTTAGCTATGGCAAATAGGTTTGTGCCTGGTATGCATTATGTCCGCATGGGTAGAGCTTCACCCCCAACAGAGGGTAGTAAACAAGGAAAGCAGTTGAATAGCATGGTTAATCTCAGGAAGCAAACAAATGCCATGGAAAGTATGAAAAAGCTTAGACAAAATTAGGAAAGGATGAATGCTTTGCTTTCAAATCCGTCAACCATAGACAATGGGCAAGGTATATGGTTTCCATTTTTGAAAAGTCTTCCTCATAGAGAAAACGTAAAGAGAACTGGGAGGATTGTACAGGTGTAGCTTCCGCAGCCAACAACCATCAGGTAGTGGAGCCTTTGCTCAATGAGGCAGTTACTAGTCCCTATATGCTTAATGCTAGAGACTCTTCCCAGGAGCATGTGGTTATGACAGACTTGCTTGAGGACAACTGCATTAGGTCTCATCATTTCCATGTGACAGGAACTCGTGATCATGGGAATGCTAATGACATGATAGCCACCATTGATTGCAGCCCTACATCAATTGGTAGTAATGAAATCACTAAAGATACAAGTTCTGATTTTTATTATAGAAGTCCTATGTTTGAGCCTATTAATGTCGTTGATGACAGGGCAAGTGTAGAGGATGTTGTGGGTATCACTATGGGTTTTGACTCGCATGATGAGAGTTAGTTTTCAGGATTGTATGGAAAATGCAAGTTCTTCTAATTCTGATTTCTGTGACAGCAGTGAGTTACGTTGGCAGCAGCATGAGATATCAGAGGTTTTACAGATTGATGATAGGTCCCAGGATCACGACTTGCAGGGACTTACAATTGCTTTAGTAGTGGGTGCATGCGAGGAGACTGATGTAGTAACAACTTTTACTGATTCAAATGAGTCATTTGTTGAGGTGCTTAGCAGCAGTACCTCGGTTGTTGATGTGTGCACTGATGATAGCTCACATGTTGATTATGAGGTGAGTAATGTGTTGCATTGAGTGATTTAACCAGTAAGCCTACTACCGGTACATGTATTGTCATTGATTGGCAAAAGAAGATAGAGTTTTGTTATTTCTATTAAAGGCGATCTGTATGAAAGGAGGGTGTTTTGGCAGACGGTGCCAACATACAAGACAATAGTGACTGTAAGCAATTACAACCGGTCACTATACAAAGCATCAACAACCGGGAAATGTATACTGTCAAGGAAAGGAGGATTCATCCTTCAACCGAGGACCTGGCTACAACCGGTGTAGTCAAGTACAGAGAAAGCAACAGCAAACCAGTGTCAACAACACAAATGAGGAAAGTGCGACCGATAAAGCAATGGAAGGGACCGTGACAGGTCAAAGACTCTTACCTGTTCACAACATGTGGATCTCAACCGATCTAGTAATGACTCCGGTATGAACCGAGGAAGTCATAGTTATCTATTCCAACCAACTCTTTGACGGACTCTTTGATCGGGGTTTTCTGCACTAATTCCGGAAGACTTTGAGTTAAACTGGTGATCGGTTTGAGGCGCGTATGGAGGTTTTAGAGCCGGAATCTGTGGCTTTAAAACAAAGCGTTATCTCTTATGGAGGAAAGGTGCTTGACACGCATCTATTGTTTTCTTCATAAAGCAAATAAAGCAAGGGCATGCATTGGATGTTTCCTCAGTGAACTGGTACTTCACTGAGTGATGAATCCGATAAGAATCTGTAATTAGGTCCTGCATGAGAAGCACAATTAGGGCTAGGGCTCCATATATTCCTCTGCCTGAGGAGAATAGAAGTTGCCTTCATTCTGCCGAGTAAAAGAGTGAACTTGTATGCTGAAGAAGCTAGGGGTGAAGAGAAGAAAGAAGTGAGAAAGAAGAGTGTGCAGAGAAGTACAATAGTAAAGGAGAACACACCTGCAACGACCGGTGATGCTTCTCAGTTGAGTACAAACAAAGATCTTATCAGGCTATGCATAGCCATCTGTAAAAGGTCAATCCCTCTATTGTTCTCTAGCAATTACAATAGTTAAATCCCAGTATTTGGGTGGACTCTAACAGGTCCCTTGTATCAAATCTTCTAAACAGGTGACATCTTGAAAGATGTTCAAAGTCCTCTAACCAGGCAAGCACTAACCAGCCTCATTGTAACAAATCCCTTAACCAAGTCGCACTTAACAGTGTGTTGTAATCCTTTAACCAGGAAGGCTCCTAACAGGGCGTACTCCGGAAGAGTACAGAACTTGTGAGGTTTCCTCACACCGTGGTTTTCACCCTAACTGGGTTTCCATGTGATAAATCCGGTGTCACTGTATGAATGTTTGCTTGCTGTCATTGTATGCTTAAATCTGTCTTAGCTTACAGTTACAAGTATACTTCACTAGGTTTAAAAGGAAAAGTTTTGAAGGTGTTGATTCACCCCTCCCCTCTCAGCACCGGTTGGGAATGTCAAGTGGTATCAGAGCCAAGTTTTGTTTTCTTCACCGCTTAACAACATAGAAAAAGTCAAGATGAGAAAGGAAGGACCAAAGTTTTCAAAAGAAAACTTTATTCTGTGGTGTAACAGAATGAAGCTGTACATGAAGACCACCGGAGATCAGTACTGGAATCATGTTACCACTGATTACAGTGAACCCGCTGGCACCCTGACACCCGATCAACTAAAGATCAAAACCGAGCACATGACTGCTATGGATATGATAGCTAGCACACTATTTGATCATGTCTATGCTAAGATTGAACATCTAGATTCTGCCTTCAATATGTGGGCCAAGCTGCAAGTGGTTTATGGAGGAGAGCCAAATGTTCAAAGAGCCAAGGTCGAAAGCCTCAAAGGAAAATATGATGATATGAGGATAAATGAAGGAGAAGACATCGAGCAATACAACAACCGGATCAAAGAGGTGATCAACTCCATTAGAAGCGTTGGAGGAAAGCTCAGTGAAGAGGAGGTGGTTAGCAAAATATTGAGAACTCTCAAACCTTAGTATGCCATTAAGATCTCAGCTATTCAAGAGCTCAGGTCGATGACCAAAGATCAAGTCACCCTAGACTCCCTAATTGGTAAGCTGGCTGCTTTTGAATTAAGTAATTTTTATAATAGCTTATCCATTTAGGAAGCAGCATTTAAGTCTTCTGTCAAATCTCTTCCACCAAAAAGGGAAGAAAAACCGGTAACTGCTCTACCGGTAAGAATGGTAACCTTGTTGAGAATATGTTCTTAGAGGAGATGGAGCAAGATGAGTTTGAAGCACTCATCGCTAGGAGATTCCTCAGAGGGAAAGGGAAGTACAAAGGAAAACTTCCTCTGAAATGCTTCTCTTGCAACAAAATAGGACATATTGTTGCCAAATGTCCAGTTAATGATAGTAAAGATAAGAGAGACTGGTTCAAGAGCAAAGCAAAGGAATGCTATCTTGCAGAGTAAGGAGTCATAGACAATGAGTTTGAAGACTTTGAGGATCCAAAAATTGCATTTGTTGCAATAAAGGAGGAGAGCCCAGTGGTAAATGAAGTAGCACTCAACTAGATCTCATCAGCACGATGATTGGATCATTAATAGCGGCTGTACTCACCACATGACTGGTGACAGGAACAAGTTCATCAACTTGGAGCTCAATGACAGTGGATCAGTTACCTTTGGAAACAATGCCCCCTGTGCCATCAAAGGTAAAGACTCTATTGCTCTCTGCAACAATGCTGTCTGTGAAGATGTGTACTGGGTTGAAGGACTCAAGTACAATTTAATGAGTGTTGCACAACTGAATAACAAAGGATTCTTGCTAGAGTTCGGACAAGGTTCCTGCACAGTCAAGAATCAGTCTGGAACCCATGTTGCAACCAGTAGACAAACCAAAGGTAATTTGTTCTACCTAGGCTCAATGGAAGGAGCCTGTCTTATAGCTTCAGTCAAAGGTGAAACAAGCAAAATCTGTCTTGTTTCCAAAGAAGGCAATAGCTGGTTATGGCACAAGAGACTCTGCCACAAACTTTGATAGTATTGTCAAAGTAAGCAAAAAGAAATTAGTTAGAGGACTCCCTGAGATTACAAAACCCATCAGTGGTGTTTGTAAAGATTGTTAGTTAGGAAAACTGACAGGAACAAGCTTCAACAGTAAGTCTTTTACTGCTGAAAATGTTCTAGACCTTGTGCACACAGATCTGTGCGGACCAATGAAGACAAAGAGCTATTATGGAGACCGGTACTTCATGATCTTTGTAGATGACTTTTCAAGAATGATGTGGACACTCTTTCTTAGAGAGAAATCAGAGGCCTTCCACATGTTTAAAGTCTACAAAGCCAAAGTGGGAAAGGAAACCGGTAAAAGCTTGAAGTGCGTGAGGTCAGATAGAGGAGGTGAATACACCTCTCAAGAGTTCACTCACTATTGTGAGGAACATGGAATAAAGAGATAGTTTTCTGCACCAAGGACTCCTCAGCAAAATGGAGTAGCAGAAAGAAGGAACAAGACTCTGATCGATTGTGCAAGAACCCTGTTGATTCAGAAGGATCTCCCTCATCACTTTTGGAGAGAAGCTGTCAGTACTGCTGTCTACACACTGAACTGAGTTCAAGTAAAAAAGGAAACCGGTAAGACTCCTTATGAACTATGGTTCAAGCATACTCCTAGTGTAGGTTACTTCAAAATTTTTGGTAGTAAATATTACATCAAAAAAGATATGTACTCTAGGAAGTTTGATCCCAAGAGCGATGAAGGAACATTTTTGGGTTACTCTACCAAAAGTAAGGCCTAACGGTGTTTGAACAAGAGAATAGGCAAAATAATTGAAAGCATCAATGTAAAAGTTGATGAATCTTCAGAACCGATTAAGAAGATTGGTCATAATGACCATGACAGTCTTGAAGGCCAAAATGAAGGAAATGCTTTTGAGTTCAATGAAGCAACAACTGAAGATGAAAGAGAAATACATATGAATAGACATCTAGAGCGAGAGACTGCACCTGAAGCCAACAGGTCAACACAGGATGGTGAACAAGAAGATGTCTAGAACCATGATGAAGAGATTGCTCAACCAGAAGAGTCTGATCGGGAACAACGATCGGTTCTCCCAAGGTATGTCACATATCACTCTGACAACATTATTGGTGACAAACATGCTAATGTCTTGCCCAAGAAAAAGGCCAAAGAGAATATGTGTTTATTTTCCTGTATAGAGCCCAAATCCACAAAGGAAGCTCTGGAAGATGACAACTGGGTCAAGGCCATGGAGGAAGAAATTGAGCAAATTGAGAAGAATGACACATGGGAGCTTGTGTCAAGACCAAAAGACAAGAATGTCATAGGGACCAAGTGGGTCTGCAGGAACAAGCTGAATGAGGATGGGAAAGTAATAAGAAATAAGGCAAGACTAGTCTGCAAAGGGTATGCCCAGGAAGCTGGACTGGACTATGGAGAAACTTTTGCACCAATGGCCAGATTGGAAAGAGTGAGAATTCTTCTTGCCTATGCTGCACACAAGAAATTTAAAGTATATCAGATGGATGTCAAGTTTGCATTCCTAAACAAAATAATGGAAGAAGAAGTCTACATTGAACAACCAGAAGGTTTCACATCTGCACAAAATGATGGTATGGTCTGTAAGTTGAAAAAGGCTCTTTATGGGCTTAAGCAAGCTCCAAGGGCATGGTATGAAAGGTTGCATATCTTCTGACCAAAGGATTCATAAAAACCGGGGACAACATGTATCTCAAGAATTGAAAAGATGGAAATTTGATTGCTGAGATCTTTGTGGATGACATCATCTTTGGAGGTGATGAAAGGATGAGCAAAGCCTTTGCTGAGGAGATGAAAGAATTTGAGATGTCTATGATAGGCACCATAAAATTCTTTATTGGACTATAGGTCCATCAGCTACAAGAAGGTATTTTTATCTCTCAGTCCAAGTATATAAAAGAAATTCTTAAGACCTTTGGACTTGAAGAGTCTAAATCGGTTGGAACCCCAATAATAACCAACCTCAAGTTATCAAAGGAGGATGATGCAAAAAAAGTGAATGAAATAATGTATCGGTCCATGATAGGAAAATTGCAGTATGCTGTTCACAGTAGACCGGACATTGCACATGCAGTTGGCTTAGTGGCAAGATTCTCTGCTAATCCCAAAGAGACACATCTAATAGCAGTAAAGAGAATCTTCAGGTATCTAAAGGGTACCGAGGAATATGGTTTGTGGCTTTCACATAAAAAAAGATTTGAGGTAAAAGTATACATTGATGCAATCTGGGCTGGCAACATTGATGACAGAAAGAGCACAAGTGGTGGTGCATTCTTTCTCGGTGGAAGAATTGTTTCTTGGACAAGTAAGAAATAGAATTGTATTTCACAATCTACTGCAGAGGCTGGATATGTTGCTGCTGCAATCAATTGCGCACAGGTAATCTGGATCAAACAACTGTTGGAAGGAATCAAAGAATAGATACCTGAACTGATTGCTATCTATTGTGATAGCACCAGTGCAATTAACATATCCAAGAACTCTGTTATGCACTCCAAGACAAAGCACATTGCCATCAAGTATCATTACCTGAGAGAGTTGGTACAAGACAAGGAGGTGAGATTGGAGTATGTTCCCACCAAGGAACAAATTGCTGATATCTTCACAAAGCCATTACCGAAGAGTACTTTTGAGTATCTCACAAGTAAAGTAGGGGTGATACCCCTTCATGATCTTCAGTAAACCTGCAAAGGTGATCATCAGTTCATTATGCTTCAACAGAGGGTTACACCTTATCTTTTCTGGACTGGTGAAAAGGAATGCTGCTCATAGGGGGAGCAGATTTGAAAAAGGTAGTCTTTCTAACTAGCCTTTGGCATTATTGTCAAAAAGGGGGAGAGTTTGGCAACAACCGATAGATAGTAGCAGTAGCAGTGATACAAAGATACAAGCACAGTAACCGGTGATACAATATTGTGATTGCCCATCAAGGTTTTGCCATCAATGCCAAAGGGGGAGATTGTTGGCATTGAGGATGGTAACCGGTAAGCCTACTACCGGTACAAGTATTGTCATTGATTGGCAAAAAAAGATAGAGTTTTGTCATCTCTATTAAAGGCGATCTGTATGAAAGGAGTGTGGTTTGGCAGACGGTGCCAACATACAAGACAACAGTGACTGTAAGCAATTATAACTAGTCACTATACAAAGCATCAGCAACCGGGAAATGTATACAGTCAAGGAAAGGAGGATTCATCCTTCAACTGAGGACCTGGCTACAACTGATGTAGTCAAGTACAGAGAAAGCAACAACAAACCGGTGTCAACAACACAATCGAGGAAAGTGCGACCGGTAAAGCAATGGAAGGGACCGTGATAGGTCAAAGACTCTTACTTGTTCAAAGCATGTGGATCTCAACCGATCTAGTAATGACTCCAGTATGAACCGAGGAAGTCATAGTTAACTATCTGTTCCAACCAACTCTTTGACCTAGGTTTTCTGCACTAATTTCGGAAGACTTTGAGTTAAATTGGTGATCGGTTTGAGGCGTGTCTGGAGGTTTTAAAGCCGAAATCTGTGGCTATAAAACAAAGTGTTATCTCTTATGGAGGAAAGATGCTTGACACCCATCTATTGTTTTCTTCATAAAGCAGATAAAGCAAGGGCATGCATCAGATGTTTCCTCAGTGAACTCGTACTCCACTGAGTGATGAATCCGATAAGGATCTGTAATTAGGTCATGTATGAGAAGCACAATTAGGGCTAGGGCTCTATATATTCTGTTAATACCAACCGGTTACTAAGAGGGGGGGGTGAATCAGTAAGAACTATTTTCTTGATCTATTCTTCTTCTATTTAATACTTCTTGAAATCTAAGCAAAGTGTGAAACAAAAATTCATAACTATAAAAGTACACAAAATAACACAAGATATATATGTGGAAATCGTCGGTTAGAAGGAAAAAACCACGGTGAGACAGAGCTCGCAACTTCACTACTGCAAAATGAAGGCGCCCTGTTAGGAGCTTACAAAGCACTGGTTAAGGTGCTACCCGATTAAAGGATTTTACAAAAGATCAATTAAGATCTGAACCCTCTTAAGAGCTGTTTGATTATAGGACTTTGAACATCAACAAAGATGTTACCCTGTTAGGGGATTTTTACAACGAACCGATTAGGTCCACCCTGATAAAGGGATTTCAATTCGCTTTCACTACTGATAAAAGCAATGATCTGTTATGACACCAAATGTCTGATTAGATCATACCTCTTTCCCGGTTTGCCTGGCTGTTGATCTTTGCTACCTCTGTGTCTGTAGCTGTTCTCTCAGAAGATGTCTCTCCTCTGCTCTATGCAATCACCAACAATCAACAACTATCTTGCGTCCTATGACCTGTATTTATACAAGAGTTAATCGTTATGAAACCCTTAACTCATAGAACCACCAGGCTGTAAACTCAGCAATAAATCGTGCAATTAGCAAAAAGCTATGCGTTATGAACTGGAGTTTACCTTGCAAAACATCCGTAGAAATAAAGCTAACTCCTGTTAAAACTAACTCCACTTTTGAGCGGTGGATGTCTCGTATAATCCGGTGTTATCTCAAACTGCTCCGCAAAATCCGGTGCAAATTTTTAGGCAGTTTAGACTGTTGTAACCTTATACCCGGTTCAACTTTGTATGCACACTGAGATCGGTACTATGTACTTAGATCGGTCTACCAGTGTGTTCACTTTTCTTTATCTACCGGTGTATACGCACTGTTCCTTGTCGACAGGTGTCTTCTAAGTAATGTGAGTGACCGGTGAGCCCTTACCAGTGCATGGTGTTTGTGAATGTACACTAATGACAACTTAAATTGCTAACAATCTTCCCCTTTGTCATTGGTGGCAAAAACTATACATAACCATACTCACTTACTTTACTATACAAGACCATACTTATTGTCTTGACTGTAGAACACTTCCCCCGTCTGAGTGCTCTGGTGGCTGTTCTGCTTTCCTGCACATACTCTTCTTTTCTGTCTCTTGTTCTTCTCTTCTGCTTGTTCTGCTTTTCCCTGTTCTTGCCTCTGTTTTTCTCTGTTTCTTCCCATTTTTGCCTCCATAGGACAAAGGGTTATGCTTTTCTTCACATTTGAAGCTTGGTGAAGATATCCTTATAAATTGTTTTGGCAGAGTGGAGGAATGGTGCCCACTGACCGGTTACATATTCTATGTTCTTTTGGGCTGCTTTCAGAGAAACAATGATGTTCTCCATATCTTCCACAATTTTGTAAGCTGCTTCATTGATTAGAGCTTCTGTAGAATTTGTTGTTTGGTTCATGATGTCAAATGTGGGTGCCAAAAACATCTGAAATCCAATAATATCTTGGATTCTCTTATTCTTTCTTCAGCAATTTTTTTTAGTGTAAGAGTTAAACTTGTCATTTCTCTGCTGTAGGAAGTTGCAGTTTTGTTCTTAATATCAAACTGAGAGGACAGGGCTCTAATCTCCTCTGAGACCTTTGTTGACTTTTCTGACAGATCTTGCAAAAACACTTCAAAGTTTGAAGTTCTGCTCATCAAACTTCCTACCTCTTGAAGTTGCTGTTGTAGCATTCTTAGGTTGGTTGCCACATTCACCTTGATTTCTTCAACCTGTTTGTGAGGTATTTCCACTCTTTTCTTCTCATAGTGGTCAATTGCCACTGTTTCTGGATCAGTGAGATCCTCACTGATTGCCTGTGCTAGAACTTCTAGCTGATCGATGACCGGTTCATCTTCATCTATGTCAGCATTAGGTACGAAATTGCACATAATGTTTTTTACATTGTTTAGGATCATGTATTGTTTTCTTTTGGTCAGCTCTTTTAGCTGTCTTGTTCACATCTTACTGATGTCTACCACTGTATCGGTGACCTTACTCTTCTTAGCTTCCTTTTCTTCAGCAAAAGACAACTTTCTCTTAGATGAGGAGCTTGGTATTGTTACATTGTTTTGTCATCGATATTTTAAGAGTGTACAAGTGTAATGCACATCAAACAGTCTATGCCAATCTACAGTTAGCTGTAGACATGTTATGTTTTTGTTGTTGTATAGAAAGTGGTGCCAAGTGTATAAGTGTTGTCGTCTATGAGTATTCATGCTTGCTGTCATTGTTGATGATTGATTAATGTATATGCCGTAAGACAAATGCAGAGGCATATTTTTACTGTCATAACTGCTGAATGCTTACTTGCCACCTCCCGCTTTTGAACTGACAATTTCTGCTTTGCCGGATAGCCTTAGTCGTGTCTGGGCATATAGATTTGTTTTATGTTATTCTTCTAGTGTCGATGCTGGTCAATGAAATGGGATGTTTTTTGCCGTGTTACTGTGGCCTGCGGATCCTATCATTTGGCGTGTGCTCAAATGCATTCATTCTTTGCGAATAAATGTCAGTTATTGAAACGGTTGTGTCTGTGTTTGCCAAATATCATCTTTGGAAGCGGGTTGCTGAATATGAAGGAGTGCTACTATCGAGAATTAAAAAATGGCTTAACTGGTGATTGCAAAGCTCACGAAGATAAAAGAGTTTAAGATTTCGAGAGAAGTGTAACGGTTTCAAATATGAGGTGTCGGGCTTCCTAAAAAACGCTCTCCTTCATTATCGGGAATATAGCAGTTTAAAAAAAAAAACATACGACTGTTAGATGCAGTCGCGCATTGTGTATCGAAAAGATGCAGTCGCACTTGTAACCTGTGACGGGTACAGTGGATAGACAGTTAGAAAACGCTTTTGGCAAAAAAAATGGCAATGTAAAAACAAATAAGTGACATTGATACATTACTAGGTAATGATGCCAAAAATAGCACAGACGGTGACTGTTTTGAAAAACAGTGAGACACGTTTTGTAGATAAAAGTCTTTTTGATAAGTGTTATAGCAGGCTCCTCTGTTGGTGAGCCAACGAGAATATTGGGTAGTTGAAAAAAAGCATACATGGGACAAAAAGACAGGAACAGAGAGCGGGTGTTGTAAAAAAAAAGAAAAAGAAGAGGATTCAAAAAAACCTGAGATGTCTGGTTGAGTTGCTCACACAAAAAGACATATATGAACTTATCTGGGATTTGGGAACGGGTGATATAAAAAAAGGGATTGATGAGGCGTGACCAGAAGTTTTTGTGTCTGGAAGTTATGAAAAATAGATTCAAATGAATACATAGTGAGGTACAGGTGAAGTAGATAAAAAGGGAGAAAAATTGGAGCGACATAGTCTGGTAATGCAGAGATAATAATTCTTTCCAGGCGATAACATAGAAGGAAGACTTATTTTTGCAGAGATAAGCACAACTCTAGACTGAGCATTAAAAAGGAAAGTCTGAAAATGTTTAATTGCAGACAAAATTAACAATCTTGGTGGGAAGACAAGAAGTAGAGTGTAGATGTGATTCTTAGCTGGGACCATTAACAATTGAAGGTGTTGAAACAGAATACAGAGAGGTCTGATAGCCAGGGGGAGTTTATTTCTATGTATCTACAGTCTAGAAGTGTTAAAGTTTTCTTCTTGTAAAATCTCAATGCTCCTGCAGTGTCTTCATAATTTTGTGAAGACACGGATTGAAAGTTTGTTTAATCATATATCTCTTGTAATGAAGGTAGTAGCCTTCTGATTCAGGTTGGAGCCTGATCTTGTTTTTAGTGGAGAGTTGTAGCTCTCAGTTGTAACGGGTTGTTGCCCTTTTGGATAGTGCTGCCGTGGTTTTTCCCGTTTTGGGTTTCCACGAGATAACTTTGTGTGTACTATCCTCCTTGTCTTGTGTTATTTGGTTTTCAGTTTTTAGAATTAAAAGTTTGTGTCAATACTGATTCACCCCCTCCCCCTCTCAATATTGTTCGTTTTTCAATTGGTATCAGAGCCGGTCACTCTCTTCCCGTTCTTAAAAGCTTGAGAGTTTGGTCCTTGTGTCCATCATGAGTGCCTTAGAAGGTCTAGCTACAAACCGTGCTCCTCTCTTTGATGGAAATAACTTTGCTTTCTGGAGTGTTCGTATGAAAACCTATATTATGTCCCTTGGCTGCAATGTGTACCTCAATCTCGTAAATGACTATAAAATCCCTGCTACTCCTACAGATCCTGATGATAAGAAAGAATTTGAGAACAATGCCAAAGCCATGAATGCAATCTTGTGTGGTCTAACTGAGGCAGAGTTTGTAAAGGTCATGCATTGTGACTCAGCTAAAGAAATTTGGGATAAATTGCACAATGCATATCAAGGTGATGACAAAGTCAGGAAAGCTAAGGTTCAAACTCACAGGGCTGTTTTTGAAGGTTTTCAAATGAAGGATAGCGAAAACATTGCTGCATATTTTCTTCGTGTTGATGAAGTTGTCAACGCGTTAAGAGGTCTAGGTGAAGATGTTGAAGAGAAGACTGTAGTTCAGAAGATTCTTCGATCTCTTCCTATGAGACTTGATGCTAAAGTCTCTGCAGTTGAAGAAATGTCTGATTTAGACAATCTAATTGTTGATAAGCTACATGGCATCTTGACTGCATATGAAATGAGAACTACGGTTGAAGGGTCTTCTAAAACTGAATCTGCATTTAAGGCTTCTAAAAGAAGCAAGGACAAAGAGACCAATCTAAGTGAAGGCTCAGATGAGGACTCAAATGAGGAATTAGCATACCTCATTAGAAGGTTGAAAAAGGGCTTTAACAAAAACAGAAACAAGTTTGGTCTTGTTGGCCTCAATTTTGACATCACAAAATTGAGACAACCCTACGCAATTTTTCTCATGAATTTGTAGGTGTACTCTCTAGGTTTTAATGTATGAATAAACATATCTTGAAAGAGATTTGTAATCCCTGAATTGCCTTCTAGGTGTCGTTTATTGTACATTCTTTTTAGAAGATTGCTGTCAAGTTATTTCTTGAACGCTTGTTGAAAAGAGTTTATCTTCTCCGATCGCAAGCACTTGATTTTTGGCCATCTTCGCGGTTTTCTTTGTTTTTCCCTTTCTTGTAAATAGTTTTCGGTTTTGTTTTACCCTTGCGAAGATGCTCCTTTAAATTCCGCTCATTTCGAGCCGACTTAGACCTTGATCGGAGCTCTCTAGCTCAAGTTATGAGGTTAAAAGTGGGGTTTTTCAAGGCGACTGCATATTTAATTAAATCCCTTGAAAAGTGGACTTTTTGATGTCGATTGCACGAATTAAAATTATTTTTGAATTCTAAATTGGATTTTATCATCCATTTTAAAATTTCAACTCATTTTGAGTTGATCTTATTATAGTTTTTAAAGTTTTAATAAAATTAGGCTTTAAAAGTCTATTTTTATTTATTACTTCATTAAGACTATAGTATTCAATTTAAATTTTAATTCTCATGAGATTTTTAAAGTGCAAGGTGGATTTTTCATTATCAGATGCATATATCCCATGCATTAATTCGTTTTAAATCCATTATTAATTCCTTATCAGTAAATCAGTGGGGTTCTCATTTGCAAATACATATTCTAAATGAAATTTGATTATGATAAGTGGAGAATTTAAATCCATTTACACGTGTGAACGTTTAAAAACATATGTGCTTTTGCATCTCAAAAGGACGTCTTTATGTTTTGATCAAAATGATTTACTTGGTGGAGTTTTTAAACCTTCTAACATATGTTCTTTATCTTTTAAAATCGTTATTTTAAAAATCCATGTGTTAAGTGGCGATTTTTGATGAGATGACATGCGTTTTTGGTTTTTAAAAGTTCATTTCAAATCACACTAGTGCATGGTGGCGATTTTGAACCTCATTACATATTGCATATAACATATATGTAATGTGTTGATAGCTTGCCAAAACGCGTTAGTGTTTTTCCTTGTACATGGTGGCAATTTTTCTCTTCATTACATATTGCATAACATATATGTAATGTGTTGAAGGCTTATCAAAGCCCGTTTGTATTTCCCTAGTGCATGTTGAGTGGCGATTTTATCTTCCATTGCACATAACATATAACATATGTAATATGCTATATGTTTTTAAAAACCCGTTACTACTTTCTCTTGTGCTAAGTGGCAATTTTAAATGCCAGAACATGTATTTTCAAATACATGTGTTATGACCTTTTAAAAAGCCATTTTTAAATGCTAAGTGGTGGCGATTTTTCATGTGATAGCATATGTTTTAAAGTTGCCTCTTAAAAAGTGTCATAGAGCATGGTGGCGAATTTTCTTATAACCGCACATGCTTTCCTTTTGCTGAAACCCATATACAAGCATTGGGCGGCAATTTTGGAGCTCAAAACACATTCAAATCAGAATGTATGAGCATGAAATGAAAGGGTTTTTGATGCTACAGCACTAAGGAAGGATTTTTCTCATCATTGCACTCCAATTTCAAGAGTTTTCAGTCATTCTTTTGAGCCTTTTTATCAAAAACGGGATTCAAGTTTTCATTCTCCAAGATTTTTAAGGTGAGTGATTTACTTCCGAACTTTCAATGACTGATTTTTGCAAGCATTTCCAGCCCTAGACGCCGTTTTTGGAAGCCTTTGCATGTGTTGATTTTTTCAAACTTTTTGCTATTATTTGGCATTAATTTGCTCATTGTCTCAACACTTGTCAATTTATGTTTATCTCTTGGAAGAATAGGTCATGAATTGAGCTCTATTTAAAGACTCTTTTCCAGCATTTCTATGTTGTGAGAATCTTCATGATCTTTTCCAGATTTTCCCAATGATTGCAAAAAAATTTTCTTCCTTTGTCTTGTGAAGGAGTGAGGTAAATTTTCTTGTTTTATTTTTCATTGTCTTTCATTTCCAATCTTGCATTAATGTGTTTTGTTCTTCCTCATTTCAAAGATGCATGTGCAAAGACCTCTCTTTTTATGCACATGCAGTCGGGATTTAAAACCCCGTTCTTAATTATATTATGTCTAAAAAGAAGATGGGTCCACTTCTTTTTGTCTCATCCAAGCCATGTGTCTCCATTCCATAAAAACCCACTTCCATTGGACTTTATCTTGCTGCCACTTGACTTCAAACTCATGTTGGTAGAAAAGTTTCATCAATTTTCCAAAGATGCATGTGCAAGAACTTCATCTTTCTTGTACATGCAATAGGGATTAAAAACCCCGTCCTATGAAAGAAAAGGACAAATGCAAGTTCCTTTTGTGCTATTTTCCTATTCCCACTTGCATCAAATTGCTGTCCCCATTGTCATCATATGACGTCAAACTCATAATGATGACAAAATTGATTTTCCATTATAAAATACTATCCTTCCATGTCATCCATTATCTTTTCACTTTACATTTCATGCTGTCCACATATGTAATCATCCTTGAAAAACTGTTTTTTGAGTTTTCCTTCACCCAAAAAACCATTTATTTTCTCAAAATTAGCCATCTCCTTTCTCTTCTTGTCATTTGCTGATGAATCCTTCTCAAGAGGATGTTCTCACGTTATGGGATTTCTATGTCACAGCTTTTCATTCACAGGAAGTTATGTCTGAAAGGATCGTACCACCGAAAGAGAAGGAAAAGAAAAAGATGAAGTATCAATATGATTCTTATCATAACTCCATCCCACCTTCACAGATGATTTCCTATTGTGATGAGGTGAGAGACACGGATGTTTCTCACATGAACTTTGAAGATTTTCTTCAAAGGGTAGATGTTGCAGCTACAGAGGATATGCTCTCCATCAAATAGAGCAATATACATCTTGTTTCTACATTCCCATTAGCTGCTCTAGAACTGGAGTTCGTGTTCGCTTGTGCCAAAAATTTTGATCCCACCTCCAGAACTATTAAGGATCAGGATGGAAAGACCATTATCAGTCTAGATCCAGAGACAGTGGACAGAATATTCAAAGTACCTGTGAGCCCTGTCACAATCAACATCACAAAGCAGAAGGCTGTTGATAGATGGAATGAAGATACTCCCTCATGTACCAAATTCATAAATGAAAATTGGCTGCTCCATAAGAGGCCGAGTATTGCAAGATGGCCAAAGGGGATCCGGCGCACTGAGTTCAAAGAAGAAATCAGCGATCTCATCACTTTGTTCAGTCGCTTGGCAGGGTTAAAGACTTCCAACACCTTCGAGCCCTGGATGTATAAATATATCTTCCTCATTGTCCGATCAAAGAAGAAGATCTTCTGGGGGGAAATGATCAGTGATATGCTGTGTGAACAACTTACCCAAGTTGTTGACACTTGTACATTCTACATGAATTCCTACTTGGTTTACATTGCTGCATCTCTCGGGTCTTTTTCCGGATTATCTACAAAGGGAGATAGATCATTGGTTCCAGTTTGGGAGTACTATCCTCAGCTTGTCTTGAAGGCAAGCCGCTCGCATTACCACATGGTACAGGATGCCTTCTTTGGGCATTTCATGTGCATGTTCGATAAGAGTCTTCCAAACCGGCGGGTGTCAGATGAAGTATGGGTCAAGGTTAATGAGTATGGTTGCCTATTTCTCCAGTTTCCTAGCTTCAGATACATGAGGGTGGGCTATTTCAAGGGTGAGCCGCATACATTACCGAGATATCCCACTGATAAGATTATTCTCATGGAGTTGGCCCGGCAACTTATGTTTGTCCAAATGCATTAGAATGCATTACATAGACTTGGTGTGGGGATTTCCTCTCGGAATCCATTGAAGATTGACGGGTACTCTATTGATACATTTCCTAAAGCCAAGAACATGGAATATGAGCTTCAACGCATTACCTTGAAGAAGTTCATGGCGAGAAGTCATTTTGACTGGCGGGGACTTAATGATAAAATGAGGAGGTAGTTTGTACATGTCTACAAATTGGAGGATATCTGGATAGATCTCCGTATTGAGACGGACATAAGAAAGATGGATTATCAGCGTCTATCCGTCAAGCAGATTGTAGACTTTAATCTTGTTGATATTCCACCAGGTGTTGAGGATGATGATAACATCCTTGATCGAGATTACACCCGCAACCATGTTGAAGACTTGCTCATCACATCTCCTTCTTGGTCTGGTAAGGAGAATGTTTCCATCTGGGATCGCTTTCAGTCCATTCTTGCAAATACCAATATCTGGTTAAAGCGAAGGGCCTAAGGAGCATTAAGGTAAAAGCCGGCAAAGATTTTGATCATGGTGGCCCAGTTGGCAAGCGGTCAGAGATTAAGGGAAGAACCAAAGATGGTGCTTCATCTTCTGCAGTTGATCTTGCTATTCCTATTGTACCCACTCTTCCAAAGCTCACCATTAAGGGGGGTAAAGATAGCGGGAGAATTCTTGAGATCAAAGGTACAGAGTCTGAGAGGATTCAAGTTGAATCCAGCGATGATGAGATGCCTGATTCACCAGATGCACTTGTACCAGAGGAACCTCCTTCAGATGTACCTCCTCCTGTGGATGATTCAGCTACTATCACAGTCCTTGGTTCCGCACCGGCATCAGATGAATCTCTTGATTCACCTATGGGCACTGCTGCAGATGAATTCACTGCAGGACTCATGCCTTCTATGGATTCGGTTCTGATCACATCAGCTTTACCTGTTTCATCAGCCGCTCCTATTGTTGTACAGGAGGAGTCCTACCATAGTTTTGAGAGTGTGTTTGATGCATACTCGATGACTATCCCATCCATGGCTACCTCTTCAGCAGCAGTATTGGATACTACTTTGGCACAAGTAGATCATTTCATATCAGAGGTTACTCATGGTAGTCCTACACATATGGCTGTCATGACAGAGGCTCCCCCTCTTGTTGCCACGGTTACGCATGCAGAACCAGTCACCACTTTGGCTATCACATCAGCAGAGACGACTTCTTCCTCTTTCTCTTTACCTCCTTGGCTTTCCGCCATAACACAGAAGAGGAAGAAAGAAGAGATTCCCTTGGAAGCATTTGACTTCAAAAATGCTTCTAAACCAAAGGTCCCCAAAAGTAAGAAGGCGAAGATAGTCTCAAGGATCATGGTTGAAAATAGTGCCAAATATGCCGAGATTGTTGAACCTTTAGCTGATGAGGTCACAAATAGTGGACAGCTCTCTGATTTCAGGATCACCAGGGTGGAGTTGGGAAAACAGACACGTTTGAGTTGTCAGCAGGATGCTCAAGACGCTGTCTTACAGCTCTCTCAAAAGAATGATCAACTTTGGGAGAAGAAAAATAAATTGAAAGAAGAAAATGCACGCTTGTTGGAAATTATTAGTATGATGAACAACTCCCAGAATGCTGCTCCGATTTCAGTCTCGCATCTTGAAGACTATGACAGGCATCACAAGAAGGCCAAGGCAATAGATGAATGGTCAGCACAGATAGAGACGCAGGGTGCGCAAGTGATTAAAGATTCACTTGAAGTCTTGAGGCATATTCGTATCACTGCCAAAGAAATCAGAGAGCATATCTCATCCTTCCAGCAGCAGTTGCAGATTTTAGGAGATGATCTTAATGTCTGGAAGACTTTACAAGACTTCGATCTTGAGAAATTGTGTCAGTTGGAGGTCATCTCTTCTGCTGATTCATATTTTGAATCTCTTGATCTCATGGTTAACAAGGAAAAAGTTTAAGTAAATTGACCACAGACTTACAGGATGTTCTGAGATCATGGGAGGAACAAGAGCTTCATATGGTGAAAGAATTTGAGAAGACTTCCTGTGATGTTTCTTTTGGGCATAATGAGCAGATTGATGGGGAGATCATAGTGACAAGGTTTTCAGAGATAGTGCGCTCACATTCAGATACTGATGACTTTGGTCCGGCTACATTGGATTGGTTCATGGAATGCAAGTTATCTTTGAATCAATTACAGAAACAAGCAACTGGGTACACAAAATCTCACATTTTGCGGAAGGCAATTGCAGTTGCTCAGCACACAGGATCCCCAGACCCTTCTGTTATTCATGAGTCTTTACAGAAGTTTGAAGCTTACGTAAATACTCTTTGATGTAAATATTCTAAGTGTTTAGAACACTTTTTCTATGCTTTTTAGGTAGATTGACAGGTTACATGTAATTCATAAAATGTTTGTAAGTATGGGAAAACATATTCCTGTACGCATAAGTCATGTAATCAAGTTACAAGTACATTAAGGCTTGTAACATAGAATAAGTCAAGTAGTTAGTTGTTGAATAAGTCAAAGTGGTTAAGGGTTTCCCCTTTTCTCTCCACTTTTCTCTCTTCTATTTTCCTATATAAAGAAGAGAGCTCTTTGTAAATACTCTTATCTTTTGTTGAAACAAGCAGAGCCTATTGAGAACTAATTGATGAAAACTTTGAGTTTCATTGTATGAGTTTTTAAGAGTGAATAAAGGAAGCAAGATTCTTCAAACTTTGTGTTGTAAATCTTGAGATTAGATGATGTTTTCTTATGTTGCATTATTTGATCTTTTCCAAGTTCATTTCTAAAGCAAAGCTTGTGTGCATCATTGGAGGCTTCAATCCATTTTCTGGAAGACTTTGAGCTACAAAGGAGGGATTGCTATAATAATAGTGGCTGCTAGTATTTGGAGTTAAAAGACTTTGAGCTTTAATTTCAAGTATTATCTTGATTTTCAGGATTATTATTGAGAGACTTTGAGCCTCACTAGTAGTTCTTATTACTTTGAAACAGAATTGATTGCAAGAGACTTTGGGCCCTTGTTGTTGATTCACTCTATAGATTAGTAACTGCTGCCTTAGTTGTTGTTCTTATATCAGTTACTAAGTCACCGGTATTATCGTAGCAATTAGGTTCTTTTTGTTGAATTTGAAAGTGACAGTTGTACACGAATCATTCTTGAAAAAAGAGGAATTGATTGAGAGAACTACCCCTTTTTGTAATTTCAGTTAAGTACCCATTGAAGCCACCTACGGTAAGAAGGGAGCCTCCCCTATTGCTGAGAGGAGAGATTTATCTCACGATACCGTTATCTAAAACTACAATTTTGTAAGTTGTAGTCTTAGTGATTTACAAAATTTTTAGCCAACAGGTCTGAAATGTTTCAACTGCAGAAAGTTTGGTCACTTTGCCTCTAAGTGTCCATTTGATAAAGATGAGGACGACAATGATGAAAAGGAATTCAAGCATTGAAAATCTAGGAGGTTTACCAAGAAAAATTGGAAGTCCGAAAAGGGTAAGAAGGTGCTGTTATAAAAAAATGACAGCGATGATTCGTCAAGCAGCGAGAGTGACTCAAGGGTAAGTGAAGTCATGTTCATGGCTATTGATGATGTGGTTATTGAAGATGCTAGTTCTGAAGATGTTGGAGATGATGAAGATGATGAAGTAGACCTTGAGCTTGAGTTGATTTCAGCTCTATCAGAAATTAAAAAACTGAAAAAGAAAAATCTGAATCTTGTGGATCTTCTTCAAGTTGAGAGTGCTGAAAAATTGAAGATTGCTACGTCTCTCAAAGAAGCTGAAACTCAGCTTGTTGACATTAAAATTCATAATGAAGAGGCTAAAAGGATACGTGAAGATTTAGAAAATCAGTTTCAATTAAAGGAAGATAACATTGCTAAGTTAGAGGCTGAAATTGTCACTCTAAGAAACATTGGAAAAACATCTATGCTCTCAAGTGAAGAACTGTCTTTCAGTAGTGGTAAGGTCACATTGGATGAAGTTCTTGGCTCTCAAAGACCCACCAAAGATAGAAGAGGACTTGGTTTGCAATCTAATCCAAACTCTTCATCACCGGATAATAATCAGCTCGCTCCTATCAAGGTAAACAAGCCCTTCTTCTATGGCTATTGCTTTGCTTGTAATTATTTTGGACATAGGGCTGCTGAGTGTAGAGCTGTCCCCTACAAGAATTATTATCAGCATGAAAGAAATGGTTTTAGGAAGTATAATCTGATTTGTTACAGCTGCAATAGATTTGGACATACTTCTAGATTTTGTAACAGCTACTATGCAGATTCGTTTTATAATAGTGAGCCTAATAGAAGAGCTAAAGTGACTAAGGTTTGGAGGAAAAAGGTTCAAGAGACTCCTCTCAAAGCTCTTGTTGTTCAAACAACCTTTCTAGCTAGCAATGAAAAAGACATTTGGTATGTTGATAGTGGCTGGTCCCGGCACATGATAGGTGACTTGAAAAAGTTTCATTCCCTTAAGAAGATGAATGGTGGTAAAGTTAGATTTGGTGGTAACTCTTCCGCTAAAGTTGCTGGTATAGGTACAGTTTTGATTAACAATGATGAAACTATTGTTGAAAACGTTCTTTATGTAGAAGGGCTGAAACATAACTTACTAAGTGTGAGCCAGCTATGTGATCAAAGTTATGATCTCAGTTTTAACTTTAATGCTTGTCTTATTAAAAAGGAGACTGATGTTATAGCTGAAGCTACTAGAGCTGCAAATAACCTTTACATTCTTGATGATTCTAATGTTGAGACTTGTTTAAGCAAGGTTGAAGATGCTTGGCTTTGGCACAAGCATTTTGGGCATGTTAATTTTGATAATCTTGTTAAGATCAGCAAGAAGGAGGCTGTTAGAGACATGCCTATGCTAGAAAAACCAGCAGATATTGTTTGCAAAAATTGTCAAGAAGGCAAACAAACTAGAGCTTCCTTCAAACCAAAAGATGAATTCAGCAGTAGGCCACTTGAGCTCATCCATACAGATCTTTGTGGACCAACAAGGGCAACAAGCTTACAAGGTGAGAAATATTTTATGCTTCTAATTGATGACTATACACGCATGACTTGGGTTACATTCCTAAAGGAAAAATCAGAAGCTTTAGAGAAGTTCAAGATTTTTAAGAGTCTAGTTGAAAATGAAATGGACATGAAGATCAAATGTTTACGTTCTGATAATGGGGGAGAATTTACCTCTAATGAGTTTATCAAATTTTGTGAGTTGCATGGTATTAAGAAACAAGTTTCAGCTCCTAGGACTCCACAACAAAATGGTGTTGTGGAAAGGAAAAATAGAACAGTCCAAAAGATGGCACGTTGCATGATGAATGAGAGAAAGGTAAAAGATGTGTTTTGGAGAGAGGCTGTCCACACAGCAGTTTATATTCAGAATATAACTTTGTTGAGACCAAAACTCAAAAAGACTCCTTATGAACTTTGGAAAGGTAAACCAGCAACTGTTAAGTATTTTAAAATTTTTGGGAGTCCATGTTACATTAGAAGAGATGAAGATAATTTGGGTAAGTTTGAATCTAGAGATGATGAAGGCATCTTTCTTGGTTATTCTTCTAAGAGTAAGGCATACAAATGCTACAAATTAGTTGAAAGTGCAAATGTTAAGGTTCATGAAGTTACTAATCAAGTTGATAAGAATGATGACAGCCCCAAAGAAAGTGAAGCTCAAACCAGCTCTGTGGTGGCTCCTAAAATTAAATCCAGCACTGTTGTACCCTCTTCTCCTCCACACGTTCATGTTGGATCAGCTAGCAAGAGTGGTGAGAATGACCAAGGTAAAGTGCAATTTGCTCATCAAGAATCAGTCCCTATCTTTATTGATGTTGAAAATCTACATGATAATTCTGGAAATGACTCTCAAGATGAACATGATGTTTCTACATTTAAAACTCCTTCAAAGTTTGTGCAAAAGAATCATCCAGTTGATCATGTTATAGGTGAAAGGCAAACTAGAAATGCTAGAAAAAATGTCAATTACTTTGAGGGTGATGATTTCTCACTTATCTCTTTGATTGAGCCTAAGTGTTTTGAAAAAACAGCTGTAGATAAACATTGGGTGGCTGCCATGAAAGAGGAGTTGGATGAAATCAAAAAGAGCAATACTTGGGAACTTGTTCCAAGACCTACCAACAAGAACGTGATAGGTACAAAATGGGTATACTTGAACAAGGTAAATGAAGATGGTAAGATTATTCGAAACAAGGCACGCTTAGTTTGTAAAAGTTATTCTCAGATTGAAGGTGTGGACTTTAGTGAAACCTTTGCACCGGTTGCAAGGTTAGAGGCAATCAAAATTTTTCTTGCTTTTGCTTCTTTCAAAGGCTTTAAAGTTTTTCAAATAAATGTAAAATCAGCTTTCTTGAATGGAGATTTGGTTGAAGAAATTTATGTTGAACAACCGGAAGGTCCGATTTCTAAAAATACAGACTATGCTTGCAAGCTGAAGAAGGCATTGTATGGACTCAAACAAGCTCCTAGAGCTTGGTATGATAGGTTGGATAACTATTTGCAGTAGCAGAGCTTCAAAAAGGGATATGTTGATAGTAACCTGTATGTTAAAGAAGAAGGTAACAACATTCTTATTGTTGTTGTTTATGTTGATGATCTGATTTTTGGAAGTAATTGTGTCAAGATGTCCAAGACATTTGCTGCGTGTATGAAAAATGAGTTCGAGATGTCTATGATGGGTGGGTTAACATATTTTCTTGGGCTGCAAATTAATCAGTCTTCTAGAGGTATCTTTATTTCCCAAGCCAAATATGTTAGGGAGTTGCTTAAAAGATTTAAAATGGAGGATAGTAATCCGGTTAGCACTCCTATGGAAACCGGTTGTAAATTGAATAAGGAAGATGTGTTTCCTTCTGTTGATTAGTCTTTTTATAGGTCTATGATAGGGAGTCTGCTGTTTGTGACAGCCACTAGACCGGATATCATGCAGGCTGTTGGATATGTAGCCAAATTTCAGGCTTCTCCTAAACAAACACATGTTTCAGCAGTTAAAAGAATTTTTAAATATCTGAAAGGTACAGTTGATTTTGGTCTTTGGTTTCCAAAGAGTTCTGATTTTCTTCTTACAGCATATATAGATGCAGATTGGGGAGGTTCAGTGGATGAAAAGAAAAACACTAGTGGGTGTGCTTTATTCTTAGGTGGCTGTTTGGTATCATGGCTTAGCAAGAAACAGTCTTGCACCTCTTTATCCACCGCTGAGGCTGAATACGTTGCAGCAGTCTCATGTTGTACTCAGGTAATTTGGATGAAGAATACTCTATGCGATTATAAAATTGAAATTACTGATCCTATTTGCATTTTCTATGACAACACTAGCGCCATTGACATTTCGAAGAATCTAGTGATGCATTCTCGAACCAAGCACATTCCAATTAAGTATCACTATCTGAAGGACCAAGTTGCAGATAATGTTGTTAAGCTGAATTATGTTTGCACTCAGGAGCAAATTGCAGATGTGTTTACTAAACCTCTACCCCAAGATCGCTTTGAGTATCTTCGAAGCAAGCTTGGTGTTATTTCACCTCAATGAAAGGTTCGTCTTCAGCACCTCATCGCTATATCTTTCGAATTGTTGTTGTGCTTTAGTTTCATGGTCATTGATAACAAAGGGGGAGTAGAGCTTAAGGGGGAGATCCGTTCAGATTTGGTAGCATTGCTTCAGATTGGTGCATCTACTAAGGGGGAGTTCTTTTTTTTTGCAAATTGTGTTGCCATCAATGACAAAAAGGGGGAGATTGTTACATTGTTTTGTCATCGATATTTTAAGAGTGTACAAGTGTAATGCACATCAAACAGTCTGTGCTGATCTATAGTCAGCTGTAGACATGTTATGTTCCTGCTGTTGTATAGAAAGCGGTGCCAAGTGTATAAGTGTTGTCGTCTATGAGTATTCATGCTTGCTGTCATTGTTGATGATTGATTAATGCATATGCCGTAAGACAAATGCAGAGGCATATTTGTTGAATGCTTACTTGCCACCTCCCGCTTTTGAACTGACAATTTCTGCTTTGCCGGATAGCCTTAGTTGTGTCTGGGCATATAGATTTGTTTTATGTTATTCTTCTAGTGTCGACGCTGGTCAATGAAATGGGATGTTTTCTGCCGTGTTACCGTGGCCTGCGGATCCTATCATCTGGCGTGTGCTCAAATGCATTCATTCTCTGCGAATAAATGTCAGGTATTGAAACGGTTGTGTCTGTGTTTGCCAAATATCATCTTTGGAAGCGGGTTGCTGAATATGGAGTGCTACTATTGAGAATTAAAAAATGGATTAACTGGTGATTGCAAAGCTCACGAAGATAACAGAGTTTAAGATTTCGAGAGAAGTGTAACGGTTTCAAATATGAGGTGTCGGGCTTCCTAAAAAATGCCCTCCTCCATTATCAGGAATATAGCAGTTTTTAAAAAAAAACATACGACTATTAGATGCAGTCGCGCATTGTGTATCGAAAAGATGCAGTCGCACTTGTAACCTGTGATAGGTACAACGGATAGACAGTTAGAAAACGCTTTTGGCAAAAAAAACGACAATGTAAAAACAAATAAGTGACATTGATACAATACTAGGTAATGATGCCGAAAATAACAGAGATGGTGACTGTTTTGAAAAACAGTGAGACACATTTTGTAGATAAATTTTTTTTTTATAAGTGTTACAGCAGGCTCCTCTGTTGGTGAGCCAGTGAGAATATTGGGTAGTTGAAAAAGAGCATACACGGGACAAAAAGACAGGAACAGAGAGCGGGTGCTGTAAAAAAAAAACAGAAGAAGAGGATTCAAAAAAACCCGAGATGTCTGGTTGAGTTGCTCACACAAAAAGACATATATGAACTTATCTGGGATCTGGGAACGGGTGATATAAAAAAAGGGATTGATGAGGCGTGACCAGAAGTTTTTGTGTGTCTGGAAGTTATGAAAAATAGATTCGAATGAATACATAGTGAGGTACAGGTGAAGTAGATAAAAAGGGAGAAAAATTGGAGCGACACAATCTGGTAATGCAGAGATAATAATTCTTTCCAAGCGATAACATAGAAGGAAGACTTAGTTTTGCAGAGATGATCACGACTCTAGACTGAGCATCAAAAAGGAAAGTCTGAAAATGTTTAATTGCAGACAAAATTAACAATCTTGGTGGGAAGACAAGAAGTAGAGTGTAGATGTGATTCTTAGCTGGGACCATTAACAATTGAAGGTGTTGAAATAGAATACAGAGGTCTGACAGCCAGGGGGAGTTTATTTCTATGTATCTACAATCTAGAAGTGTTAAAGTTTTCTTCTTGTAAAATCTCAATGCTCTTGTAGCGTCTTCATAATTTTGCGAAGACACACATTGAAAGTTTGTTTAACCATATATCTCTTGTAATGAAGGTAGTAGCCTTCTGATTCAGGTTGGAGCCTGATCTTGTTTTTAGTGGAGAGTTGTAGCTCTCAGTTGTAACGGGTTGTTGCCTTTTTGGATAGTGATGCCGTGGTTTTTCCCGTTTTGGGTTTCCACGAGATAACTTTGTGTACTGTCCTCGTTGTCTTGTGTTCTCTGGTTTTCAGTTTTTAGAATTAAAAGTTTGTGTCAATACTGATTCACCCCCTCCCCCTCTCAGTATTGTTTGTTTTTCAGGTGTCTACTTGTTCCTATTGCCTTTGCTCTTGCTCCGATTGAGCTTGCTCAGTGTGGACTGGAATTTCTTTGTCTAGTCCCTTATTCTCTTCAGCTTCTTGATGAGCTGTGTTTTCTTGTTGAATCTCTTCTTCCGGTAGAACTTGCGCTGTAGGTTGTTCTTCCTCGGTCTGAGCTTCTTCCGGTTGCTCATTGACTTCAACATCCTATTCTTGTTCTTCCAGTGGGACTTCTTTCTATTGCTGCTCCTTAGCTATATGAAGTTCTCCCATGGGTATATCAATTTTTGCCTCTTGTTCAACATTTATTTGTTCATTAGTTATGAACTCTTCTGTTTGAACTTTTTCCTTTTCGGTAGAAGATGCTTCACCAAGTGTGGATCTGACCGGTGGTGCTTGCATTTGTGCAGTTTGATCCTGAGGACCTAGTCTTTCCAATGCACTGAAGTCATACTTGTGCCAGTAGTCCAAAGTTGCTTTATACACTTGATTCTCATACCCGTTTAATATCTCGGCAACTCTATCTGGTGTTTTCAGGTTTATGGATGTTTCTTCTAATAGAAGCTTTATTCTGTCTTCACTGAGTCTAGGTCTGACCTTTAGCAGTGTTTCCCTAGTGATTCTTGTGTTTGTTCCTAGACCAATTCTCCATTTTAATTGTAGTCTTGAGTTGAGTTCTAGTGGGAACTTGGACCTGTAGTCCCTTGGAGTTCTTTCATAATCCATAAAAGTTTCTACTATTGCTACAATAATTGCCTGTTTATCCTCTTCTTCTAGTACATTGAACCACTTAGCAACATTGTCTACGTTTCCGAAGTCCATCACCTTATCAACAATATCATTGACAGACATAGGTTTAGTGTTACCTTTGCTCGGAGAGATGAGAACTATTGGATTTGCTGGCTTACTGCTCTTGTCATCAGTGATGTCTACTATCACTGGTGCTTTAGCTCCAAGCACTCCTTTCCCTTTACCGGTGTCCAAGACCGGTGGAACTGTTGTTCTTTGAGCTGCTTCTTGTTCTGCTTGCTGCTGGTTCTGAAGAACTTTGGTCCATATCGCTACTTCTTCATTATGCACTTTCTCAACTTCTCCAATAAGCATGAGACCTATCCTCTTTTTTGTAGAGAAGGTTTGCTGATGAAGTTCAGCTTGTTTTGTGGCTTCATCTAGAGTGAGGTGGTTTTGGACCTCTAGGAGAGCTTGTATCCTTAGCACCTCTCTATCTTCAGAAGCCTTCCACCAATCTTCGATAATTTGTAGAAGATCATCAGGTAGAGTTGTGTGAAGTCCACTAGGAAGAAGATTGAATTTTTGAAGGCAGAACACTACAACTTCTTCAAATTTTCTTTTGTCTTCATCATTGGCTAGTTGATATCTGCCTCTAACAAAACCTAAACCACTAGATTCATTTAGTTCTGCCACAAATTCATCAATTGTGGGCTTTCTTCTTCTAATAAGAGGAACTGTTTCCTCAGTCTCTGTCTCTTCTTGTTCTCCCTTTTGAGTACTGGTTACCGGTTCTACTTTCTTCCTTCGAGCCTTGGGCTGCTCTATCGTCGGTTTCTTCTTTGGTGTGGGGGTCCTTCTGTAGACATTCTTGATTGATGTCCTCTTAGATAGATTCTGTAGAATCTCAGCATATGTGTCAAACTGATTTGTGTCGAGATCCAAGTTTGCATCATTCAGGGCATCAGCATATGCCTTAGCAATTTTGGCAGTGATCTCGTATCCCAGCTCAGGAGCATATACGTCTCTCGGTTCCACTGCTTGAATGATGCACTTGTCGATGGTAACTGGAAAGCATACATCGTCCTTATACAGGTCAACTATAGTTGACGACACCCTCTCTCTTTCATGCATCTTTAATTGAAATGCCTCAAAGTATTCAGTCATCACATTACTTAGCTGGTCTCCCAGTCGATTGGCAATTTCAGCGATTTGATGCATGACCAGTTTATCGGTTCTCCAGTGCACTTTACCAATACCCGGGAAGAAATTCAAGTAGTAGAAGTATAGGCAAACCAGAAGGGTTCCATACTTCATGGATTTCTTTCTCACAACTCCAAGCTTGTTCATGTTTTCAAATATTTGGCTTTGAAGCATTGCACAGATGTCGTATTGGGCATTGTCATGCATTATCCGGTGTGCGGCGTGAATAGCTCCACCCGGTATGCTATTCAAATTGCTTGACTGATAAACCTTGTACCCAATAACAACAGACGCAAAACGTACTCCATCATCCTCAATGTCGTTCACAGTCAGAAGTCGACCATCAGATCTTGACTTAGTCAGTTTGTTGACGATGGCATTGGCAATGGTCCGCAAGGTTGGAGCTTCCCCTTTGTTACTATATCCAATTATTCTGTGGAGATCATCTTTGGTGATTTCGTGACATGCACCTCTAGTGAGCCAGAAACCTGGTTCGTGAAGACGGCTCAGCACCAGTTTGATTTGGTCTTCCTGAAAGATTGCTGGGTAGCATACTCCATTTATCAATCCGAATGATACGAGCTTGGCGTACTTGTCAAGAAGATTCCCTTCTTCGCACAGTGACAGGTATTTGCCTTGAATATACGTTTCACCCAATTCTTCCTATTTAGTGTGAATGAACGCCGTGACGTCTTCGGTTAAGAGGACTCCTGGCACAGACGAGAGCGCACCAGCCATGTCATTCTCTCTGTTTTGAATTGGCACGATATCGTATGCAGGTCGATCCACTTGATCTCCCCTGATCAACTTTACGTTAGCGGATGAAGAGGCCATTCTTGCTAATCGGTAACTTGCAGAAAGTAGCTTAGATTGGTTTTACACAGTAATTCTCAGTGATCAAAGCACGAGAATGATACTTAGCACAAGAATTCGTTAAATCACAAAGTAAGCAAAGTAAAAACTTGTGATTAATTCTCCTTTCTTTTATAGGGTTAGGTTATAACGGTAATTACCAAGCGGTAACTATTCGTTAAATGGCTACAGTAATAAATGCCTTTCCTAACTTTTCTTTCCGTTTTTCCCTACCGATTGCCCTGCTTTTTCGGTTAGGTCAACCTCGGTCAATTATAACTTGCCTAACCGGTTATCCATGTAGACTGTGTGAGTCCGATTCTCACCAGTCTTACCGGGAGCGGTAGATGGTCTACCGGTTCCCTCTACACCTTTACGGCTCAATTCGTTGAAGAGATATCACCATCTACAGGTGATGATCCTTCCTTTGTCTTCTCCTCTGCGGAGCTCTTTGATTCCTTTTTGAACCAAATCTGTTTGATTGTTTTCTCACTCTTCTCTTCCTTGTTGGTCTTCTCTTCTAGTTGACCAGTTCCTTCTTCTGGTTGGATGACCAGTTCTTGCAATTTTTAGCTAGGTGTCCAACTTTGTTGCAGTGATAGCAGACTATCCTGGTAGCCTTCCATGGGTTCACTCTTCTTGTGTTGGGTGGCTTACACCACGAATCATTGTGGCAGTGAGTCCCACAATTTGCACAATCGATTGTGCTCCAGTTCTTGTTTCTCTTGGTGTATACCGGTCTCAGGGATCTTAATGCCATGGTCTTTGATCTACATTCTCCAGCATTGTGTCCAAACTTGTTGCATGCATAGCAATAGCCCTTGAAGCTTCCCTTGCTCCCACTGGACACTAATGTGGGGCTGGACCAGCATTCATTGGTCTTGTGGCCATTTTTACAACAGTTCTTGCAGTAACTGTTGTTGGGCCCTACTGATGCATTTCTGTAGTCATTAGTTTTATGACCCGGTTTCCCACAATGCTTGCAAGATATGTTAAAGGTTTTCTTACCTTTTTGTGCCAGTGGCTTCTTCTTTTCTTTCTTGCTTGTCTTGGCTCTAGAAGATTTACCATTCTCTTTGGTGACTTCACCGGTGAATCCAAGACCGGTTTGATCTTTATGCTTTCTTTGAACTTTAAGTTGCTCATCAAGCTTGGCCGAACTTTCATTGTATCTTCTCAGGACTTCATTCCTCTCTTCAAGTTCTTTCATCTGTTCCTTCAGTTGATACAATTCTAGTGATAGTCTTTTGCATGCTTCATTCCTGTCATGCCAGCCTTTTTGCATGTGGGCATTCTCTTGGGTGACACTCTGCATGTCCTCTTGAAGTTGTAGAATGATAAGTTCATTTGCTCCTACGGCTTCCATTGCCCGGTCCCTTGCTTTCTCAGAGGTTGTTAAAGACTTGACTGCTGAGTTCCTTTCATCTTCAGCTTTTCTCTTTTTCTCGATTAGTTCAGTCATCCTCAGGGCATTATCCTCTTGTTCCCTCTTAAGGTTAGAGATCCGATCGGTTAAGATCTGATTCTTTTCCAGTTCAGATACTACCTCCTTAGCTTCATCAAATCCACTTTACCCAGAGAGTTCATCGATGGTTTCATTGCTCTCATTCAACTGTAGAGCCAACTCCTCTTTCTTTGCTAGTGATCTCCTCAGTCTATTCTCCAGAGAGGCAGTAATGTCGTTGGCTTCCTCTAGCTGCTTTTGATACCGGTAACCCTCTATGATCTTTCTCTCAAGTTGTTAAACTTTTAAGTATAGAGAACCAAAGCTCTGATACCAATTGTTAATACCAACCGGTTACTAAGAGGGGGGGGGGGGTGAATTAGTAAGAACAATTTTCTTGATCTATTCTTCTTCTGTTTAATACTTCTTGAAATCTAAGCGAAGTGTGAAACAAACATTCATAAGTGTAAAAGAAGTACACAGAATAACACAAGACATATATGTGGAAATCCTCAGTTAGAAGGAAAAAATCACGGTGAGACAGAGCTCACAACTTCACTACTGCAGAATGAAGGCGCCCTGATAGGAGCTTACAAAGCACTGGTTAAGGTGCTACCCAGTTAAGGGATTTTACGAAAGATCAATTAAGATCTGAACCTTGTTAAGAGCTGCCTGATTACAGGACTTTGAACATCAACAAAGATGTTACCCTGTTAGGGGATTTTTACAACGAACCAATTAGGTCCACCCTGATAAAGGGATTTCAATTTGTTTTCACTACTGATAAAAGCAATGATCTGTTATGACACCGAATGTCTGATTAGATCATACCTCTTTCCCGGTTTCCCTGGCTGTTGATCTCTGCTACCTCTGTGTCTGTAGCTCTTCTCTCAGAAGATCTCTCCACTCTATGCAATCACCAACAATCAACAACAACTATCTTGCATCCTATGACCTGTATTTATACAAGAGTTTACCGTAATGAAACCCTTAACTCATAGAATGCCAGGCTGTAAACTCAGCAATAAATCATGAAATTAGCAAAACACTATGCGTTATGATTTGGAGTTTACCTTGCAAAACATCCATAAAAATAAAGCTAACTCCCGTTAAAAAGCTAACTCCACTTCTGAGCGGTGGATGTCCCGTATAACCCGGTGTTATCTCAAACTGCTCCGCAAAATCCGGTGCGGATCTTTAGGCAGTTTAGACCGGTGTAACCTTATACCCGGTTCAACTTTGTATGCACACTGAGACTGGTACTGTGTACTTAGATTGGTCTACTGGTGTGTTCACTTTTCTTTATCTACGGTGCATACACACTGTTCCTTGTCGATCAGTGTCTTCTAAGTAATGTGAGTGACCGGTGAGCCCTTACCGGTGCATGGTGTTTGTGAATGTACACTAATGACAACTTAAATTGCTAACATATTCTTCTGCCCGAGGAGAATAGAAGTTGCCTTCATTCTGCCGAGTAAAAGAGTGAACTTGTATGCTGAAGAAGTCAGGGGTGAAGAGAAGAAAGAAGAAGAGTGTGCAGAAAAGCACAATAGTAAAGGAGAACACACCTACAGCGACCAGTGATGCTTCTCAGTTGAGCACAAACAAAGATCTTATCAGGCTATGCATAGCCATCTGTAAAAGGTCAATCCCTCTATTGTTCTCTAGCAATTACAATAGTTAAATTCCAGTATTTGGGTGGACTCTAACAGGTCCCTTGTATCAAATCCCCTAACTGGGTGACATTTTGAAAGGTGTTCAAAGTCCTCTAACTCGGCAGGCACTAACCGGCCTCATTGTAACAAATCCCTTAACCAGGTTGCACCTAACAGTGTGTTGTAATCCTTTAACCGGGAAGGCTCCTAATAGGGCGTACTCTGGAATAGTATAGAAATTATGAGGTTTTCTCACACCGTGGTTTTCACCCTAACCAGGTTTCCACGTGATAAATCTGGTGTCACTGTATGAATGTTTGCTTGTTGTCATTATATGCTTAAATCTGTCTTAGCTTACAATTTCAAGTATACTTCACTAGACTTAAAAGGAAAAGTTTTGAAGGTGCTGATTCACCCCTCGCCTCTCAGCACCGGTTGAGACTCTCATGATGTAGAGACAATGTCATGTTATAGTATAGATCAACACAGTGGCGAGGTTCACTTTGTGAAGAATCCTTTATTTGACGTGGATGTCACTATGTCTTATGACAATCCATTGTTTGAGTTCAGTGATGATCCCTTTTAGGTGACGAGTGAGGATGATGATGATGATGATTGGGATCCTTTCAGTACATCGGGTTATCAGACAAATTTTACAGGATGCCAGTCAGTTTTTACTGAGCAGTTTACAGAGGTGTACACAGTGAGGAGTGCTTTTAGTTTCACTTTTGCTCCTCATGTTTAGGATATCTACCAGTTGCAGAGCTCATCAGTGCATCAGTTTGATGACTAGTATGATAGTTTAGTTGGCAAACAGACTGGGGGCAAGTCTAGTTTGCTGGTTGAGTTGCTTCCGTGTAAATTACTCACGGTTGAGTTACTCCCATGTGATGTTCCTATCTCAGTATCATCAGTTTGAGTGTTGAGTTCAGTTTCTTAGACGCTGCAGTTGGTACTGTTGATGTTGGAATTATTTTTGCTGGAGTGTGGTGATGATAGGTAAATTACTCCATTCTATCCTTGGGATCCAGGTGGACTTCTGTGTTTTGTTTTCTAAGATTGCTTGGGGACAAGCAATTTTAGGGAGGGAGGACTATAATGTCCCCATTTTGAGCGAGCATTGGAGTTAGTGGATTTAGCCTACATTGGGTCCTTGTAGGTTAATTCTGGTGATTAGAGGACCCTGTTGTGGGTTTTGGCCTTGCTTTGAGGGACTTACTGTTTATAGTAAGTCATCGTATGGTTCTACTGAGCTCAGATGATTTAGAGGAGTTATATGATGTGTTCAAATTTTATTGTTGGCTTCCAGTTTGGACTCCAACATTCTAGGAGGGAGTGTCCATTTTTAGTAAGTCACCCCGTCAGGTTATTCACCATTTTTCATCATCAAGATCACTCTTATGTTGTCAGATTTTGATTTTGATGCTTCCTTAGTCATTTTCGCAAGATGGGTGAATTATGATTATTATTTAATTAAATCGGCTAAGGTTGCCATTTTTATTGAGAATGTATTGTGGGCATCTTAATGTTATAGCTTGTTGGAACCGGATCAAGAAGTTTTAAATCCCGAGCTCATAAAAAAGGGACCCTATGTGTCAAAATATGGTTAATTTAATGAAAGGGTCTTTTTTTCATCATTAAAGAGGAAAGAAATATAATAGTTTATTATATTTCAAATGTGCACTTAAAGCAAAGTCCTTTGTAAGTGAAAAGTGTGTGAGAGAAGATATTTTTTATTATAAAAGCAATGGTTTGGGCAAAAGCAATTCATCCATTGATCATTTTATGAAATTGAAAAGTTGGAGAAGTTTTGTCTTGTGGAGAAAATTGAACTTTGAGAAGGATAGCTAGGGTTTGAGTTTGGTCTTCAATTTGGAGAGAACTCATTGAGATATTTATGCAATTTGAATGGAATGGCTTCATCAAGGAATTGAGGGTGCAGATTTATAAATGAAATCTATTTCAAAGGCTGCCATACTGTTATTAAGTAAATCTGAATTGTTTCCAAAGAGCTGCGTTAATTTGGGTGGAGTGAGAAGTGAGATTTAGGCTGCGTTCAGATTTGGGGGACTTCCGTACCACCCTTGACATTCTATGGTGTGCTAAACATTAAGAAAATTGGTTGCGTGAGATGCTGGCATCTTTCTTGGGGCTGCATCACATAATCCAGCACGCTGCATTTGGCTTTCTTTCAAGGTGCCAGTCATAGTTAATAAATGATTTATTACCTTGTGTTGTATGGAAACCTTTTGACAATTAAAGGTGCCAATATCATTAAACTCTGCTTTGTATTTCTTGCAATTGCCAAATCAGTTTAATGAGTATTGAATTAAATTGCCGTTGATATTATTTAAAAAGTCTGAAAAAAATTTCGTAAAAAAATTATGTCTGAAAATACAAAAGAAATTGCATTTAAAATTGAGATAGAAGCTAGATTGCAATTGAGAGCCAGCTGGGATCATCACATGAATGCTTATCTTTAATTGCTTGTTACTAGTTTCTGAAACCACTTCATTAAGCTGTTGGGGACATGGGAAATTAGTGGGGGTACCAAACTGACTTTAACATGTCAAAACTTTTTCAACAGGATTAGTTCAACTATGCTTGATCTTCCCTGCATTGCTCGATTTCTCTTTGCCATCACGCCTGGAAAATACGATATTGTCCATTAAATAATTGCATACATACAATTTACAGTGTGCAAAGAATATGCAAGGAGTTGGTTGCCCCATCAGGTAGGGTTTGTGTCACTACATGACCCACTATGATCCTCCATTGATTATAATACCAACCAAACCAAACATCATTGCAGTGAGTTTTTGCTATGGTTTATGAAACTGTTATTCTGTATTCATAATATTATTGGGAAATTGTATTTTTTATAGCTCTGAAAGATACAAGTTGAAAATCCACATTTGTGCAAACAAGAGGTCAACTCAATTGTCTGCTGTCTGGTGCTTTTCCTGCAGTAAATCATACTCATAGCAAATTTGTATATATTCTTTGCTAAATATGTACTAGTGGTCACTGTAGGGCACAAAACAGGTTTCTATTTTTCTAAATGACATGGTTTTGAAGTACTGTTTTAAATCCTTGTATTTGGGTTTTTGTAATATTTTTATTTTTTTAATGTTCAAAAGAGGAAATTTGGCAATTTAAAAGCAACAACATTCCAGATTTGTTTGTTTACTGCTAGGAAATATAGCAGACTTGCACAAATTATGTGATATGATATGAGAGTGCTTTATTTATTTACAGGTAAGACATGCACAAATCATGGACAATGGTCAGGTTGACACAAAAAAGCTAGCAAAGCATAAGGGCCGTACTCATAAACTTGCCATAGAACCTGGAAGCCCACATATATTTTATAGCTGCGGTGAAGATGGAGTTGTCCAACATGTCAGTTCCGTTCTTTCTTTTTTCTCCATGTGCTTTGGAATTTAGTGCAATAGTTTTTGCACATTAGTCCACACAAAATTAAACATCCACTCATACTTCAATACTATGTGATCTTTTCATGACATGTCGCTTTGGCCTTCTGCTATAATGTGATTATTTTGACACTAGAATTTGATATATAGCTTAATAAATTATCTAATAGAAATCCATGATTAAGAAAGGTTATCATTATTATTTCACGCAGTTTGATTTGCGAAGCCATACTGCAATGAAGCTTTTTACTTGCCATACCTTCTGGGGAAATAAGCCGCAGTCCCCTCCACCTGTAAAACTGAATGCAATTGTGATAGATCCTACCAATCCAAATTATTTGGCCGTTGGTGGTTCGGATGAATATGCTCATGTTTATGACATCCGAAATTACAATTGGGGTGCATCAAGCAACGAGTTCTGCCCTGTAGATTCATTCTCCCCACAACACCTCATTGGCAATGATCATGTTCATATCACAGGTCTGGCTTATTCAAACCAGGGGGAGTTGCTTGTCTCCTACAATGATGAACTCATTTACTTGTTCCAAAAGGGAATGGGCTTGGGTTCAAACCCCAAATTAGGGTTATCTGAGAAGAGAAATGAATTACAATCTCCACAGGTTTATAAAGGACACAGGAATTCCCAGACTGTGAAGGGTGTAAACTTCTTTGGTCCTAACACAGAGTATGTGGTCAGTGGATCTGACTGTGGCCGGATATTCATCTGGAAGAAGAAGGGTGGTGAACTTGTGCATTTGATGAAAGGTGATCAACAGGTGGTTAACTGTCTAGAGCCTCATCCCTATGCAACTATACTTGCTACAAGTGGCATTGAGAAAAATGTCAAAATATGGGCACCTATTGCAGATCAGTTGATTCCACTACCAGATAATGTGGAAGAGGTATTGACTCGTCTTCTTGAACTTCACATTACAGACGTATTTTATTGGCAGAAACAGCCATCTGACTTCAATCCTTGATTGATTTTTGCAGATAATGGAAGCTAACAGGCAGGCCAGAGAAGATTGTTCACGTGTTTGCCTTACACCAGACGTGATTATGCGCGTGTTAAGGTTGCAAAGACGCCAAGCTCAGCCAAACGTAGAGAGTAGGTACTCAAGAGCAGATTTTGAAGATGAAGATGATGATGGGGACGAGTATGTTTTTCTTGACTTGTCAAACAGCGGTAACTCTTCTGAAGATGATACCCACTTAAATCGTCGAGAATGCATTATTTCCTGAAACTTCTGCACTATTCACTTCCATGAAGGCCCAGCTGTAATTAGCTACTGATTTTAGATTGAAGTTTTAATTATTTTAGCACTGTAGAAGAGTACTACAAAGAATACTATATCAGATTGAATAGCAAAAGCTAAAGGTTGCCTTCTGGATTAAAATGAAGGTTTGGAAACTTCAATCAGAAGTGTTAAATATTTAATGTGGATTTTATTTGATAAAAGGTAATTAGATTAATTATCAAATTAGTCCAAGTATCTCAACATTGGAAAAAACTAAAAAGCAAACCCAAGCCAAACAAGAAAACACCATGAAGACACATTCTTTCAATTTATATCTTCAACGATTGGATTTGATTATGTTGAGCTTTGAATAAGAATAATTGGCATAATTTGAGGTTTGAATATATTTAATGTTTTTGTGCATCGCCATATAACAAAAGATTAGTCACAATTAAATTTAAAACATTTTAGTTCTGAATTTCTTGATTATTTAAATTTTAGATATCTGTGATAGCATAATCACCACAACTGATAGCAATAAATACTGTATGGTTGGAGATGGCAATTGAGCCTTGCATGTGTTGTGGTTCAGCTGTGATTCCAGCCACAGCTTACTATGTGTACAATATGACTCATAACGGTACAGATTTTCCACATACATATTAGGTGGAATTGCGTTGTTAATGTCGACCAGTTTTCAGGGTAGGTTAGTTGCTTTGACAGTCTAGTTCATCAGCACTAGATGTGTTTGATATTTGGAAATGAATGTCGGCCATGAAATGTTTTCCGTCTTTCCTATATCTATGCATATCTAAATAGCACAAAAGGGGGTATGTAAATGTCAAATTTCTAGCAAAACTTTCAAGTTCTGGATCACAACCATTTCTTTGTTTATATAATTCGTATGGTGTTTATATGTCACATTAGATATGGATAAACGAAGCAATTGCAATATCTAAAAACTCTTAAGCACAACCACTTAAAGAATTTGCAAAATCACATAATTGTTGTTCTACCTGAATCTACCAAAAATACTAGAATGTTTATTTGAATTTTTATAGATAGTACTTGCAATGTGGCAACAACAATGAGAAACAAACACAATAATTTGACACAATTTTATATTATAAAACCTCAAGGGAGAGAAAACCAAGTGGAAGTGACTATTGCACAACATCATGACCAAAGATTAGATACAAAGAGGATTAATAGAACAATTACAACATTCCCTATTGATGCTTTCTCCTACAATCACTTTCTTGTATTTTCATTTACAATCAACTCAAAACCTTAGCCTCTCAACACTCTCATTTGCATATATCTTGATTGACAACTTGGCTCCTTGCAATGCTTGGCATTTCAAATATTTTAGAAATGAAGAGATTGTTATTTTGGTGTTATTTTGCTTGTACAATTTTTTATGGCAAAATATAGATGTCCACTATCACCCTTGCATTGAAGATGCCATGTCCCCATTTTAAGGTAAAATGTTAATAATAATTAGATAATAAAATATTATTAAATAAATAATGATAATAAAATCATATACTAATATTAATATTAAAATATTAAAATAAGAAATAATAATAAAATTATTATAATATAAATAATAACATATATAATCTATTATCAAAAAATAAGATTTAAAATATTTAAATAATAATAAAATTATAATGAATGAATGAATAAATAAATAAAATTTACTATAAGGGAGAATATTGTAGAAACTATGTTGCCTTTCTAAATAATATTGAATAATAAATGATAATAAACATAAGATAAATAAGTGAATAAATAGTATAATATAGATTAATATAAATGAACTAAATCTAATGAAAAAGTCAAGAGATATGTAATAAAGAGATGTGACTCTTTCAAAATAAGATATAAAAGGGAGGAGTGTTCATTTGAAAAAAAAAGAGGGGAGAGGAGTTAAAGATGGATTAAAGGGAAGAGGAAAGGAATGAGAATAAAATAAGGAAGGGACTTTTTCTAAAGGTTGTAAATATATAACACTCTGCCAAAAGAGAAGAAGAGATTTGTATATAAAGGATAATCACAGAGAAGAGGTATGAAGAAGAAATTAAATAATTTTTTTATAAATTAATAGTCATGAGTATTATTTTCATAGTGGTAATTATTTTAGAGCTATTACCATTTTGGGACTTATGATTATTATAGAGAACAAGTTAGCCTTGGTAGAGGGCATTCATTAAGAATGTTGAGTTTCTCTAGAAGAGGGCTCATAGAGACTAGAGGGCATTCTTTATGAATGTCAAGATTCCAAATTGGAATCTAGAGAGAGATTTATAGAGAATCTCTTAGAGGCAATATATATTGTAGTGGTTAATCATATGCATATGTTAGAGACAAAAGGCTTGGTTAGAGGTGGGATCTCTACCAAGTATTTATTGTTAATGAGTTCTCTCATTAATAGAGATCCTAGAGGCCTTAGAAGGGCACTCTCAATGTGATGGTTACCTAATTGAGAGTTATTCTCACCAGAGAATTAGGCAAATCTAAGCAGAGTATCTTTCTAAGGATTAGGTGGGTGTAGTATGGGAATAGTATTTAGATGATTTAATATTTATTTATCTTGTTAATCACTAATGATTGTTTTAATATTCATATATCTTGATATTATATCTTCATCTACTAACAATTGTTTCAAGTTTTAAGCATCAGATACTCAAGCTAGAAGCAGGGACATTACAGAAGACTTGTCATAACAATATAAATATGTTGTGCTATACAAGTGTCATCATTACACTCCGAAGCACACGTTTTATAAGAAAACAAGAAATCATCTAAGTGAATTAACCAAACCACATATCTCCAATCTTGGTTAATATGTCTTAGCCAAATCCATGTGTCTGACCTCATGAATGAACATCTATCAATAGTTACTCATCCATGGAAATCATCAAGCCTAGAAATAAGTCTACCTAATCACACCAACTGTATCAATTGGAGCATTTAGTTTCTCTTACAAGATACTTCTGTATACAACCATTTATAAATAGTCAAAGATATCTCTTTTCGATGCTTTTTGTAACCTCCTTTGTAAGTGCTATTACATTGTAACATGCATCGGATCTACAAAAGGATGTTTATTATATTAGATTGACGACAATTGGCTTTGGTGTTGAAGGATGTGATTTAATGTCCCCGTCATTAAATGACTAATAAAACTATTGTATTTGGGTCCCGATCGATTTAGTTTATCTCGGGCCCATTATTTTATTTAGCATAGTGTAGTTGTCGCCGTCGGGTCTTTTGTGCACTCTCGAGAAGTTTTCCCCGATGGGTATTTATGCACGGCGTATAGGTTAGTTTCCTTATGTTGAGATTTATATTTGATTTGTATTTGTGAATTCTTGTTGGGATTTTGTTGTTCGCCATTTCCGAGGTGAAAGATCCTCCCTATTTGGTTTGTCTATAGTTTTGGTGAGATTCAACCCTCACCCTATTCTGCTTGTTTCTCTGTTTTCGGATTTGGCAATCAATATCTATTATTCATATTTCATCTAGCAAGTGTTTAAGTTTGATTTATGTGGTGGAAATTAAAGACTGGAACGGCTCTCATCGCTTGGCGTACCACCAACATCATTCCATACCACTTCCATCCCTCGGCATACTACCAACATCATTCCATACCGCCTCCATCCTTCGGCGTACTTCCAACATCATTTTGTACCACCTCCATCCCTAGGTGTTCTTCCAACTTCCTTCCCGTACTCAACATACTTCCTTCCCATACTCAACACACTTCCTTCCGTACTACAACTCACTTCCTTCCCATACTCAACACACTTCCTTCCCGTACTCAACATACTTCTTTTCGTACTACAACACACTTCCTTTTGTACTGCACACACTTCCTTCCATACTACAACTTACTTCCTTCCCGTACTCAACACATTTCCTTCCGTACTGCAACTCACTTCCTTCCCGTACTCAACACACTTCCTTCCCGTACTCAACACACTTCCATCCGTACTGCTTCTCCATACGGCTTGCAAACTTGCCTCACCGTACGACCAGACTACCATACCTCCTTACAGCCAACTTCCCATTCGTACAGGTCTTGACTTCTATACGAATCTGATCTCACTGTACGGATCCCCTATTTCTTCTGTACGCTACATCCGACCTCCACGGTACAGGCATTCAATCTCTTCCATACAGTCACTCCCAGGCTTTGTACGGTTACTCCTTGTTGCCGTACGCTTCTCCTTAGCAACCGTACGGTCAATTCCATACACAGGGGGGATAACAGTCTCTTCCACTAGCATAATTGGCCTCTGTACTGCTAATCACGCAACGCTTAGGCGGAACTAGTGGTTTGGTACATTACAGTTGTATCAGAGCTTGAGATCCTGCCAGCCTGTGGATAGTGAATGAAAGTCTACAACCGAAAACGAAGGAGATCCCACTTAGTTGGTAGAATGGCAGATCAAGAACCCACTCCTGCTGAATTCATGGCGCTATTGAGGGGCCTCTTGAGGAATCAAGCACAAATCAATGACACTCAATGACTTATGGAGGAGACTCTTCGGAAACTAGCAGACAATAAAATATCTGGCAAACAAAATGGTCATAGTGCTGACTCATTTACGGGAAAAGAAAATCCTCATCTGACACGATCCCATCCTTCCATGCCAATTTTCCCTCCAAGGACGGAGGTACCACAAGGAGGAAGGCAACCTGCCTTTGAGGAAGTTCAAGAACAATTAAAAGAAGGCTGGAAGAATGCAATTTTGGAAGGGGATATATCCTACAAAGACTACGTGGAATTGAGGATGTGATACTCCGGAGGCGGAAGTCGAGGATATTTTAATGATGATCTCAGAAGGAAGCTGAGTAAAGTAAATCTGTCACCATTTGATGGATCCGGATCCATATCTGCCCAGGCATGGGTAATGAAGGCGGATACTTACTTCCAGCTCAATCCAATGCTAGAAGAGGAAGCAATTAAATTTGCAGCACTTCACTTGGAAGGAGTGGCACATGAATGGTGGCATCACGACACTATCACACTGGGACATGACCAAGTAAGTACATATGCTAAATTCATTGAAAAATTGATAGATCGATTTGACGGTAAAGATCTGGAGCTTAATTTTAAAGAGCTAGTTCAGTTAAGATAGACTAGATCAGTTGACCAGTACATCACAGAGTTTCAGAAGCTCTCTGTGTTGGTTACAGACATTTCCGAAAGGAGACAGATAGCTCTCTTCATGGATGGATTAACCGAACCACTAAGGGGATGGGTTAAGGGCTTCAATCCTGCCACCCTTGCGGAGGCTATAAAAAAGGCACGAAGTATGGCACCATCATCAACATCCTCCTCTTGAGGCTACTCCCACTCCAAACCGCCGTTCATTCCCAAAGACAAAGATACCAAACCTCCACCAAAGAAGCCTTTGTTGGACGAAGCCACCAGACAAGAGCTCCGAAGGAAGAAATTATGTTTTAATTGTAAGGAACCGTGGGAACCTAGGCACATATGCCTTGGTAAAGAGAAAATACACTACATCGAGGTTATGTCTGATGATGAGGATGATCAAGAGAAACTTCCCATAGAGGACAGTCACCCGCAGGAGGTCTCCAAAACGGTTAGCTTGAATCGTACGAAGAGAATTGCGACACTGTTTCAACGTGGAGGGACCATCGCTTTGGCTGGGAGCCCGAGATGTACGATATTTTGGGTACGGGGAACCCTTCAGGGGCAGAGGGTCATTGTGATGCTTGATAGTGAAGCCACTCTCAACTTTATAAACTCATCCTTGGTGAAGAGAAGAGGTCTTCCTATAGAGGCTCACGCAGGTTTCCAAGTCAAGGTCGTCGGAGGAACACTCCTACCTTGCACACACCTGGTTCCCCAACTGAGTATCACCATGGCTAATCACATTGTGACAGAGGATTTCTTCATAGTAGACTTGGATGATATGGAGGTTATTTTGGGCATACAGTGGATGGAGTCCCTGGATGAATACACACAAAGCTTCAAACAGATGGATTTTACTTTTGTGGCCGAAGGAAAGAAAGTTGTTCTTCGTGGGATGGCTAATGAAGGTCCCAAGGAAGTCTCTGCACAACGGATGGAAGCCATTTTCCAGCATGATGACCTAACATGGGCTGCACATTGCTTTGTTTCGGCATAGCCAATTAAAGGACAGCGAATACGACTAGAAGATTCTATTCTACAGACTATCCTAAGTACCCATGATAAAGTTTTTTGCAGATATTCCTCCTGGCATACCACCCCATCTTGGGTTTGAACATACCATCGAATTGGAAGCTGGCGCCAAACCAGTTATCACCACGCCATACCGCCATCCCAAGAAATTCAAAGATGAGATTGAGCAGATGATTCAGGAGCTACTTGAGAAGGGATGGATTCGTTCGAGTTCTAGCCCTTTTGCATCATCGGTTGTATTGGTGAAAAAGAAAGATGGAACATTATGCATGTGTGTGGACTATTGTGCGTTGAATAAGAAAACAATAAAAAATAGATATCCTATTCCCAGGATCGATGAATTGTTAGATGAATTGCATGGTGAGGTTTATTTCTCTAAAATAGATCTCCGTTCTAGATACCATCAGATTCGCATGAGGGAAGAAGATGTGGAGAAGACAACTTTTCATTGTCACTACGGGCATTATGAGTTCCTGGTCATGCCTTTCGGATTAACGAACGCACTAGCTACTTTTCAATCTTGCATGAATCGCATCTTCAATAAATAATTGTGTAAGTACTTGCTGGTATTTTTTGATGACATCTTGATTTACAGTAAAACTTGGGAAGAACACTTGAGACAGTTGGATGAAGTCCTTGGGATCATGGAGGCTCAGTCCTTGTTCGCCAAGAAATCCAAATGCGAATTTGGGATGACAGAAATATTGTACCTAGGCCACATAGTAAGTAAACATGGAGTACATGTCCACCAAGAGAAGATCCAAGCTATACTCAACTGGCCACCTCCAAAATCACTCTCTGAGTTGCAAGGCTTCTTTGGATTGTGCAATTATTACTGAAGGTTTGTAAAAGGATTCTCCCAGCTCAGCGCACCATTAACAGATTTGACTAAGAAGGGGTCCTTCCAATGGAATGAAAGGGCACAACACACTTTTGAAAGGTTGAAGGAAACAATGAGCACTTGCCCAGTCCTCGCCCTACCTGATTTCACTCAACCATTCGTTCTGGAATGTGATGCGTTCAGAGAGGGCATTGGCACGTTCCTGATGTAGGAAAGACACCCTATAGCCTATGAAACTCAGAAGCTTACGCCAGCTGAGCGCCTATATTCCATCTACGACAAAGAGATGTTGGCCATTGTGCATGCCCTGACCAAGTTTCGGCAATATCTGGTGGGTGCCAAGTTCACCGTCTGTACCGATCATAACAACTTAAAATATTTCTTGGAGCAATGAGATATGAACGAGAGGCAACAAAAATGGGTAAGTAAGATCCAAGCTTTCAATTTTGATATTGAATATGTAAAAGGGAAGAATAATGTGGTTGCACATGCTCTGTCAAGAAAGCTGACCATCTGGATGCTGTCACAAATCTCAGCTGACTGGAAAGCCCACTTACTTGTGGAATATTCTAAAAACACATTTGCATGTAAATTAATGGACGACGACACTCAGGATGACCATTACAAGGTGGTGGATGACATCATTTACTATAAGGATCGGATATACCTAGTACCTGAGTCCAAAATAAAGCAAAAAATCCTGAAGGAAGTACATGACTCGCCATTGGCTGGACACCCGGGGTTTCTCAAGACCTACAGACAGCTCAGGGAGAGGTTCACATGGAAGGGACTTAAAGATGATGTTTTGCAGTACGTGCGGGAATGTGTAGTATGCCAACAAAACAAATCCGAACACACCTCACCTGCCGAACTATTACAACCTTTGCCCATACCAAAACAGAAGTGGGATGGTATCTCCATGGACTTCATCATCGGGCTTCCTAAGGTAAATGGAAGGGACTGTATCTTTGTTGTAGTCGATAGGCTAACGAAGTATGCACACTTTTTCGCTATCTCCTCAGACTTCCAGGCCACACAAGTAGCCGACTTATTTTTTAGAGAAGTTTTTCGTCTGCATGGGTTACCCCGAAACATTGTTAGTGACAGGGATGGTCGGTTCCTCAGCATCTTCTGGACATAATTGTTTCGGTTGGCAGGAATAGAATTTTCACCCAACACCAGCTACCATCTCCAGACTGACTGACTGACGAAAATTGTGAACAAATGGATAGAAGGCTACCTTCGGAACTACGTTTCAGCACAACAATGGGCATGGGTCAAATGGTTGCATTTGGGAGAATATTGCTACAATACAACTTATCATATGTCTATTGGGATGGCACCCTTCAAAGCACTCTACGGATACGACCCCCTTTCATTCATCAATAGGGTTTTGGGTGACAGTCGTGCACCGAGGGAAAAGGACTAGCTCTAGGAAGGGAAAGACATTCTCAAAGTCTTGAAAGAAAACTTACAAAATGCCTAGAATCAACAAAGGATCTATGTTGACAGACACAAAATAGAGAGAAGTTTTGAGGTTGGCGACTTAGTATATCTTAGACTCTAGCCGTACAGGCAGTCATCATTGAAAGCAACGGGGAAAGAAAAGCTGAAGCCCCGCTTCTATGGTCCTTATCATGTAACTCGCCATATCGGTGAGGTTGCTTATGAACTTGAACTGCCAGAAGGGAGCCGCATCCACAACGTCTTTCACATCTCCTACCTAAAGAAGGCCGTGGGATAGAACATTGTAGTAACCACAGACCTTCCGCCATTGAATGAAGAAGGGAAGCTCCTATTAGAACCAGTTGAGATCATTAATGTATGGGAGAAGACACTGTGGAACCGTACCCTAAAGGAATACTTGGTACATTGGAAGCACTTGCCGCTGGACGATGCCACTTGGGAAGGTGAACACATTCTCAAGCATCCGGCATTACATTTGCTTGAGGACAAGCAATTTTTGGGAAGGGAGGACTGTAATGTCCCCGTCATTAAATGACTAATAAAACTATTGTATTTGGGTCCCGATCGATTTAGTTTATCTCGGGCCCATTATTTTATTTAGCGTAGTGTAGTTGTCGCCATCGGCTCTTTTGTGCACTCTCGGGGAGTTTTCCCTGACGGGTATTTATGCACAGCGTATAGGTTAGTTTCCTCATGTGGAGATTTATATTTGATTTGTATTTGCGAATTCCTGTTGGGATTCTATTGTTCACCATTTTAGAGGTGAAAGATCCTCCCTATTTGGTTTGTGTGCAGTTTCAGTGAGATTCAACCCTCATCCTATTCTGCTTGTTTCTCTATTTTTGGATTTGGCAATCAATATCTATTATTCATATTTCATCTAGCAAGTGTTTAAGTTCGATTTATGTGGTGGAAATTAAAGACTGGAACGGCTCTCATCGCTTGGCGTACTACCAACATCATTCCATACCGCTTCCATCCCTTGGCGTACTACCAACATCATTCCATACTGCCTCCATCCTTCGGCATACTTCCAACATCATTCTGTACCACCTCCATCCCTGGGTGTACTTCCAACTTCCTTCCCGTACTCAACATACTTCCTTCCTGTACTCAACACACTTCCTTCCATACTACAACACACTTCCTTCCCGTACTCAACACACTTCCTTCCGTACTGCAACTCACTTCCTTCCCATACTCAACCCACTTCCTTCCCGTACTCAACATACTTCCTTCCGTACTACAACACACTTCCTTCCGTACTGCATACGCTTCCTTCCGTACTACAACTTCCTTCCTTCCCATACTCAACACACTTCCTTCCGTACTGCAACTCACTTCCTTCCCGTACTCAACACACTTCCTTCCCATACTCAACACACTTCCATCTGTACTGCTTCTCCATACAGCCTGCAAACTTGCCTCACCGTACGACCAGACTACCATACCTCCTTACAGCTAGCTTCCCATTCGTACGGGTCTTGACTTCTGTATGACTTTGATCTCACCGTACGGCTCCCCTGTTTCTTCCGTATGCTACATCCGACCTCCACCGTACGGGCATTCAATCTCTTCCGTATGGTCACTCCCAAGCTTCGTACGGTTACTCCTTGTTGTCGTACGCTTCTCCTTAGCAACCGTACGGTCACTTCCATACACAGGGGGGATAACAGTCTCTTCCACCAGCATAATTGGCCTCCGTACTGCTAATCATGCAACGCTCAGGTGGAGCTAGTGGTTTGGTACATTACATGTGCCACATCAATTTTGAAAATTTGGTAAGAATAAGGTCATCATGTGTAATATGAGACTTACCTAGATTATGTAGACCAAACAATGTTATTTGTAAAGGATGTCGGAAAGGAAAGAAGAGAACATAATCATTCAAGGTAAAAGATTATTCATCAACCAGTTTACTAGAGCTAGTGTACATCGACCTATGTGGTCCTACCATAACAATGACCTTACAAGGTGAGATATTTCATATTTTTCATTGATGATTATTCAAGATTATCTTGGGTTGCATTTCTAAGAGAAGAATTAGAAGCATTTGAGAAGTTCAAGATTTTTAAAGCAAGAGTTGAGAATGAATGTGGTAGAAAGATTAAATGTTTGAGATTTAATAAATGAGGCAAATTTACTTATGATGAGTTTCATAATTTTTTTTTTGAGAAACACGGTATTAAGAGATAGTTTTCGGTGGCTAGAACACCACAACAAAATGGTGTACTAGAAAGTATTAATCAAACAATACAAGAAGCAACAAGGACTATGATGAAGGAAGCAAGTTTACCAAACATTTATTGGGGAGAAGTTTTGCATACAACTATATACACACTTAACAGAGTTCCATACCAGAAGAAATATGGAAAGACATCATATGAGCTATGGCATGGAAGAACACCTACAGTGAAGTATTTCAAGATTTTTGGAAGTAGATGTTGCATTCGAAGAGATGAAGACAATCATGGAAAATTTGATAGAAAAGTTAATGAAGGTATATTTCTAGGATATTAAACAAAGAGCAAAGTGTACCTGATGTTACAACAAGAGACTGAATAAGATTATTGAAAGTATGAATGTGAAGGTTGATGAAGACTCTTGAGAAACACATTGAATATGACTTTGATGCAGAAGACAAGAAAGAAGAGGAAGAGGCAAGGCAGACTCTAGCATCTATAACTAAGACACCAAGGTATGTACAAAAAAATCATTCTAAGCATCAGATAATGGGTGATAAGAATAGATGAGTTGTTACTAGAAGTAGAGCAACACAAGAGTAAGTTTTGTTGTGTTTTCTTTTAGAAATTGAGCCTAAATATGTAGAAGAAGCATGTAATGGTCATTACTAGGATTAGATAGAAAAGAATCAGACTTGGGAACTTGTACCCAGACTGGATGATAAGAATGTGATTGGTACAAAATGGGTTTTTCGAAACAAGATGGATGAGAATTGAAAGGTAATCAAGAACAAGGAAATAATAGTTTGCAAGGATTACACTTAGATTGAGGGTATTGATTTTGATGAGATTTATGCCCCTCTTGCCCAAATGGAGGCGATCCGGATATTTCTAGCTTTTGCACCATTTAGTGATTTCAAAGTTTATCAGATAGATGTCAAGTCAACATTCTTGAATGGAGAACTAAAGGAACAAGATCTATTCAGATAAAATCTTGATTGTTGTGGTTTATGTGACATTATTTTTGGAAGAAAATATGACTTGTGTAGGAGATTTACATAGGAGATGCAGAAGGAATTTGAGATGTCTATGATTGGTGAATTAAATTTCTTTCTTGGATTGTGGATAAATCAAAATAGTAAAGGGATTTTAATTTATCAGTCCAAATATGTCAAGGAATTGTTGAAGAAGTTTGGTTTGGAGAATTCTAAACTCGTATGTACTCCTATTGTTACCAGATGTAAGCTGACTAAGGAAGATGATTCACCAAAAGAAGATGCAAGTAAGTACATGTCAATGATTGGAGGATTATTGTACCTAACTACTACTAGACTAGAAATTATGTATACAGTATGTTTGGTAGCCAGATTTCAACAAGAACCAAAAGAGTCACATGTTATGGTAGTAAAGAGGATTTTTAGATATTTGAAGGGAATAGAAGAGTTTGGATTATGGTATTCAAAAGGTTCATATTTCAAATTGACAAATTATACAAATGTAGATTGGACCAGTTGTCTGGATAATCACAGAAGTACTAGGATTATATAACATTATCAACTACTAAATAAGAATCCATTGCATCGTCCTCATGTTGTACTCAAGTATTATGGATGAAATAAACCTTGAAGGACATAGGTATAACTTTTGATGAGCCAATTTCAATCATGTGTGATAATACCAATGTTATAAACATGTCAAAAAATCTAGTGCAACATTCTAGAATGATGCATATATCTATCGGGTATCATTTCTTGAGAGAGAAGGTATTGGAGAAGGAAGTGAATCTTGAGTATGTGCCTACAAATGAGTAGATAGCAGACATATTTACAAAACCTTTGTACAAGGATACTTTTGAGTATCTTAGGGGGAAGTTGGGCATTTTGCCCCTTCCTAGTGTTCACTAAATGCACCGGTGTGTGCATCGGTCCAGTGAATTGCATGCTTATTCTTTTCTAGAGCAATGCTTGGTGGCTTCCTCTCATGGGGAGTAGAATGAGTTAGTAAGGGGGTGTTTTGTCCCTTTTCCATTGTTGTTAAAGGGTAGAAGAGTGGACAAGAACATAGAACTTTGATGCTAATATCTTTTGACCGTGATTTGTTTTCTTTTTTATTGATGAATGTTGTCATCAATGACATAGGAGGATATTGTTAGAATGTGAGTTTGATGATATTCTTCTTGTTGTCATTAATGGTTTTCATTGATGTCAACATCCAATTTGTAGATGTGGTTCATATATGATTTGGTTATCTTTGGTGTATTGGTAGTTGGTGTTGGTCACTAATACATTTGGGGGCATTTTGCGACGGCTATGTGTTGCAATTGCGACAGCTATGTGTCGCAATAGCAACACCCATAGACGTCGCTATTTTTTAGTCGCAAATTGCGACGTCTATGGGTAGCCGTCGCAATTGCGACACATATCCCGTCGCAATGTGACTAAGATTTGTTAGCGGCATGGGCGTCGCCCACCCGTCGCATGGCTTCGGAGGGCCGTCGCAATCGCGACGGACCTCCCAAGCAATTGCAACGGGCGCCTGCATCGCATTGCGACGGGTTGCCGTCGCAATTGCGACACCCGTGGGTGGATTAAAAAAAAAAATTTATTTAATACATTGCTAATGAACCACATTAATGCTTTTTTCTTTCAACAAATGAGGACAGCCACTGTAAAGACAACATGATAATGTACACTCACTGTAAGGACAGTCACAAATGAGAACATCTCACAGTGACTGTCCCTAGTGTAATTGCCACTTGAATGTATTGCTATTCAGCCACATTAATGCTTTTCTTCTTCAACAAATGAGGATAGTCACTCTAAAGACAACATGATAATGTACACTCACAGTGAGTGTACATTATCATGTTGTCTTTAGAGTGACTATCCTCATTTGTTGAAGAAGAAAAGCATTAATGTGGCTGAATAGCAATACATTCAAGTGGCAATTACACTAGGGACAGTCACTGTGAGATGTCCTCATTTGTGACTGTCCTTACAGTGAGTGTACATTATCATGTTGTCTTTACAGTGAGTGTACATTATCATGTTGTCTTTACAGTGTCAATATATGCATTATTACTTAAACTGAAGAGTACTCTAAATAATATGTCATTGTGGAGTTCTGATTGCTTCCAATTTGATATACGCTTGTTCTACTTATGTATCCAGCATCATGTAAGAAAAGTTGATGCTTTTAAAATAGATTCATTTAGCCATGAAATGCCTGTGCATGTTACATACAAGATTCCAAGGCCCAAAACTGATTACTCATTATAATTCATGTACAGAATGATAATCAACCACAACGAGGCATGCGTAGGCGCTACTTAGATTTTGAGGCATCAGAAGCTCGTAGAAGAAACTTGACCAATGGCTCATGGAATGCAACAAACTTATTGCCTAAAACAGGAGCATTGGTAACCACAGATGATGGTTTTGAAAAGAACACTTCACCATCAATGTCACGTGAGGGAACTGCAATTTCTGATGGCAAGTAACTTGTAGTATATAAGAGAGATGCAGGTACAGATGCTGGGAATACATTGCTAATGAACCACATTAATGCTTTTTTCCTTCAACAAATGAGGACAGTCACTTTAAAGACAACATGATAATGTACACTCACTGTAAGGATAGTCACAAATGAGGACATCTCACAGTGACTGTCCCTTGTGTAATTGCCACTTGAATGTATTGCTATTCAGCCACATTAATGCTTTTCTTCTTCAACAAATGAGGATAGTCACTCTAAAGACAACATGATAATGTACACGGGCTGTAAGTGTACATTATCATGTTGTCTTTACAGTGACTGTCCTCCTTCAAGTGGCAATTACACAAGGGACAGTCACTGTAAAGGCAACATGATAATGTAGAGAAACGTTGTCATTTGTATTTTCAACAGTGTCGAGAGAGATTCCCTCCGCGAAATCATAGCTACAATTTCTGAGTACGTTGGGTTTATTTTTCTTTTGTCATTATTATGTAATCTGGTATTCAGCTGTTACAGAGCTAAAATACCCAGAAATGAGGACATATCTGTGTTGAATTTATTGTTAGCGGCTTTGGTTATTTAGAAGTTTAATTTTATTTGTTCATCTTTCAAGCACAAACGTTTTGTGGACCGTAACATCTTCATTGTTTCGGGTATGCAATGAAACAGCCGTAACTTGCAACTACCTTCACGGTACTTGTGTACATTATCATGTTGTCTTTACAGTGACTGTCCTCATTCAAGTGGCAATTACACAAGGGACAGTCACTGTGAGATGTCCTCATTTGTGACAAGGACAGTCACACATGAGGACATCTCACAGTGACTGTCCCTTGTGTAATTGCCACTTGAATGTATTGCTATTCAACCACATTTATGGGCCCGTTTGGACCACAGCACACAGTAGCATCTACAAAGAAGAATATCCCAGGTGTAACAAGTTGTAAGAATATACCAACAGTTCTAAGAAGTTCCCTAGCACATAGTAGCATCTACAGAGAAGAATATACAACATGAGGGCAGCCACTGTAAAGACAACATGATAATGTACACTCATTGTATGTGTACATTATCATGTTGTCTTTACAGTGACTGTCCTCATTCAAGTGGCAATTAGAGAAGGGACAATCATTGTGAGATGTCCTCATTTGTGACAAGGATAGTCACACATGAGGACATCTCACAGTGATCGATTGTCCCTTGTGTAATTGCCACTTGAATGTATTGCTATTGAACCACATTAATGCTTTTCTTCTTCAACAAATGAGGACAGTCACTCTAAAGACAACATGATAATGTACACTCATTGTAAGGACAGTCACAAATGAGGACATCTCACAGTGACTGTCCCTTGTGTAATTGCCACTTGAATTACACAAGGAACAGTCATTATGAGATGTCCTCATTTGTGACAAGGATAGTCACACATGAGGACATCTCACAGTGATGGATTGTCCCTTGTGTAATTGCCACTTGAATGTATTGCTATTGAACCACATTAATGCTTTTCTTCTTCAACAAATGAGGACAGTCACTCTAAAGACAACATGATAATGTACACTCACTGTAAGGACAGTCACAAATGAGGACATCTCACAGTGACTGTCCCTTGTGTGATTGCCACTTGAATGTATTGCTATTCAGCCACATTAATGCTTTTCTTCTTCAACAAATGAGGATAGTCACTCTAAAGACAACATGATAATGTACACGGGCTGTAAGTGTACATTATCATGTTGTCTTTACAATGACTGTCCTCCTTCAAGTGGCAATTACACAAGGGACAGTCACTGTAAAGGCAACTCTGACTCATCCTTTTTAACCAAGCCCTTCCCTTTTCCTATAAATACCCTCACTTCCTAAGGCAAATCATCTTTCAACTCTCAAACTCAATAGCAAAGTTATAATGCCATTTTCATTCTAGCATAAGCATAAACTCATCATTTTAGATCATTTTCAAACTTAAATCACATTTAAATTAGCTTAATTGGATTAACATAGATTCATTTCTTGTTTAATCAATCTTAGTTCATCTTTTAGCTTTGCATATTTGTGTGTTCTTGAGGCCTTTGAGGCAAAATAGGTTCCTCATACCTATTTTGTGTCATTTTGGGTCTTCTTGATCCTCAAATCATCCTATTTGCATGCTCCAAGTGCTTGAGTTTGCACATCCACATCCATTTATATCCAAGCATATCAAACGGTGCATGGGCGCATCCGTTTTAGGCTTAAACTGAGGTGGCTTTGATTTTAGTTTGTTTACCATTAAATTTGATTTGATAATATGCTATGTAGACACCTAAAAATCCTTTAGAAAATAAAGTATTTTTATTTTCTGAAAAATCTCTGATGACATCATCATTTATTAATTAATTAATTATTTAATTAATTAATTTATTTTTATGTCATTAAATCCCTTTTTCTTAATTAAAAATATTTAATTAAGAAATCCCTCCCAAAAATATTTAAATCTTATTTAAACATTAATCTCTTATTTATTAATTATTTTAATTAATAAATTGACCAAAAATTTCCCAAAAAAATAATTAATTTATTTTTTGACCAAAACTTGGCCAATTTTCTTAAGACCACTAACCTCTTCCAAAATCTTCTAATCCCTTCTTAATTTCGATTAAAAGGCTAATCCCATCTTTTCTAACCCTAATCTCAACTCAAAATATTTAATTAAGATTAAATATTTAATTTTCATATTTATTGAAAATATTTCAATAAATTTTCCCAAACTTAAGCTTTTGGAATGAATAAACTTTTATTCCATAAAACTTAAGAGAATTCTAGACTCTTCTAGAAACTTCTCAACCCAACCTCTTCACCCATCCTAATCCTAAAATCCCTTAATCCTAATCCTAATCCCCTTTCTAATCTTGTCACATTCCATTAGCAAAAAGTTTACCAAAACTTATGCTAACCTCCTCTTAGTCATCCTCCTTAGTCAACAAAGATGGCCACCTCTTGGCCACCTCTTGCAAATGCATTTAAGGATGCATTTAAGCCTTCCTTATCTTTCTTACATGCATTCATTATGCATTTAAGACCTTCTTATCCCTTCCTTGCCACCTCTTGGCCTTGGGCACATTTACCAAATTGTGCACATGCCCTCAAACTTTCAACTCAATCCTCCCTTGACACTTGTCAGGACACTTGTCCTTGACTCAACCCTAACCTTAGCCCTAACTCTGACTCATCCTTTTTAACCAAGCCCTTCCCTTTTCCTATAAATACCCTCACTTCCTAAGGCAAATCATCTTTCAACTCTCAAACTCAATAGCAAAGTTATAATGCCATTTTCATTCTAGCATAAGCATAAACTCATCATTTTAGATCATTTTCAAGCTTAAATCACATTTAAATTAGCTTAATTGGATTAACATAGATTCATTTCTTGTTTAATCAATCTTAGTTCATCTTTTAGCTTTGCATATTTGTGTGTTCTTGAGGCCTTTGAGGCAAAATAGGTTCCTCATACCTATTTTGTGTCATTTTGGGTCTTCTTGATCCTCAAATCATCCTATTTGCATGCTCCAAGTGCTTGAGTTTGCACACCCACATCCATTTATATCCAAGCATATCAAACGGTGCATGGGCGCATCCGTTTTAGGCTTAAACTAAGGTGGCTTTGATTTTAGTTTGTTTACCATTAAATTTGATTTGATAATATGCTATGACGTTTGTTTGTCTTTGGCCTTCAAAACAGGTTTAGGTGCACGCTCAAATCCTAGTCTACATTCTGGCACGCTCGGTGGGACCCACTTCACGGGTTCTTTGCAAACATTTTGATGAGTTTTAGACCATTTTCAGATTTTTCAAAGCTTATAGGTGGACGTAGCACTTAGATCCATTCTTCTTCTTCTTGTCTATATTCTTCTTCCTCTTCTTGTCTATATTCTTCTTCTATTCCGTCTCCTTTCTTCTTCTTCTTCTAGCAAGGAGGTCATGGCCATTTTTTTTCAAAAATAATAATAAAATCCATAAGGAAGCAAAATCATACACACCTTATTTTAGTGCTTAAAATGAACCCCCAAATCATTCTTGAATGCATTAAGGACTAAAATTTGCAAAATTTGTTCTAACAAACAAAACAAAAAAATTAATCAAGGCATTTGCATCCTTGCAACATCAAGGATTTTTAACAATGCATTCATGCAAAGTAGGAATGATTATATCTTTTTGGGCATAAAAAGAACATCAAATCTGCATTCAAACGAGTCAAAACAAAATCTTGAATGAAGCTAAAAGGAAGAACTTAGGTCCTAAAGCGTCATTTTCCATTTGAAAAGCAAACACAATCTTGAATGCCTTAAAGATCAAAACAAAGCTTTTTAAAAAAAGTTCTTAATCAACACGCACACTCAATCTTGAATGCCCAAGTCAAAAAACTTGCAAACGCTCGATTTACTTTTTGGAGAAAGGAACAAACCAAAATCTAATCACGAGTGTCTTCATTTCAAAGTTCAAACATCACTTAATCAAATTTGGGAAAATGAACAAAATCTGCTTGATGTGCATGTAGGAGTTTTTCAATTCTTGCATAATCCTTGTTAGAGTAAGCAACGTGGAACATTTGAACTTGGACAAGTTCACCTGTTCTACTTTTAGCGAGGCCTGTCCAAGGAGAAGCGCTTCCTCCTCGGAGAACGACCTCAAACCGGTATCCCCTCCGGCCGGTATACAAATAAGTGAAGTCCAAAAGAATCACTTATATCTCCTAATCGCCGGGCGTTCGTGCCAAACACGTGTCTGGGGATGGTAAACATTCCTCTCCCCCAGCATTATTGGCAAGGCTCTTAAGTGAGTCACGGATGATCAGCAAAACCGGGTATGGAGACACCACGGAACTATTAAAAACCTGATAAAATAGAGGCTACCCTATCTACATCCGAAAGTATCAAAATCCTTGTGCAAGGACCGATTCCAAGGGGTTTACCGGGTCGCCTCAAGATTACTCACCATTTGTATTCCCTTCTGGGAGATACCAAGCTGTGGGCAAGCGATTTTGATACTCACCTTCCTTAGGTAGATCTGTTTGAAGTGCTTGATAGTCAAAGACTCCGTGAAAACACTTGTTGAAACATACACTTTCAAAGCTTTGTCAGAGTCAGTTGTCTTTGTTTGTATCCCGCAGGGTTGCTTTGTCCCTTGCGGAGATTGCTTTGACTTTAACTTTTGCCATTGGAAACCTTTGCCTCAAAATCAGAAGCCTCTTTTCCAAAGTGATGCCCAGCAAGAGCAAACATCCTAAAGCAAAGTTGCCCAAATCCCAAGCCTATCAAGAGTGAAAAGTTTCCAAGAAGAACACCAAGACCTATCAATCCATTATCCAAGCAACCCAAGCAGAGGAAAAATCCCAAGCCAGACTTGAGAACATTGCCCATAACGCCCGCATCAAACAGTTCACTTTCCGTTTCCGAGTTAACCATCACTTTGTCAACCTTGAGCTAGAAGATTAGCCAAATCCTTGTTCATGTCTTGTTCCATCTTCAGATCTTGAAATCTTGTCTCAAACACCCTTGCATCTTAGTTTCATTCTAGCTTTCATCTTTGCATCATTAATCAAAACCTTAGTTGCATTTGCATTCATCCTCCTACCAGCATTTTAGAATTAGTCCTTGTCATTTGCACTTGCATCATCCTTCTAGAGCATTGTCCCTTCACCCTTCAAAACCTTTTCCACCAGCATTCCCCCCATCAGCTTTCCATATCTTTCTAGCAGATCCATCATCTTTTGTTCCAAATCTAGAGATCCACCAACACTTAGTGTTCTACCTTTTGAGTTGTTCCTATCCTATATCCAAGATCAGAGACCATCATCCTCTTTTTTGACACAACGTGTTGTCATAAAGAAATCAAACCTTGTCCTTGCATAGCCATCATCTCGAGCAAGAGATTGGAGTGCATTGATAAGAAACTTGTTGACTGAAGATCATCAGTCTATCTTAGGTTGACCCCATCATATCTCTGATCCTCCATTTGGGAAAAATAGTAGCTCATTTGTTGACCGCTCAGTAATCTTTCACCAGCTTTCCACCAGCAACCTATCTTTCCTCCATCGTCTTGATCCATATCCGTTCCATCCAGCTTCCATCATTGCCATCTTGATCCCTATCTTTGCATTTGCATCTTAGAAGTCATCATCTTTAGAAGTTCATCAACTTTGCATCCATCAACATCTTTTAGCCAAACATCTTGCATACATTTAGCACTTGCATCTCCATGCCTGTTGAGACCAGATCTCGGAAAAGAAGAAGCATAAATCCTTATCCACCAACAACCTCATCCGATCCCAAACTTTTCACCAACGCCATGATGACCTACAATCCCCACATCCAAGCCAGTAACCCATGTGAAGATCCAAACATCCCTTCATCCCCCTTGGCAAACCAAGCATTTGTAAATCCTCCAGAAAGCCCACCAGCGACCAATGCCCTTGTACCGCAACATCAGCAAAGCACATTTGCCCACTATCTGCCAGAAAGTACCTCCATCCCACCATCTCTCTATCCATGCATCCCCATCAAAACTATCCAAGTTCCAGCACAAGCGTACTCTCCATTTGTCCAATCATTTCCCGATCCTATCATGCAAACACCCCAAGAGCTTTCCACCATTCCCCTTTTCTTGCAAGGAAGCCTCGCCAGTCCCACAACACAAGCTGTAGTGCCATCCGCTCCATCTCCTACCCCTTTTGCTTCATCATCTGCTATGGCTGCCCAAGCCCAAATCCAAACCCAAAGTCAGCTTCCACCTCTCACACAAGCTTTTACACCGCCGCCATCCGCAAGTCAAGCAACGCCTTTCACCATCAAAGGAGCACCGTCACCCTTCACCCCCCAAGCACCCGTACCTTCTTCTTTGGGGTTAGCGCAATCGCTTCCCATTCCAACCTCATCTTTCTCTTGGGTGTTTCCTTCATTTTCCTCCTCACAAGCATTCGCTCAACCACAACCTCAACAAGCTCCTTTCTCTCAAACATCATTCATGTCCCAAGCTCCCGTTGCTCCTACCATTCCATCATCCGCTGCAGTGCACCCTAACACAAGCTCTCAGTGGGGCCTTACACAAGAAGAAATGAAGGCATGGGGGATCCCATCTCAATCCCCTATATCTATGGTTGCAAGTCAACAAATCGCCTTCGCCCAAGCAGCATAGCAGCAACTACCCCAACCACCGCCGGCTTCAAGCTATTCGTCCCAAATCCCAAATACCTTCCAACAAGTTCCACCACCTCAACAGCCAACTTTCCCCAGCTATCTTACCCCATCACCCTTTGCTTCTAGCTTCCCCACATCTGTTCCACCTCTAAGTAACGCAGGCATGCACCTAGCTTATATCAGCCAAACCCAAAGCCAACCTCAGCAACTACCACCATCATACCCGCAAGCAGCATCATTCCAACAGCCTCCCCCACAGCAACCACATGTCCCCTTTCAGCAAACAACCATCATTCCTCAACAACAACAAGTCCCTTGCTATTAGCCTCAGCAACAAAACCCTATCATCCCCCAGCAACAACAAGTTCCCACCCATCAGTTACAACACCAAGTTCTAAATGTCCAATATCAGCAAGCAGTCCCACAACAACTGCCAGTTCAACAACAACAAGCAGCCCAACAACATCAAGCGGTTTCATATCATTTACCACAATATCCCCCTATGCCACACCAGCAATATCCCCAGCAACCATTGCCCCAAAATTAGTTCCAACCCATTTATCCACAGCAAGCGCCATATCTAATTCCACAACTTCCATCACAAGCAGAAGTCCCAGTTCCCTCGCCACTCAATGCTGAGTGGGAAGCACTGAAAAATGCTCTAAAGGAGCTACAAAGCGAAACAGAGAATAAAACATACAAGTTCGAAGAGGTGTGCTCATATCCCTTCGATCGGTCCATAGCAACTATCCCTTTCCCCAAGCATTTTGAGATGCCCAAGTTTGACAAGTATCGGGGGAAAGGAGATCCAGTAAATCATATCAAAGAGTTCTACATGGCATGCCAAGAAGTGGCTTACAGTGATAACTATCTCCTGCGCCTGTTTCCCAAAAGCTTGGGAGGAACTGTTGTTGAGTGGTTTTACAAAATACCACATGGGACAATAAAAACCTTTGCTGAACTATCTGAGAAGTTCATCACACACTATGCCCATAATGTGGAGAATGAGTTGTCCTTGCTAGACCTATGCAACTCAAAGCAAAAAGATGGAGAAAGCCTTGCAGAATACTTGCAAAGATGGCAGAATCTTACAACCAGGTTATCATATCAGCCGCCAGAGAAGCATCTAACAAAGATCTTCATTGATAACCTGCATCCAAAGCTATCCCATCACATGCGAATGAACTGTCTCCAGACATACCAAGACATCAAGAGTAAAGGCATAGGCATCGAGAAAGCTCTCTTAGACAAAGGCACTATTCATCACTTCAAGGATGATTCCAAGAACAAACCCAACAATGATAAATCCCGTTACTGGAATCGTAACAAGAATGTTGTTACAGATGGAGCCACTGACACTAAGAATGTACAATTCATTGTGGCTAGTCCTACACCAGCTCAAACATACCAACCGCCACAAGCGCCCATCTATCAGCAACCACCAGCTCCCGCATATCAAACACCTATTTATCAGCAGCCTCCTCAAGCTCATCAGCCACCTGTGCAACAGTATCAGCAGCAATACCAACAGCAACAGCCAGCACGTCAAGGCAATCCTGTTAACACAGTTAATGTTGCCCCAAGGCAGAACAAGCCCAACAATCAGAACAATCCAAAGAGGACTTTCACACCTTTGGGTGAGCCTCTGGATCAGATCTTTTATCGGCTAGCCAAAGCAAATATGATCACATATCCGCCCATCCCACAGAAGGATGACAACGCACCAAAGTCTGATTGGTATAAAGAAAATGAATACTGTGATTACCATCATGTGAAGGGGCACACAACATTGAAGTGCATGCGGCTTAAAAACTACATCCAGGATCTCATTGATCGCAAGGAGATCCAGGTCGATGCACCAGCTCAAGCTTCACCCAACGCCAGTTTGCAAATATATCAAAATGTGTTCCCTCAACACGATGCCGGGAAGAATCAAGCCAGCGCCAATCAGCCCCAAAATCGTGGCAAAGGCAAGCAAGAAGATCACACAGCGGCCTACATCAACTATGACAAGTATGTCGGATGCATAACTCAAGTTGAGCCCATCCAAGATGAGCCCACCATCAATACCATCCACGTCAGAGGGCCGGATCGACAATGTGCTGCAACTACCCGCAGTGGTAGGATAACTGTTGCCGGTGCTCCTCCGAGATCAGCTGCTCCTCCAAGGCCAACGTCTACTGCATCCACAGCACAGTCTAACACCAGGCCAGCATCAAATGCATGCGCAACATAGCATAATGCACCAAGTGCACAATACAATATCATAGAGCATCTTGGGAACATGCCAGCCCAAATATCTATCTTGGATTTGCTCCGCACATCACCCATCCATCAGGAGATCCTGGACAAAGCTCTAAAAGAAGGCCATGTCCCCACGGACATTAACACAACTCAGTTTGAAACTCTTGTGGGACACCTATCAGCAGCATGTGCCTTATCCTTCAAAGAATCTGATATACCAGATGTCGCTCCTGACCATACTCTCCCTCTCCGCATTGCCGTCATGGTCAGAGACTTTGCCATCAAACGGGTTTTAATAGATAATGGCTCAGCCCTCAACTTGTGCACATTAAAATTCATCAAGAAGATCGGGTTCACGGAGGCCGACATACAACATGAGATGATCACCATCAAAGCATATGATAACTTGGAGCGTACCTCTGAAGGTACTATCACCTTGCCTATCCAGCTAGGCCCAGCAACGCAAGATACTGTCTGCCACGTTGTTGATCTTGACCTTCCATTTAATATTCTTCTCAGCCGCCCATGGATCCATTCCATTAGGGCTGTACCATCTACTTACCATCAGTGCATCAAGTTTCCACATCAAGGCACTGAGGTTACCATCCACGCTGATCCTAACCCCTTCGCATACTGCCGTGCGATGGAAGCATCTTTCCCTCATTCTACTCATTGTCCTGGAACCGATATTGGTACTTCTATTGCTAGTTCATCCCGATCCCATCGCGATCCAAAGACCATCCTCTCTTCCACCTTATCATCCGTCAAGATCAACAACCAGGGTTGTGGCGAATACAACCTCAGTGATGCATTTGTTGTAGGGGCTCTTCCACGTGATCCACATACTCAAGGACGCCCAAGTTGTCAAAACAAGCCTGTTGAGGAACATTATAAGCTCAAGCAAATCGGAAACATGACTTTTGAGTCTCATGGTACCATCAACAGCAAAGAGATAGATCCAGATATTAACAAATGGTTATACAAAGATCCCCCATCATGTGACACACAACTTATTGAGTACTTCAAAGAGAAATATCCAATCCCCTACAAGAATGTCACAGAACAATATAACTATCAAGGTGGTGGTCTAGGACCACAAGAGGACGGAAATTTGTTTCCTATCATACCATCCCAGAATCCAGAACAGTAAGGACTTGGCTTTAATACCCCTCGCTTGCTTGAACAAGAGCCCAATACCACAACTGCGGGCACTAACATGACCAACGTGAACTTTTCGAATAGCCAGGATGACCTTGTGAAAATCGAAGACATCCCCGAAGAGAAAGACATCCGATCCTACGACGATATCTTTGCTGACGACACCCTCCTGGGGACTTCTGTTCTCCAACAACTCTCCATTAACCTCATAGATCTTCCCCTCACAAACCCTGACCTCATAGATTGGGACCAACCAAGCATCACACACATCGATGAGTTCCAAAGCGCACAAGCACTCCTAGAATTCATGGGGGCATCAGATCCAGTAAGAAAACAGGATCCAACATCAACCTCTGTCTATCAACTTCACCCAGAAGGATATTTTGGGGAAGAGGCAAGCTTTAGTCACAAAAATGAAATAGCAAGAGAACATCATGAGTCTTTATGTGAAAACCCCCTTGGGGCACATTCTAATTCCAAAATAGTAAAAATAAAGGGCGTATCTTCTAGTGAAAACCTGGCAATTCAGGCGCTAGAAGATGAAGCCTTGCCTCTTCCCCCTATCCAAAATTATAGACCAGAGCAGTCGCCGATCATCATAGAGGAAACCAAGCCAATCAACTTGGGAACAAAAGAATGTCCAAGGATCACCTACATTGCAGTCAACCTAATAGAAGGAGAAGAAATGGCTCTCAGTGCCTTGCTCAAGGAATCCATCATCAACTTTGCATGGTCATACGCCCACATGCCTGGGCTTGATCCAAACCTTGTTGTTCATCATCTATCAGTAGATCCAAACATCAAGCCAGTGAAGCAGAAGCTAAGGAAAATGCATCCAAAGGTAGCATTGCTCGTCAAAGCAGAGCTTGAGAAGCTCCTCCAAGCTAAGATCATCAGAGCAATAGATTATTCAGAGTGGATCTCTAACATGGTGCCAGTCACAAAGCCTTCTGGCAACATCAGAATCTGTAGTGATTTCAGGGACTTGAACAAGGCATGCCCTAAGGATGACTTCCCATTGCCAAACATAGACATGCTTGTAGACCTCACAGCGGGTCATGAGATGTTATCATTAATGGATGGCTTTTCAGGCTACAACCAAATTCATATAGCGGAAGCAGATCAACATAAAACAGCATTCACAACCCCATGGGGTACCTTTTGCTACAACATGATGCCATTTGGGCTAAAGAATGCAGGAGCAACATATCAGCGAGCAATGACAGCCATTTTCCATGACATGATCCACAAGATCCTTGAGGACTATGTGGACGATATCCTTGCAAAATCCAAAACAAGAGACGAGCACCTCAACATCCTAGAGCGTGTATTTGATCGTCTGAATCATTATGGCTTAAAGCTTAATCCTAAGAAATGTGTCTTTGGTGTTACATCTGGCAAGCTTCTAGGTTTCATCGTCTCTAGACGAGGCATAGAGATCGATCCTAAAAAGGTAAAAACAATAACGGAGATGCCTCCACCAAGAAATCTCAAACAGCTCAGAAGCCTACAGGGCAAGCTTCAATCAGTTCGGCGATTCATCTCTCAACTAGCAGACAAGTGCCAACCCTTCTCACATCTCTTATGCAAAGACACCAACTTCAAGTGGGATCCCATATGTCAAAGAAGCTTTGATAAGCTCAAAGAGTATCTAGCTAACGCTCCGATCCTTGTACCACCAGTTCCAGGATGCCCACTCATCCTTTACATCTCAACAACAACTACAGCACTAGGGGCACTCCTAGCACAGCATGATGATGAAAACAGAGAACGAGCTGTCTACTACATCAGTCGCACTCTTGTGGGCTATGAGCTTAACTATTCACCCATGGAGAAAGCATGCCTAGCAGTGGTCTTTGCCACTCAAAAACTTAGACATTACATGCTTAGCCACACAATCAAGCTCATATCAAAGGTGGACCCTGTTAAGTATCTGTTATCAAGGACAACCCTCACAGGCTGTATGGCAAAATGGGTCATGTTACTTAGCGAATTTGACATTCAGTATGTAGATCGCAAAGCAATCAAAGGGCAAGTCATTGCCGATCAACTAGCAGAAGCACCACTGGTGGATGCCTATCCACTAATCATGGAATTCCCCGATGAACATCTGTGCATGATTGAAGAGCAGCCCATGTGGAAACTATACTTTGATGGTTCCAACACATCCCATAGCTCTGGGGCAGGAATCCTATTCGTCACACCTCAAGGTGACTATATTCCAAAATCATTCAAGTTGGGATTCCCCTGTACCAACAACATTGTAGAATATGAGGCACTCATCTTAGGTCTCAAAACAGCTATCCAATGGAACATCACAGAACTACAAGTCTTTGGAGATTCACAGCTCATTATCAAGCAAGTCCTTGATGAGTATCAGACAAAGGATGACAAATTGCTACCCTACAAGCAACTGGTGGATAAACTGAAAGAGCATTTCCTACATCTACAATTCAATCAGATCCCAAGGCTTCAAAACAAAGCAGCAGATGCAATGGCAACCATCAGATCCTTATTGGAAATCCCACGTGACGCAACACAATATGAATTTCTAGTCGAGCAGCTACACTTGCTAGCTTATGAGAACACCGATGCAAACATGGTGTGTCTCTTGGTTGGTCCCCAATCCCCATGGTACCACGACATCCATGCATATCTAAAAAATGGTATCATATCTCCCCATCTCACCAATAACCAACGCCAAAACCTTATTCGCAGAGCTTCCCGCTACACTCTTGTAGCCAACACCCTATATCGTCACGGGTATCACAATGTCCTATCTAGATGTTTAGATTCAAACGAGGCCGTCCTGGCCTTACAAGAAGTTCACGCTGGAATTTGCAGTGCCCACACGAGTGGCATGGTTCTAGCAAAGCAGCTGCTTAGAGTTGGATATTATTGGCCAACAATGGAACATGATGCGTGTGAATTTGTCAAGAAATGTCTCCCATGTCAACAACATGCCAATTTGATACATGCACCAGCACAGGATCTACAGCCTATTGCACCACCATGGCTTTTTTCATGTTGGGGCCTCGACCTCGTTGGCTTGATCACCCCCCTCTCTTCGGATGGACACAAGTATATCATAACAGCCACAGAGTACTTTACCAAATGGGTTGAAGCGATTCCGCTCACCCTTACTACTGGCATCCAAATATCCAAGTTCATCCTCTACCATATCATTTGCCGCTTCGGCATACCATCTACCATTTTCACAGACCATGGCACACCTTTTGAAAACCAGCATGTGGATGATCTGTGTGCCAGGCTCCACATCCATCACCGTTTCTCTAGTCCATATTTCCCTCAAGGAAACGGCCAAGCTGAGGCAACCAACAAAACTATCTTGAAAATCCTCAAGAAGGTTGTCAATGATTCTGGTCGTGACTGGCACCTCCAAATCAATCCTGCCCTTTGGGCCTACCGCACTTCTTATCGCACTCCCACAGGCACCACCCCATACTCTCTTGTATATGGTGCTGAAGCCGTTCTACCGATCGAGGTTGAGCTCCCATCCTTGCGCGTCTCCATGAAGAACTATACAACTGATGAAGACTATCGTGTGGCCCGGCTCACACAGCTAGATCTGCTAGATGAAAAGAGACAGCAAGCTTACGATCACCTGGTGGCATACCAAAATTGACTCAAAAGGAGTTATAACAAAAAGGTCCATCCTAGACAATTCTAGGTCGGTGACATGGTCCTTAAAGAAAATCAGAAGGTCCTAGCAAATAGAGAAAAGAAAGGCAAGTTTGAGCCTACTTGGTTGGGCCCCTATGTTGTCACCGCATCCTTCGGCTCGGGAGCCTATCAGCTATCAACACTAGAAGGTGAGCCCTTGAATGATCCTATCAACATCATCCATCTGAAGAGGTTCTATGCCTGAACCTGATCCTGCATATATCAAAAAATCCAAAAACATTCAAAAAAGCAAAAAAAAAAAAGCAAAAAAGAAAAGAGAAAGAGAAAATAATCGTCCAAACGGTGAAAACTTGGCAATTCAAGTGCCTTGGACAAGTATGTTGGTGAAAACCTGGTAAACAGGCGCCAACATAGTAAACTGGGCTATTTATCTATTCAGTTGTCCTTTCAGCTACCGTCCTCTTCCTCCATCCATAACAGATCTCCCAGCAGTTCCATCTCCCCTATCCTCCAAGCATTCGGCTTCCATCTTCCTCCAACCCATCTGCAATCCATATCCTATTCCAAAGCTTTGTACCATATCTTGTACCATATCCCTTTCCCTTTCCTGTACAATGCTTTCCTCCCTGTATTTATCCTTCTTGTCTCCGTCCTAGTGAGAGTCCCGCCGAGTGTGATCTTCCTATCCCCAATCCTGAGCTTCTGTACATATCCCTTGTGCATATCGTTCCTCCTTGTTGTACATAACCTTTGTCCATCCTGCAGCAGCATTTGATCAAATATCTTGTCCCATCCCCAGCCTCAGAAAATTTGTAGTCCCACTCAGGTCTTGTGCTTCAGCAACATCAATTGATGACTTATCCTTGCTCATCCTGATTATTCCTTGAACTTCAGCTTTTTGCCAGCGAACAACTACACTTATTCTCTCACCAACCCATGGGTCCTTGAGGATATATCGTTCCTCCTGTCTGACCTAATCTTCCATCCTGGTCCTTGAGGATATATCGTTCCTCCTGTCCGACCAATCTTCCCACCATCAATCAAACCTAATCTCTCTCCTTGGCAAAGGATGTCTTTTTGGAGTTATCATTTTGATCTTGGATTTTTTGTCCTTTGGGTCTTGTTAATCTTTTTGGCTTCTCTTTATCCCACCAGGGTCACCACGATTCTTTATATCACGGTGTGCTGCGTGTGCGGATAATCTGGGGCAAGGTCTTTTGATCTTTCGCTTCTGCCTGTGAGTCAGTTGTGTGTTTGTGGTTCCTTCAGCATCGGATCCGCCATGTCGCCTCTGCGCTTCATGTGTGATGTTGGGGCAACCCTGTGTGTTTGTTTAGCGTCAGTCCTCGTCAGTCCTCTGCGACGTTGTTGACAGGCCTCGTGATCCCAGTATCTTTGGCAGGTCTCTAACATAGCTATATTAAATCTAGGTTGTGCACTCCCGTTTGCACTTGGAGCTATCTGGTCCCTTGCATTTATCATATAGATTAATCTTGCATCTTTACATATAGCTGCATCTTGCATCTTGCATTTCTATCTCATCTTGCATTCACCCATCTTTGCTCTTGGAAGCTTGGTAATTTATCTCCCCTGCTTCCTCAGTCGTTCCTTCTCTGTTTCCTTTCGAGAAAATTTCACAATGTTTACTCCTTGCGTTATTTTCTTGAGGGGGCACAATCCCTTATTCCTCTAAATTCTAGCCTGGGGCATCTTATTTTCTTGTCTTTGAAGCCATGCCACTTGCGGCATCGCATCAAAGAGGGGAAAAATGTAGACACCTAAAAATCCTTTAGAAAATAAAGTATTTTTATTTTCTGAAAAATCCCTGATGACATCATCATTTATTAATTAATTAATTATTTAATTAATTAATTTATTTTTATGTCATTAAATCCCTTTTTCTTAATTAAAAATATTTAATTAAGAAATCCCTCCCAAAAATGTTTAAATCTTATTTAAACATTAATCCCCTATTTATTAATTATTTTAATTAATAAATTGACCAAAAATCCCCCAAAAAAATAATTAATTTATTTTTTGACCAAAACTTGGCCAATTTTCTTAAGACCACTAACCTCTTCCAAAATCTTCTAATCCCTTCTTAATTTCGATTAAAAGGCTAATCCCATCTTTTCTAACCCTAATCTCAACTCAAAATATTTAATTAAGATTAAATATTTAATTTTCATATTTATTGAAAATATTTCAATAAATTTTCCCAAACTTAAGCTTTTGGAATGAATAAACTTTTATTCTATAAAACTTAGGAGAATTCTAGACTCTTCTAGAAACTTCTCAACCCAACCTCTTCACCCATCCTAATCCTAAAATCCCTTAATCCTAATCCTAATCCCCTTTCTAATCTTGTCACATTCCATTAGCAAAAGGTTTACCAAAACTTATGCTAACCTCCTCTTAGTCATCTTCCTTAGTCAACAAAGATGGCCACCTTTTGGCCACCTCTTGCAAATGCATTTAAGGATGCATTTAAGCCTTCCTTATCTTTCTTACATGCATTCATTATGCATTTAAGACCTTCTTATCCCTTCTTTGCCACCTCTTGGCCTTGGGCACATTTACCAAATTGTGCACATGCCCTCAAACTTTCAACTCAATCCTCCCTTGACACTTGTCAGGACACTTGTCCTTGACTCAACCCTAACCTTAGCCCTAACTCTGACTCATCCTTTTTAACCAAGCCCTTCCCTTTTCCTATAAATACCCTCACTTCCTAAGGCAAATCATCTTTCAACTCTCAAACTCAATAGCAAAGTTATAATGCCATTTTCATTCTAGCATAAGCATAAACTCATCATTTTAGATCATTTTCAAGCTTAAGTCACATTTAAATTAGCTTAATTGGATTAACATAGATTCATTTCTTGTTTAATCAATCTTAGTTCATCTTTTAGCTTTGCATATTTGTGTGTTCTTGAGGCCTTTGAGGCAAAATAGGTTCCTCATACCTATTTTGTGTCATTTTTGGTCTTCTTGATCCTCAAATCATCTTATTTGCATGCTCCAAGTGCTTGAGTTTGCACACCCACATCCATTTATATCCAAGCATATCAAACGGTGCATGGGCGCATCCGTTTTAGGCTTAAACTGAGGTGGCTTTGATTTTAGTTTGTTTACCATTAAATTTGATTTGATAATATGCTATGACGTTTGTTTGTCTTTGGCCTTCAAAACAGGTTTAGGTGCACGCTCAAATCCTAGTCTACAGTGTACATTATCATGTTGTCTTTACAGTGACTATCCTCCTTCAAGTGGCAATTACACAAGGGACAGTCACTGTAAAGGCAACATGATAATGTAGAGAAATGTTGTCATTTGTATTTTCAACAGTGCCGAGAGAGATTCCCTCCGCGAAATCACAGCTACAATTTCTGAGTACGTTGGGTTTATTTTTCTTTTGTCATTATTATGTAATCTGGTATTCAGCTGTTACAGAGCTAAAATACCCAAAAATGAGGACATATCTGTGTTGAATTTATTGTTAGCGGCTTTGGTTATTTATAAGTTTAATTTTATTTGTTCATCTTTCAAGCACAAACGTTTTGTGGACCGTAACATCTTCATTGTTTCGGGTATGCAATGAAACAGCCGTAACTTGCAACTACCTTCACGGTACTTGTGTACATTATCATGTTGTCTTTATAGTGACTATCCTCATTCAAGTGGCAATTACACAAGGGACAGTCACTGTGAGATGTCCTCATTTGTGACAAGGACAGTCACACATGAGGACATCTCACAGTGACTGTCCCTTGTGTAATTGCCACTTGAATGTATTGCTATTCAACCACATTTATGGGCCCGTTTGGACCACAGCACACAGTAGCATCTACAGAGAAGAATATCCCAGGTGTAACAAGTTGTAAGAATATACCAACAGTTCTAAGAAGTTCCCTAGCACATAGTAGCATCTACAGAGAAGAATATACAACATGAGGGCAGCCACTGTAAAGACAACATGATAATGTACACTCATTGTATGTGTACATTATCATGTTGTCTTTACAGTGACTGTCCTCATTCAAGTGGCAATTACAGAAGGGACAGTCATTGTGAGATGTCCTCATTTGTGACAAGGATAGTCACACATGAGGACATCTCACAGTGATCGATTGTCCCTTGTGTAATTGCCACTTGAATGTATTGCTATTGAACCACATTAATGCTTTTCTTCTTCAACAAATGAGGACAGTCACTCTAAAGACAACATGATAATGTACACTCATTGTAAGGACAGTCACAAACGAGGACATCTCACAGTGACTGTCCCTTGTGTAATTGCCACTTGAATTACACAAGGGACAGTCATTGTGAGATGTCCTCATTTGTGACAAGGATAGTCACACATGAGGACATCTCACAGTGATCGATTGTCCCTTGTGTAATTGCCACTTGAATGTATTGCTATTGAACCACATTAATGCTTTTCTTCTTCAACAAATGAGGACAGTCACTCTAAAGACAACATGATAATGTACACTCACTGTAAGGACAGTCACAAATGAGGACATCTCACAGTGACTGTCCCTTGTGTGATTGCCACTTGAATGTATTGCTATTCAGCCACATTAATGCTTTTCTTCTTCAACAAATGAGGATAGTCACTCTAAAGACAACATGATAATGTACACGGGCTGTAAGTGTACATTATCATGTTGTCTTTACAGTGACTGTCCTCCTTCAAGTGGCAATTACACAAGGGACAGTCACTGTAAAGGCAACATGATAATGTAGAGAAACGTTGTCATTTGTATTTTCAACAGTGCCGAGAGAGATTCCCTCTGCGAAATCACAGCTACAATTTCTGAGTACGTTGGGTTTATTTTTCTTTTGTCATTATTATGTAATCTGGTATTCAGCTGTTACAGAGCTAAAATACCCAGAAATGAGGACATATCTGTGTTGAATTTATTGTTAGCGGCTTTGGTTATTTAGAAGTTTAATTTTATTTGTTCATCTTTCAAGCACAAACATTTTGTGGACCGTAACATCTTCATTGTTTCGGGTATGCAATGAAACAGCCGTAACTTGCAACTACCTTCACGGTACTTGTGTACATTATCATGTTGTCTTTACAGTGACTGTCCTCATTCAAGTGGCAATTACACAAGGGACAGTCACTGTGAGATGTCCTCATTTGTGACAAGGACAGTCACACATGAGGACATCTCACAGTGACTGTCCCTTGTGTAATTGCCACTTGAATGTATTGCTATTCAACCACATTTACGGGCCCGTTTGGACCACAGCACACAGTAGCATCTACAGAGAAGAATATCCCAGGTGTAACAAGTTGTAAGAATATACCAATAGTTCTAAGAAGTTCCCTAGCACATAGTAGCATCTACAGAGAAGAAAATACAACACGAGGGCAGCCACTGTAAAGACAACATGATAATGTACACTCATTGTATGTGTACATTATCATGTTGTCTTTACAGTGACTGTCCTCATTCAAGTGGCAATTACAGAAGGGACAGTCATTGTGAGATGTCCTCATTTGTGACAAGGATAGTCACACATGAGGACATCTCACAGTGATCGATTGTCCCTTGTGTAATTGCCACTTGAATGTATTGCTATTGAACCACATTAATGCTTTTCTTCTTCAACAAATGAGGACAGTCACTCTAAAGACAACATGATAATGTACACTCATTGTAAGGACAGTCACAAATGAGGTCTCACAGTGACTGTCCCTTGTGTAATTGCCACTTGAATTACACAAGGGACAGTCATTGTGAGATGTCCTCATTTGTGACAAGGATAGTCACACATGAGGACATCTCACAGTGATCGATTGTCCCTTGTGTAATTGCCACTTGAATGTATTGCTATTGAACCACATTAATGCTTTTCTTCTTCAACAAATGAGGACAGTCACTCTAAAGACAACATGATAATGTACACTCAATGTAAGGACAGTCACAAATGAGGACATCTCACAGTGACTGTCCCTTGTGTGATTGCCACTTGAATGTATTGCTATTCAGCCACATTAATGCTTTTCTTCTTCAACAAATGAGGATAGTCACTCTAAAGACAACATGATAATGTACACGGGCTGTAAGTGTACATTATCATGTTGTCTTTACAGTGACTGTCCTCCTTCAAGTGGCAATTACACAAGGGACAGTCACTGTAAAGGCAACATGATAATGTAGAGAAACGTTGTCATTTGTATTTTCAACAGTGCCGAGAGAGATTCCCTCCGCAAAATCACAGCTACAATTTCTGAGTACGTTGGGTTTATTTTTCTTTTATCATTATTATGTAATCTGGTATTCAGCTGTTACAGAGCTAAAATACCCAAAAATGAGGACATATCTGTGTTGAATTTATTGTTAGCGGCTTTGGTTATTTAGAAGTTTAATTTTATTTGTTCATCTTTCAAGCACAAACGTTTTGTGGACCGTAACATCTTCATTGTTTCGGGTATGCAATGAAACAGCCGTAACTTGCAACTACCTTCACGGTACTTGTGTACATTATCATGTTGTCTTTACAGTGACTGTCCTCATTCAAGTGGCAATTACACAAGGGACAGTCACTGTGAGATGTCCTCATTTGTGACAAGGACAGTCACACATGAGGACATCTCACAGTGACTGTCCCTTGTGTAATTGCCACTTGAATGTATTGCTATTCAACCACATTTATGGGCCCGTTTGGACCACAGCACATAGTAGCATCTACAAAGAAGAATATCCCAGGTGTAACAAGTTGTAAGAATATACCAACAGTTCTAAGAAGTTCCCTAGCACATAGTAGCATCTACAGAGAAGAATATACAACATGAGGGCAGCCACTGTAAAGACAACATGATAATGTACACTCATTGTATGTGTACATTATCATGTTGTCTTTACAGTGACTGTCCTCATTCAAGTGGAAATTACACAAGGGACAGTCACTGCGAGATGTCCTCATTTGTGACAAGGACAGTCACACATGAGGACATCTCACAGTGACTGTCCCTTGTGTAATTGCCACTTGAATGTATTGCTATTCAACCACATTTATGGGCCCGTTTGGACCGCGGCACATAGTAGCATCTACAGAGAAGAATATCCCAGGTGTAACAAGTTGTAAGAATATACCAACAGTTCTAAGAAGTTCCCTAGCACATAGTAGCATCTACAGAGAAGAATATGGGTCAACGAGGTTGACTTCAAAGCCATGCAATCTAATGGTAATAGTAATATCATAATTTGACATACTATCAGAAATACTTCCTAAATAGACTATTCAATCTTATAAGAGATGGATTCATGAGAACTATTATTTATGAAATATGAGTCAATGACTTTAATTAAAAAAATTACACAATCTAATTCTTGTAAAAATATCAAAATTTGACACATTGAAAATACCTTCCAAAAGTATCGTTAATTGATTAATATGAATCACTACTCATGAAATATAATTTTATAAACCTAATCTAAAAACTACACAATAAAAATCTTAATAGCAATATTGTAAGAAACTATTCCCAAAAGCAAGCCTAACAAAATTTGATGAAAATAATTTTTGTTTCACTCAACTTTGACATTCACAACTTCCTCTTTTATTATAATAAGAAAAAAAATGTCTTTTTAGATATACCTCATGAACCATACTCGAATAATCTATCATTTTTCTTCTCAAAAACATATTTGCAGAGCCTGCTTCTTTTACTTGTTTGTACTTTTATCTCTCTGATGGAAAGGGTTCCTTCAGGACACATTTTTCCAAGTTCACTGCTTGAGATATTTGAGGAGGGTTCCCCTGCTTGAGTATCCATCCAACCCATATTCGAGTAGTTCTACAATTGCACAGTCTAAATTAATAATACTGACAATTGAATGACGAATGATGATACATAGAATTGATATAAACTAATCCTAAAAACACTAAAACATTATTAATATATTTATATTTCATAAATAAAATTGATATAAAAGATTTGGAAAGATACATTAAAAAATAGAAAAACAATAATTTATAATAGAAGGAAACTTAAATTGCTATTTAAAAAAAAAACAAGAGTCTTAAATCTTATCATTTTGTTTCATTATCATCCATAAGTACACACCTCTAGCATAATAATTATATTTTACCACCCATAAAATGAAAAAAAGATTTTCACAAGAGAAATTGAAGCTAGATTATAAAAATGAACCATCTTATTGGAAACTGGAACTGTTATCATACCCAAAAGGACTACAAAATTTCACCTTATCATACCTAGATTGTTGCTTTGCCTGGCGGAGGGAAATTTGATCAGTAAAATTGACACAGAGTATGTTGTTCAATTTCCTGCAAATGTAATTCAATTATCGTGAGCATAATCACATCATAATCATAATCACATCCATCATAAGCATCACATAAAAATTAAAAACATTAAAACGTACACATTATAACACTTATAGCTTTTAAATAGATAATGAATAAACTATGTAACCATTTAAGACAAATATATTTCTATCAAGAAATGAATATTAAATACATTAAGGATTGATGGCATACCTTTAAATTTCATCATCATCATCATCATCATCCTCGTCATCGTCATCATCATCGTCGTCATCGTCGTCGTCATTGTCGTCGTTGTCGTCATCATCAACATCATCATCATCAACATCAACATCATCTTCATCATCATCATCAGTAGCAGCATCATCTTCTTCTTCTTCTTCATGAAAATTTGTCTCAGGAACATCATCCAATAATTGTCGATCGTGATCATCATCTACATCATCTTCTACTTCTTCGGTATCTTCTTCTTCCATCGCATTATACTTTATCGGCCTTCCTCTCGGTTCATGTCTAACAACAAATGACCAACCCGGTTTATGTGAAACCTCTGAGTAAAATACCTGCTCACATTGGCTAGGAAGAACATAGGGCTCATCCCCAACTGGCTCAAACCACCTTGTATTAACCATTGTAAATCCATTATCATGTTCAATAACAGTTCTATTAGGATCATTTGGATTAAGTCGTAGCCTATACCATTTGACAACGAAGAGTACTAATTTGAAGGAACTAAAGTCGCACTCAAGTATATCATCCAAAATGCCATAGTATTGATTTTTAGACTCTTGAGGATCTAAGTCATTTCTAGATGAAATATTAGTCACTTGAAAGACTGCAGTTATTCCAGAATCACAAGTTTTCTTCGTGTCATCCAACACTTTGACGCGAAATTTTTGACCATTACAGAACATACCCTTGTGGTGTTTAACCTGCAATAATATGTGAAACATGTCAAAATTATTATATCGTGAGTTGATAAACATACGGGTGATTAATAATTTTGTACGTACCTGGAAATCTCTTAAACCATATGCTAAATCTATTTCCCTTTGCGTAACATTAGAATCTCCATTACGATGAGCTTCTTTAACCAATGAAGATACACCTTCCCATGTTAATGTGTGACCAGAATGTTGACATCGTTCAATCCATACCGTCATCCAATCAAGATTGTTTGCAATATACAAATGTAGTGCATCCCACTCTCGAGCAACTGTACAAAAAAAAAATAGACGACTTACAACCGATTTATTTTGAAGATTAAGAAATAATTTATTACAATAACATCTTATAATTTATTACCTGTCACTTTCCTCAATCTACCTTTCCCCATCAAGTACTCCCCTTTGAATTTTTTAAAAGGGTCGAGATCCCAAATGCGATCTACATGGATATTTGAAGCAAACTTAGGAAGATATTCAGTAATGTACACCATAGTCTGGTATACCATGTATCCCTCTACCATAGAACCCTCAGGATGTGCTCTTTGTCGAACCAAAGCCTTCAAAGATTTCAAGTGCCTCTCAACCATCCACATTGACCTAGTGTGTGCAGGTCCACACAATTCAATCTTCTCAACTTGGTGTATGAGGTAGTGTTCTTGTGCATTGAAAAAAGTTGGAGGTAGACACTTTTGCATTTCACACAATAAATGAGGAATTCTTCTCTTCCAATAGTTTATATCTTCTTTATGGATTTCTTTAGATGACAACCACCTACATTAAGAGATTCAAGTCACAAAAAATATATAAATACGAGACTTTACAAAATAATATACAATAGATTACATAGCAAGAAAAACAAATCGCGAATATAATAAATATATACAACAAATTGAACAGATATTACTGCTTACCTCATGTATTTTCCAAGATCATATATCACTTGTTTGATGTTATTGTTGAAGTGTTCTGGGAGAGATAGAGGTAGCACGTACTGCAGTAATTATAAACCAATCATTTCATTATTTTCTAACATAACATAATGAATAGTACACGTAGTTTATGAATATATTGTAAATATAGAAGAACATAACTTACCTTGATGAAAGTATGCCAATCATGCATTTTGAGCCCTGGCCCAAATTCACTTTTCTTTGATATGAGATTGCTTATGTTCCCAGCAAATCCTGTGGGAAATCGAATTTTTCGTATGACTTCTTTTATGGCATCACTTTGCTGCTCCGTTAATAACCAAGGAAGGGCACTTATATCAATGTGATCTCTATTGCTATTTGAGTGAATGAAATTCTTCAGTGCATGATTGGATTCATGAATGTCATTACAAATTTTGACAATTTTTTCTTTGTCACGCCTTCCATCCAGTATTTTCCACAATGTCTCTGTTATATTCTTTCCAACATGCATAAGATCAAACAAATGCACAATTTGTAGGTCCTCGTAGTAGGGCAACCTACTAAATTGTCTGGGATAGCTTTTTAGTCCCTTTGGAAGGTTGTCAGTAGTGCCTTGACGACCTTCACGATCATCAATTACATAATTAGTAAACAAAAATCACAATAGAAATATATAAATTACAAACATAAACCATTAAGTGGAACGACATTACCTCGACGATTAATTCTATTATATTCCAACTTCCATAGGCGAGGTGTCATTCTTCGTGGCTTTGATGTAGTCTCTTCTTTCCCATTGAAAAGATGTTTTTCCATACTTCGATACTTATGATTCCTGTGGAGGAAGTGTCTATACTCATCAAACACACGCTTTCCTAAACTTTTTGAATTACGAGATTTCATCTTTGGACCACAAACTGGACATGCAAATTTTCCCTTTGTTTGAAGACCTACAAGATAATGATATAATTGGATTATTAAATATGTTGATTTTTATAATTAGAATTATCATGCGCAACTTGAATTCACTATAACATACCACAAAAATGTGTTAGCCCTGGGGCATCATGTATTGTCCATACAAGTATTGCATGGAATTGAAATTGTCTTTGTCCTATTGGTCTAGACACGTCATACATAGTGACACCGTTCCATAACTCCACCAACTCGTCAATAAGAGGCTCAATATATACATTCATATCTTTAACTTGATATTTACCTACTTGAATGAACAGTAACATTACATAATTATTGTGACCATTTTACTGTAAGATTTGTAAGTACATGTAAATTAATAACTATCAAATGATAAAATACCTGGAACAATCATTGCCAACATAATGTGCTCCCTCTTTATTGACATCCACGGAGGAATGTTATTGTTGATAACAAAAACAGGCCACACCGAGCAAACAGATCTCATCTCTCCAAATGGATTGACACCATCTGCTGCCAATGAAAGCCTGAGATTACGAGGTTCTTCTTTGAAGTGTTGCCACTTTTCCTCTACGTGCATAAATGCCGAACCATCCGCAGGGATTCGAATAATGTCATCTCAACTTCTATTGTGTGCATGGTAATCCATAAATTTTGCCAAGCTAGTACACTTGAATAATTGTCGCATCCGTGGAATAATGGGGATGTAACGAAGAACCTTGTGAGGCACCTTTTTTGTTATTCGATCTGTTCGATATCTACTCGTATGACATACAGGGCATTGTGTTGCAAATTCATGTTCTTTATAATATATAATATGATCATTGGGACAAGCATGTATTGCTTGATACTCCATTCCAATATCTTTCATAATAGCAGATAATTCTCGATATGAGTGAGGTAGAATATTTGATGGTGGTAACAAAAACTCGCCTATCAATCTACAGAAAAAAATATAAGTTGTTAATATAAACAATATTAGTGGTACATTATTCACCCTTTGTTAACTATAAAGACATATATGACATACCTTAACATACGTGACATTGTTATGTTGGATAAACCATTCATAACCTTCAAGTTCAACAACAACAATATAGCAGAGAGAAGAGTTGTTTGGGAGTCTTTGTATAGGGGCTCGTATGCCTTCTCAAGTAGAGGTACATCAAGGCTATCATCATCACCATGATCAGATCCGCTTGGACTAAATGTGTCATGGATCAATGTATTTATACCATCATCTTCAATTGTGTTTTCTGGCGCATGATCATCATCTTCCATGGGATCATTATCTTCACCTTGGATATTCGCACCCCCATGTTCCTCCATATCATGTACTTCCCTGGGGAGATCAACCTATATAAAATTGATTAACATAAATAAACCATGATCTTCAACTCATCATCAAGTGATTTCATATGTATATAAATTGTTAAAATGATATAATGAACAACTTACCAGTGGATGATAGTCATGCCCCCCTTCAATGTGACCATTCTCCCTACAATGTCTCTTAACTGTTTTGATTAGCAATCTTCTACGGTTTAAGCCCTTACAAATTTTGCAGGGACAATAACATTTTCCATCACCTTTTCTTTTCAAGTTAGACCACAATCTAGCGATTGTCTCCCTATTTTGTTCTTCACTTATATTATCTGACATGATCGTTCTTCGCAGGAAGCAAAAATTGGGCTATGAAAACTTCGGTCTACAACTTTCAGTGACTAAGCAAAATTGTCAAAAGTACACAAATCTTCTTAGACCTAGTTAAATCCTTTAATATTTTAAAAGTCTAGTTAAAATATACATTAGATTAAAAAATATACAATTTTCATGCCTGAGCGCGCTGCTACGACTAGTGCAATGGTCTTCTTGCTTAGTCTAGAAGCTCTCTAGCAATCAAAACATATAAGCTACAAGGCCTAACAGCAATTTCAAAACATATAAGCTACAAGGCAAGACATATTACATGACATGGCAAAAGGATTAAAATATACATTAGATTAAAATATATACAATTTTCAAACCTGAGCGCGTGGCTATAACTCGTGCAATGGTCTTCTTGCTTAGCTCTAGAAGCTCTCCATCAATCAAAACATATAAGCTATTAGAATTCATTAACTTTCTGTAATTGGAAAACTCTATTTGATATTAGACCGTAAACTACTACTATTCTCTCCATAAGAACTAAGTACAAAATTCTTTCAAGTTCACATCCATGATTCCCTTTAGATTAAAATATACAGTAAAAATAAGCTAAAAGTCTAGTTAAAATATACATTAGATTAAAAAATATACAATTTTCAAACCTGAGCGCGCGGCTATAACTCGTGCAATGGTCTTCTTGCTTAGCTTTAGAAGCTCTCCAGCAATCAAAACATATAAGCTACAAGGCCTAATAGCAATTTCAAAACAAGGGTCATCAAAAGAACCAAAAACAATGTGTGCAAACAATACCTTGTGAAGTGGTATAGACAATTAGAAGATGCTACTATGTGCTAGGGAACTTCTTAGAACTGTTGGTATATTCTTACAACTTGTTACACCTGGGATATTCTTCTCTGTAGATGCTAATGTGTGCCGTGGTCCAAACGGGCCCATAAATGTGGTTGAATAGCAATACATTCAAGTGGCTTACACAAGGGACAGTCACTGTGAGATATCCTCATGTGTGACTGTCCTTGTCACAAATGAGGACATCTCACAGTGACTGTCCCTTGTGTAATTGCCACTTGAATGAGGTCAGTCACTGTAAAGACAACATGATAATGTACACATACAATGAGTGTACATTATCATGTTGTCTTTACAGTGGCTGCCCTCATGTTGTATATTCTTCTCTGTAGATGCTACTACGTGCTAGGGAACTTCTTAGAACTGTTGGTATATTCTTACAACTTGTTACACCTGGGATATTCTTCTCTGTAGATGCTACTGTGTGTCGTGGTCCAAATGGGCCCATAAATGTGGTTGAATAGCAATACATTCAAGTGGCAATTACACAAGGGACAGTCACTGTGAGATGTCCTCATGTGTGACTGTCCTTGTCACAAATGAGGACATCTCACAGTGACTGTCCCTTGTGTAATTAAGTATTGTGGGGAAGCATTCTAAATAACCAAAGCCGCTAACAATAAATTCAACACAGATATGTCCTCATTTCTGGGTATTTTAGCTCTCTAACAGCTGAATACCAGATTAAATAATAATGACAAAAGAAAAATAAACCCAACGTACTCAGAAATTGTAGCTGTGATTTTGCGGAGGGAATCTCTCTCGACGCTGTTGAAAACACAAATGACAACCCGCTTGATTTCGCGGAGGGAATCTCTCTCGGTGCTGTTCAAAACACAAATGACAACCCACTTTGTTCAAAACACAAATGATAACCCGCTTGATTTCGCGGAGGGAATCTCTCTCGGCGCTGTTGAAAACACAAATGACAACGTTCCTTTTTTTTTTTGCACTTATATCCCGACCAACATAAGGTCCATTTGTAATACAACATGATAATGTACACTTACAGTGAGTGTACATTATCATGTTGTCCTTAGAGTGACTATCCTCATTTGTTGAAGAAGAAAAGCATTAATGTGGCTGAATAGCAATACATTCAAGTGGCAATTACACAAGGGACAGTCACTATGAGATGTCCTCATTTGTGACTGTCCTTATAGTGAGTGTACATTATCATGGTGTCTTTAGAGTGACTGTCCTCATTTGTTGAAGAAGAAAAGCATTAATGTGGTTCAATAGCAATACATTCAAGTGGCAATTACACAAGGGACAATCACTGTGAGATGTCCTCATGTGTGACTGTCCTTGTCACAAATGAGGACATCTCACAATGACTGTCCCTTGTGTAATTCAAGTGGCAATTACACAAGGGACAGTCACTGTGAGATGTCCTCATTTGTGACTGTCCTTACAATGAGTGTACATTATCATGTTGTCTTTAGAGTGACTGTCCTCATTTGTTGAAGAAGAAAAGCATTAATGTGGTTCAATAACAATACATTCAAGTGGCAATTACACAAGGGACAATGTCATGAGCCGTGACATATTGAACTTAGTATAATAATAAAATGATTAGATGATATATAATAATCTATTATTAACAGTATATAACAATAATATATAATTATTATCAAAAGATAATAATAATATATAGTTAGCATAATAAGTAATATGTTAATTAAATAATATTAAAATATTAATAAATAATATAATTATGATTATAATTATAATATAAATTAATAATAAATAATTATTAATAAATTATATATATTATATTATAATAATATATTAAGTAATAATATTAAATCAATTATTGATATAATAATTTTAATATATAAATAATATTAATAAACCTCTCAATATAAAACAATATTTTATCACTATAATAATATTTATTATAATATTATTAATATTACTAACATCATTAATTATAATATTTAATAATAACAATAACATTAATAATAATAATAATAATAATAACGTTTAAAGCAATATCGAATATCTGTAATCGATATACATCTACATTAAACATCTGCATTATCTATCACGATGAGGAATGAAGAAGTGATACAACAATCACTAGTCATTACACATCGATACCATGAGAGGATGATTAATGAACCAAATACTATGAAGTCAAGATCAACATGATATGAATAAGGGATAGGTCGCTATGTGTTTCAGAAGATGTATTGATAAGCAAGAAGGATAACCATTCATATATTATAAATAATCATTAATTGCACAAGTTTAGACAATGACATATCCGATAAAGCAATATCAAACATGAAGACCCGCTAGCAAATATGCACCATCACTTCCTATGTTATCATGACAATAACATAAACTAGATTGAATTCTACTATCTATATCAATAGACACCACATAGGAGGATATCGACTAAAGGATTGAAAGATTATCGATTGTCTGAGATAAACCACATCTTGTAGAAACACAAAAGCATCAGTGATTATATCACAAGCTATTGATGAATGAGGCATCAGTCATGGATAATAAGTACAATGTATCCTTAAGTATTAACAGGAATGGAAGTCAATTTGAAGATCAAACTCCATTACCAGCAATCAACCAATAAATGGACAATTATCAGAAAATGATATCGACTTATATCAGAGTAGAAAGATTGGATATCATCATAACAATATGGGATAAGGCAAGAGTTAATATCGATTGACTAAATACTAATGATAGTTAGACCAAACTAATACAAACACAATGGATGTTAACTACTGGTTGCACTACCAATTAGGGAAGATTACCTTCATAAAAAGATTTGATATTGAGTCAATCTGGGAGTTATCTATGATCAGAAAATAATGAAATAATATTATGTGAACTGTCGGATTATGGAAAGGTGTGATTAACAAAGGGACATGGAGGAAGAAACAAGACACGTCTCATTCATAGCATCTCTTCATTTGTTAAAGACAATATAAGAATGCATTCTCGTCAGTCACTCAAGGCATCATTAGAACTTTATTTACTTATCCATATTTGGATATACTCAATAGAGCATCTGCCTTTGGCAGTTTGGTTTCAAGTTTATCATTGCAGATCAGAGACAACACCATGATTGCACAGATAGAAAGGATAGTCAGAAACAGCATCAATATTTGAAGTTGCAAGCATATAATTCAGAATCTGAAATAGCAACATATCACTCATAGCGATATTACACATTTGCATAATTACATCATCATATCAGACACAGCAAATACATTGCTGTAAGCAATACTTATTGATTGTATATCGATATTGTTTATATCAGACATACCATCATTATACTATCACTATAAGTGATAGGAAACATCATATTCATAGCATATTTCATATCATTATATCCGACAGTGCTATTAAACATATTGGTATCAATATCATCTTGCACACATATTGTGATTGAATCTGAAATAGCGGTTGATATCTTAAGTAACCTCCATTACTTAGTTTAATTGTAAGTATCTGATAGAGTAAGTCTGAGAAGTGGAGTAATTGTTCCTGTTTTCCAAGTTAGCCAAAAAGGGGACATTACAGACAATCACTGTGAGATGTCCTCATGTGTGACTGTCCTTGTCACAAATGAGGACATCTCACAATGACTGTCCCTTGTGTAATTCAAGTGGCAATTACACAAGGGACAGTCACTGTGAGATGTCCTCATTTGTGACTGTCCTTACAGTGAGTGTACATTATCATGTTGTCTTTAGAGTGATTGTCCTCATTTGTTGAAGAAGAAAAGCATTAATGTGGTTCAATAGCAATACATTCAAGTGACAATTACACAAGGGACAATCACTGTGAGATGTCCTCATGTGTGACTATCCTTGTCACAAATGAGGACATCTCACAATGACTGTCCCTTATGTAATTCAAGCGGAAATTACACAAGGGACAGTCACTGTAAGATGTCCTCATTTGTGACTGTCCTTACAGTGAGTGTACATTATCATGTTGTCTTTAGAGTGACTGTCCTCATTTGTTGAAGAAGAAAAGCATTAATGTGGTTCAATAGCAATACATTCAAGTGGCAATTACACAAGGGAAAATCACTGTGAGATGTCCTCATGTGTGACTGTCCTTGTCACAAATGAGGACATCTCACAATGACTGTCCCTTGTGTAATTCAAGCAGCAATTACACAAGGGACAGTCACTGTGAGATGTCCTCATTTGTGACTATCCTTACAGTGAGTGTACATTATCATGTTGTCTTTAGAGTGACTGTCCTCATTTGTTGAAGAAGAAAAGCATTAATGTGGTTCAATAGCAATACATTCAAGCGGCAATTACACAAGGGACAGTCACTGTGAGATGTCCTCATTTGTGATTGTCCTTACAGTGAGTGTACATTATGATGTTGTCTTTAGAGTGACTGTCCTCATTTGTTGAAGAAGAAAAGAATTAATGTGGTTCAATAGCAATACATTCAAGTGGCAATTACACAAGGGACAATCGATCACTGTGAGATGTCCTCATGTGTGACCTTTGTGAAGGCAAGTGCCAATTTGTACCCAAGTTACCAATATTGTGGCAAAAGTGGGAATGAAGCATTTAGGGGTCAAACTGGGCAAAGAAGTGTAGAAGTGGCCTATGTGAGGTCTAAATAGCCTAACTAAGTCATGGTTAGGGTCTTATGGTGTTTGAACAATAAGTTTTGAACCAAAATCCCAAAGGTTGTAACAAGTTGTCAATATTGTCATTCACAACATTGACAACATTTGTGCAAGGGAGCATTTTCGAGTAAGATGGTTATGTAACTATATGAAACCATTGAATTAGGCATCAGATCAACTATAAGAGGCCTCCATCGATCTGTGCAAAAGGTTGGGGGGAAAAACATTTGGAATTAAGAAGATTTGTAGAGTAACACGGTTTTAGTGAATTCTTGAGTTTTTTTGTTTCTTTGTTTTCAGTTGATTAATGGATTAGATAGCTCGCAGTGTCTATTGGAAAAGTTAGTACAAGTTGTTTTTTTATTCTGTGTTGTGTTTTTTTTGAGTTTTGAAGCATTCCAACTAGTTTGTTAATTCTTTTGTTAAGTACCCTATCATTGGTTTGAACCAGGCAAGTTGAACAAATGGAGTCTTAGCTCATCATTCCATTGTCAATTTTGTACGGGCTCTTGGAATGGGTGAGGAGACTCCATGTACTATATGTTTGGAAGGAGGGGCCCTGGGAAGCTCATTTTCTATGTTTGCAATGATGTCCTAGGTGAGTCAATTGAGCACAGTTAGGGATGACAAATCATTACAAGAAGATTACAACAAGTTGAATGCATTGGTTGCTTCAACTAAAATCTCATGGAGAGGTAGACACACATCTAAAGAAGCCCCAAGTCAAATTAGAAGATTGGGTGAGTTTCTTTGGCTGCTAAGAAAACAAACTCTTAGTCAGACTGTCCAAGTTGTGTCAAAATACTTGTTTTCAGGCATGGCTGTAGTAGTTGGTGTACAAAAAATCTAGGAGGAGAAGACCTTAGATATCTTGGAGTTCTCAATAAAGGGCATCTGAATCCTAAGCCCTTTAGGTGGCTTAATATAAACAAAAAGTCTTGACAAAGGCCTAATTGCTAGCAGCCTATTTTTGGGTGCAATTGGCATGGTTTGATGAACCGGATTGAAGTACTGATGAAAAGTATAGGTGAAGGAGTAATATTGAAACCAATAGAGGTCCTAGTGGCCAGCCTCTCCATGGAGTAAAGTTCTAGTTGAATGTGTTTTAATTTGTGAAGACAAGACTAGGATTGTCCTAGTAGCTAGATTGGTATTGAGCAGAGTTCGTTGTATTTCTTGTTGGTGTGCACTAGTTGAAGGAGTGAGATCTTGGGTAGAGATACCTAAAGAGTGTAGGGATAGTTAAGTACCCTATCAAGTCAAAACATTGGCCTAAAGAGACCCTAGTGAAGGATAGGGAGTGAGAAAGACAAAGTGTTACATCAATTAACAAGATCATTTTTTGGTAATTGTGTACATTATCATGTTGTCTTTACAGTGACTGTCCTCATTTGTTGAAGAAGAAAAGCATTAATGTGGTTCAATAGCAATACATTCAAGTGGAAATTACACAAGGGAATATCACTATGAGATGTCCTAAGTGTGATTGTCCTTGTCACAAATGAGGACATCTCACAGTGACTGTCCCTTGTGTAATTGCCACTTGAATGAGGATAGTCACTGTAAAGACAACATGATAATGTACACAAGTACCGTGAAGGTAGTCGCCAGTTAGGGCTGTTTCATTGCATACCCGAAACAATGAAGACATTACAGTCCACAAAACGTTTGTGCTTGAAAGATGAACAAATAAAATTAAACTTCTAAATAACCAAAGCCGCTAACAATAAATTCAACACAGATATGTCCTCATTTCTGGGTATTTTAGCTCTCTAACAGCTGAATACCAGATTACATAATAATGACAAAAGAAAAATAAACCCAACGTACTCAGAAATTGTAGCTGTGATTTCGCGGAGGGAATCTCTCTCGGCGCTGTTGAAAACACAAATGACAATGTTCTTGTTTTTTTTGCCCTTATATCCCGATGTGATTTCGCAGAGGGTTACGGTGCTGTTGAAAACACAAATGACAACGTTCCTTTTTTTTTTGCCCTTATATCCCAACAACATTGCAATTGCAAGTTAGGGCTGTTTCACTGCATACCCGAAACAATGAAGATGTTACGGTCCACAAAACGTTTGTGCTTGAAAGATGAACAAATAAAATTAAACTTCTAAATAACCAAAGCCGCTAACAATAAATTCAACATAGATATGTCCTCATTTCTGGGTATTTTAGCTCTCTAACAGCTGAATACCAGATTACATAATAATGACAAAAGAAAAATAAACCCAACGTACTCAGAAATTGTAGCTGTGATTTCGCGGAGGGTTACGGCGCTGTTGAAAACACAAATGACAACGTTCTTGTTTTTTTTGCCCTTATATCCCGATGTGATTTCGCGGAGGGTTACGACGCTGTTGAAAACACAAATGACAACGTTCTTATTTTTTTTGCCCTTATATCCTGATGTGATTTCGCGGAGGGTTACGACGCTATTGAAAACACACATGACAACGTTCCTTTTTAATTTTGCGCTTATATCCCGACAACGTCGCAATTGCGACAGTGACAAATGTATTGTCGTCGCAAATTGCGACGGTGTCGGGCTATATTTGAAAAAAAAAGGGCAAAACCGCATGACATTTGCCTGCCGTCGCAAATGGCCGTCGTAATTTCACCCCAAATGTATTAGTGGGTGTATTAGTAGAAGTGTTCACCAAAGGATATGTTTTAAATGCTTATCATTATTCATGTTGGTGTTGGTCCCTTTTAGTGTGCAACATATGGTGGAACTTTTATTTGAGTTTGTTCCTATTTGTAGTGTGACCATTGTGTTTCAGTCCTAGTAGTTACCGTGTAATGCATTGATCATATTCGTTGGTACTAAAAGTATCAAAGATGGTGTAGCATGTTGTAAATTGAGTAAGGTGGTCCACATTTCATTCCTTACCACCGTGGTAATTCTTCAATGTGGCCTATTTCAAATTAGTTTATTTCAAATTAGTTTAGACTAACTTGTTTGATGACATTAAGAAGTATAATAAGAGCAATAATCTCAATTGTTGGTGATGCTTGTATGCGAGTAATATGTGAAGTAAATGCAAATATGATAAAGAAAGACCTATTTGTTGATGTTCATGTGAGTTGGTGCAATCAACAGTACACTATTATATCATTTATGTATTGTAGTGTGTTGGTGATAGTGGTTTCAGTGGTGGATTCAAACTCATGAGTTTTATTCTAGGAGTGAGCCTATTTGTATAGGTAGTTAGCCACTTTTATATTTTAGTGTAGTTAGTCCGACTAATAGCAAGCCAACTTGCAATGAGAAAACTAGTAGTGAGCCCTTGTAAAATCACCCTAATTGGTATTCATTTCATGATAATTAGCTTCTTTGTAGCTTTTCCCAATGTGGGTTTCCACATAAAGTTTGGTGTTTATTATGTTGATGGTTTTGTGCTTCCGTGTTTATATCTATTGTAAGTTTCTAATTACTTTAAGTATTTATTAGATCAATAAAAATTTTAGAAAGTGTTTGTGAATAATTGATTCACCCCCCTCTCAGTTATTCGACCTATTTAACACACTACTTTGTTGGAGTATGATATCACTAAGAGGGGGAGGGGGGTGAATTAGTGATATAACAAACCTAGAAATAATTTTTTTACTTGATTAAGATGTGATATAACTCAATAAAAACAAGAGAGATAGCATGACAAATGAAATATACACAAGTAATATAACACAAGATATGTCTTGAGTGGAAACTCTCTTGGGGAATAAAACCACTCGAATTCTCTCATTGACTTATCTATAAATATCCTTTTACAATGCCTCACTAGCTGTATACAATGTCTCACTAACAATGTTATCTCACTAATAGACCTTTTTGTGCCCCACTGACTTTTCTTCTCTTATAATTGTTGATTCATATAGAGTTACAGAATTTGATTAAGCATAGTGATCATGATCCAATATAATACATTAATTGGATATACTATGCTTTGTATCAAACAATGGATCATACAAGATTAGGACAACTATAACCTTAATCAAAGATTTATGATCATATACTTGATGTGCACAATAAAAAGAATGTTTCATATAGATTCAATAACTCTCTCTGTACATTTTTTATATTCTTAGTATCTTGTATATATAATATGTCAAATTGATGAACCAAAGCAAAATTGTCATTTCAAACTGATTTACAATTTTCCACAATTGTCTATGTATTTTGCTCATGTGTCTGATAAGTAAATACTCAAAAAAAAAAAAAGATTGCCCTTTCTCTAACTAGTTCCTTACATAAATGAAGTGTTTATCTCTATTGTACAAATCAGAACACTATAGTCTCTATGTTACAAATTAACATGTTTTATCTCTATCCTTTTAGTGTCTCGGTACACAAACTTAACTCAAGATAAACCGTTCTTAACAAGACCTTGATAGAGCATAAAATATTACCACACAAGTATCTCCAACCCTTGGATAGGGTTATAAAAATAATAACACAAGATGTAACAATGACTTTGACCATAATATGAAAGGACTTAATCCAATATGATACTCATGGTTTGGGTTTAGGTTGCTAAGACACACAGGCCTAACTTAAACTAATAACCCGAGAACCTTCAACAAGGGTTTCAAAAATAATGTAACAAAAACAAATATGCAATAGACAATATGAAAGAATAATGCCATTGTCTCTACAAAAGAACACAACCGTAACTAAAGTTTGAAACTTTTAAGCCAATGACCATCAACTCTAATAACCCTCGATGAAAAAGAACACAAATTCTATTTTAAGACAACCTTAACCCACATGTAATGGCTTCAAATAAAAAGGAAGACTAGGGTTAAGAACATATAATCACTAAAAAGAGACATAACCACAAAAGATACAAACAAACTAGACAAATATTTTGTTAAACACAAATGATTAATAGAGAACCATGAAAGAATAACACCTAGCTGAACAAAAGCTTGTAATTTCCTTCACCAAATCCGAAGTTCTTCTGCAACCAATTTCCTTCACATTGCTTCAAAGATCTTCCCAACCAACTACACAAACTTCCATCATATTCTGCAACTATTTTGGCTGCCAACAAAGATGCAAAAAGAATTAATAATGGTGTGCCCTAGCTCGTGTTGTTAAGCCCTTCAAGCTTAACAACAATACAAACTAAACATCATTTCAAGAATGCCTCACAACTTTTCTGCTTTACATGCCAATATAAGTGGCATGTCTTTTCATGTCATTAATCCCATTAAATGCTCACTTAAGTGTTCAATACAACCTTATCACTATGTGCTAAGTGTTGTAATGTTCACAAAATTGTATTCCCAAAGTAAGGTCAACCAAAATGATTGCTAATGCAACAATATTTTAAGTGCCATGGTCAAAATTTACAAGTGATACCTTAGTCGCTTTAGTCACTAACAAATATGCATTTTAATACAATACAAACTGATCTTCATGCTTTTCCAAGGACACTATCATTGTTATATGAACAATGATACATAATATAATACAACTCTGATAAAAGCATTACGACTGTGTAAAACATATATATGATCTGACTGTCTAAGACATAAATTTGAAAATGGTCTAGATTGATATCAACCTAAATCATCTTTTGAATACAATAATAATCCAAATTGCCCCGTCGTGTTAAAAATACATTTTGCAAAATTTATTGTCATCTTATGTAAACAAGGGAATGTTAGACTGATTAGTCAATGCCATGCCACTAATTTGTCAATACAATATCACTGATCATATATGCACTAAATGAGCATCAACTTTATATACCAATGGTACAAAGCAACTGATCAATAGTCCTAGTGAATGCACAATATCATCAACAAAATATGAATGTATCAAGTACCATATCATTAATGCAATCAAGTGTGATCAAAATGTGATCAATGCAACCAAATAGAAATCCCATGAATGATAAACATAATGATCATGATAAACTAAATGAGCCATGATAAATTGAATGAGCCGAGTAGATGATCATTATGCCTTGTAACTAGTTAGTGTGTTTGGCATCAAGGACAACATGGAGAGGAGAAACAAACTCCCCCTTTGTCCTTAGTCTCAAAAACACTAACCTCTCCCCCTATTTGCATCAAGGACAAAGGAGAGGGGAACAAAGAATGATAGGCATTTGAACTAGAAACTAAAAGGATATACCTATAGAACCAATAAGATGAATAATCACCAAGGAAAAGGAGCTAGCTGCAACTAAACCAATAAACTGTCAAATACCAAAATATAGGCAAAAAAATAACATGTTGAAAGAGAACCCTGATTAGCATTGACTATAGGAAACCAATATGTAAATGAAATGAACTGAAAGTGACCAACAAATAATCTCTATGGAGAAAATTAGAATCAACCATTCATGAAAGAAAGTAATATAATCTCGATCAAAACTAATCATCTGATCATATCAAGAAAAGAGGAGCGGAATTAATAATGATGTCTGCAACATATCATAATTTTTGAAAGAATTATTGTAAATAAAAAACAAATACACCCTTCTGAAATCATCAATAAACATTTGAATGCATAGAAAATAGTATATATAACTATCCAAGTGTTCACTAGTATAAAAAATGTATCGCATGTACCATAACTTATATCAAAGATGTTAGTACTATCAAGGTACATATCAAAAGAGTGTACTGCAGACCAAAAACATGTTAGTCCCAAAAGGAGGCAAGCACAATTGAGAGGGGGGTGAATTAGTTGTGTACTAACAATTAAAACTTAAAACCACTTAAACCAATTAATGATCTGAAAGATAAACAATAGTGCAAGATCCACAACACAACTCAGAACTATTAGGAATGAATGCAAAGTGTTTTGGTAGTCATTCTGTAGCAGTTGTTGTTGCATTCATGACTTGGATTGTCATTGATGTCAACACAGTGATATTCTGGATATTAGCAGGAAAGCAGGTACAGTTTTGTTTTGCGCACATGTTTTATTGCAGATTGGATTTTGCACAACTGATGGTATGTTTTTTGGTGTGTTATTAACCTATGGTTAACAATGCAAAAAGAAATTCATTCATTTGTAAGAGTTATGAGCATTTTGGTGAAAGTAGTGTTTAGACAGTGTTTTTGTGTAGCGATGTTTGGAAATCGGAGGATATCTCTTAGCTGGGATGGAATCTGATTTTGCGCAGTTAAAGGGATGTTGGAGACTCATTAATGATGATGTGGTTCATAGCACAAACTTCGAGGATATGTTTGGAGAAAGTTACAGTAACTGGAAGCTGACAGTTTTATGTGAATTCTGTGTGTAGCGTGTAGAATTTATTATTTTGTAATTGAGGACTGACTCATTTGTAATTATTTGAGTTTGGTATATAAGAAGGAATGTTTTCCTTATTGTAATGTGTACTATGAAGAGTGAGATGTGAATATATGCATGAAGTGAAGAAAAGAGCTAATTCAGTGATGAAGGAAGACTTGTGAGTACAAAGATCTGGAATTGTGATCTTGTGTAGTAGAGAGTGCAGTTTTGGCACAGTGTGAAGGAGGTAATATATTTCATATTATTCTGTTGAATAATTCTAAGATCTTTTGGACAGTGGGTTCAGAGATCTTGCCTTGAAGCTGTTTGGGCAGTGGGTCCTTCTGTCTTCCATAAACTCTTAACCGGGTTAGAATCTTTTAACAGGGATTCAAAATCTCCTAATAGGGATTTATATGTATTGAATGTATTTCATAAGACTCCTAACAGGGTCCATCCTCTAACAAGGAAATTTCATATTAGTGCATCATTTTGTGGGCATCATTCCCATCGGGGTTTACTCTTTTCAAGAGGTTCCCTAGTTAACATATCTTGTGTTATTGTGCAATTGTGTATGATTATCTTTCTATGGTTGATCAGTACATTGATTATATTGTTTAAAGCTATTGAATGGATAAATTATCAGATAACTGATTCACCCCCCCCTCTTAGTTATCTTGGGGATCTTTACTTTCTAACAAGAACACCAACTTTGTTCTCAAGGAAACCCGATTAAGGGAAAAACCTAGTGGGATTCAAACCCACTAGATAGATGTACTTTGTTAAAAGTACTACCCAGTTAAGAACAAATGAAAAACAAAAGGGAATGTGCATGCATTCATAGACCCACTGCCTAGAGCTCACTTCTCACAATACAATGATCTGGCCCTCGGTTGGGTTGATTGATCAATCTTTGATTATAATTCACAAAGGGTGGACAAACTATCCAGAATAAGCAAAATGACTTACAACATCTGCTATGCCAATACAGTTCCAATGAAGTACAATCTTTGCTTCAGTTGTAGAATACAAACATCCTTCTTCCCTTCTCAATTACACACACACACATACCACAATCACAAAGTGATTTCCATTTTATATGTATTACAATGAATAATCAATAACAAGGTTAGCTAAGACCTATAAGAACAAATGATACAAATATTATACTCAAACTACAATACGATCCAGATCTAGTCGACCAAGACTTAGATAGGACCCAAATCATTTCCCTCAAACATGTTATAGCTTTGCCAAATCCACACAAAGAATCACAACATGTTACTTCACCAAGTCGGCTAGGACCTTAATGAAGAAATACCAAAACTCTACCAAATGTGACTACCATGACCAATGTGAACCATCGACTCGGTGTTAATACCGACCGGTTACTGAGAGGGGAGGGGTGAATCAGTAACAATTATTTCTTACCTTTTGAAACTTGTTTGAACAATACTTTTCTAAAACAATCAATCATATGCAAGCATAAAGAGTAAGTACACAGATCAACATTTTTATAAAAGATCTATTAAGATCTGAACCCTATTAGGAGCTGTTTGGTTATAGGACTTTGAACATCGAAAAGGATGTTGCCTTTTTAAGGGGTTTTTACAACGAACCGATTAGGTCCACCCTAATGAAGGGATTTCAATTGCTTCCTCTACTTAACAAAAGTAATGATCCGATGTGACACTGAATGTCTACTTAGATCATATCTCTTTTTTGGTTTGCCTGGCTATTGATCTCTGCTACCTCTGTGTCTATAGGTCTTCTCTCAGAAGATGTCTCTCCTCTTCTCTATGCAATTGCCAACAATCAACAAAAACTTTCTTGCATCCTATGACCTATTTTTATACAAGAATTCATCATCATGAAACCCTTAACTCATGAAACCGCCAAGTTGTAAACACAATAATAAATCATGCAACTAGCAATTAATCTTTGCATTCTAATCTGGAGTTTACCTTGCAAGACATCCGTAAAAATAAAGCTAACTCATGTTAAAAAGATAACTCCACTTCTAAGCGGTGGATGTCCCGTATAATCTAGTTATAACTCAAATTGCTCCGCAAAATCCGGTGCGGATCTTTATGCAGTTGAGACCGGTGTAACCTTATTCACGGTTCAACTTTGTATGCACTATGAGACCGGTATTGTGTACTTAGATCAGTCTACCGGTGTATTCCCTTTTCTTCAACTACCGGTGCATACACTATGTTTCTAGTCTACCGGTGTCTTCTAAGTAATGTGAGTGACCAGTGACCTTTTACCGGTGCATGGTGTTTGTGAATTTACACTAATGACAATCTTAAATTGCTAACAATCTTCCTCTTTGTCATTGGTGGAAAAACTATACACAAAACCATACTAACTTACTTGTGACAATTATTTAGTTTATAGAACACTTCCCCTATCTGAGTGCTCCAGTGACTGTTCTGTTGCGTTCCTCACTTTCCTCTGTCTGCTCTTCTTCTTATCCACTTTGTTTCTATTTTTCCTTCTTGCTCACTCTCTTCTTTCCTAGTCTTTCCTTTGTTTTTCCTTTCTTCTCTTCTTCCCCTTTTTGACTTCATAGGACAAAGGGTGTGACATCCCTTCAGATTTGAAGTTTTGTGAAGATGTCTTTGTATATTATTTTGGCAGATTGAAGGAATGGTGCCCATTGACCGGTAACATATTCTATGTTCTTTTGGGCAGCTTTCAGAGAAACAATGATGTTCTCCATATCTTCCATAGTTTTGTAAGCTGATTCATTGATCAGAGCTTCTGTGAAATTTTCTGTTTGATTCATAATGTCAAAAGTTGGTGCTAGCAACATTTGAAATCCAATAATATCTTGGATCCTCTTATTCTTTTCTTCAACAAATTTTCTTAGTGTAAGAGTTAAACTTGTCATTTCTCTATTGAAAGAAGTTGTAGTTTTATTCTTGATATCAAACTGAGAGGACAGGGTTCTGATCTCCTTTGAGGCCTTCTTAGATTTCTTTGATAAATCTTGCAAAAACACATCAAAGTTTGATGTCATGCTCATCAAACTTCCTGCCTCTTGAAGTTGTTGTTGGAGCATTCTTAGGTGGGTTGATACATTTTCCTTGATATATGCAACCTGCTTGTGTAGTATCTCCACTCTTTTCTGCTCATAGTGGTCGATTGCCAGTGTTTCTGGACCGGTTAGATCCTCACCAATTGCCTTTGCCAAAACTTCAAGCTGGTCGATGACCGGTTCATCTTCATCAACGTCGATGTCTGGTACAAAGTTGCACAATATGTTCTTGATAGTGGTCAGAATCGTGTCCTATTTTCTCTTGGTCAGTTCCTTGAGTTGTTTAGTTGACATCTTGTTGATGTCTACTACTGTATCGGTGACTGTTTTCCTTTTAAATTCCTTCTTCTCAGCAAAAGACAACTTCCTTTTTGATGAGGAGCTTGGTATGTCAGCTTTATCTTCTTGCTCTGGTTGAACTTTTTCAATGTGCACTGGGTTTTCTTCCTCTTGTCCCTTAAGCTTTTCAGTGCCTGATTGAACCTCTATGCCAGGTAGAACATGTTCTGTAGGTGGTTCTTCCGAGATCTGAGCTTCTTCTTCTGGTTGCTTATTGACTGCAACGTGTTGTTCTTGATCTTCCTAAAGGACTTCTTCTTGTTGCTGCTCCTCAACAGTATGAAGTTCTCCTAAGGGTATATCATTGTCAACCCCTTGTTCACCAGTATTTACATGTTCACCTATTCACTAGCTATGAACTCCTCTGTCTGACCTTTTTCAATTCCGATAGCTTCCTCTTCAGCAAATGTGAGTCTGACCATTGGTGCTGGCAAATGTTTAGTTTGATCCTGAGGACCTAATTTGTCCAATGCACTGAAGTCATACTTATGCTAGTAGTCCAGAGTTGCTTTGTAGACTTGATTCTTATATCTGTTTAATATCTTTGCAACTCTATCTAATGTCTTTAGGTTCATGGATGCTTCTTCTAATAGAAGCTTTATTCTCTCTTCACTGAATCCAGGTTTGACCTTAAGCAATGTTTCCCTAGTGATTCTGGTGTTTATGCCTAGACCGGTTCACCATTTTGATTATAGCCTGTTGTTTAGTTCTGGTGGGAACTTGGACCTATAGTCCCTTGGCATCCTTTGATAGTTCATAAAATTTTCCACTTTTTCTACAATAACTGACTATTTATCATTTTCTTCTAATACACTGAACCACTTTGCAGCATTATCTACTATTCCAAAGTCCATCACTTCATCTACAATATTATTGACAGATATAGGATTAGTGTTACCTTTGCTTGGAGAGATAAGAACTGTTGGATTTGTTGACTTGCTTCTTTTGTCATCACTGATGTCCACTATGACTGGTGCCTCAACTCCAAGCACACCTTTCCCTTTACTGGTGTCCGAGACCGGTATAGCTGTTGTTCTTTGAGCTGCTTCTTGTTCTGCTTGCTGCTAGGTCTGAAGAAGTTTGGTCCATATTGCTACTTCTTCATTATGTACTTTCTCAACTTCTCCAATAAGCATGAGGCCTATCCTTCTTATAGTTGTGAAAGTTTTCTGATAAAGTTCAGCTTGTTTTGTGGCTTCTTCTAGAGTGAGATGGTTCTAGACCTCTAGAAGAGCTCTTATCCTTAGCTCCTTTTCTCTATCTTTTGAAGCTTTCCACCGGTCTTCAATAATTTGTAGAAGCTGTTCAGGTAGAGTTGTGTGAAGTCCACCAGGATGAAGATTGAATTTATGAAGGCGGAATGCTACAACTTCTTCAATTTTTCTTTTGTCTTCATCATTGGCAATTTGATATCTTCTTCTAACATAACCTAAATTCCCAAATTCTTTCAGTCCTGCCACAATTTCGTCAATTGTGGGCTTTGTTCTCTTAATCAGAGGAACTGTTTCCTTGGTCTTAGTCTCTTCTAGTTCTTCCTCTTGTATAATGGGTGCCAGTTGTACTTTCTTCCTCTGAGCCTTAGGCTGCTCTATCGTTGGTTTCTTCTTTGGTGTGGGCATCCTTTTGTAGACAATCTTGATTGGTGCCCTTTTTGATAGATTTTGAAGAATCTCAATATACGTGCCAAACTGTTTGGCACCGAGATCCAAATTTGCATCATTTAAGGCATTGGCATATTCCTTGGCAACTTTAGCAAAGATCTCGTAACCTAGCTTAGGAGCATATACATCTCTTGGTTCCACTACTTGAATGATGCAGTTGTCAGTGGTAACTAGAAAGCATATATCATCCTTGTATAGGTCAACTATATTTGACGACACTCTTTCTCTTTCGTGCATTTTCAACTAAAATGCTTCAAAATGTTCAGTCATCATATTGTTTAACTGATCTCCCAGTCGATTAGCCATTTCAGAGATTTGATGCATGACCGGTTTATCAGTTTTCCATGTCACTTTACTGATACCTGGGAAGAAGTCCAAGTAGTAGAAGTATAGGCACATCAGAAGAGTTCCATACTTCATGGATTTCTTTTTCACAACTCCAAGCTTCTTCATGTTTTCAAATAGTTGGGTCAGAAGCATTGCACAGATGTCGTATTGGACATTGTTGTGCATAATGCAAAATGCGGCATGAATAGCTTCACCTGGTATGTTGTTCAAATTGCTCGACTGAGAAACTTTGTAACCAATAACAGCAGATGCAAAGCGTACTCCATCGTCTTCAATGTCTTTCACGGTCATAAGTCAACCATCAGACTTCGACTTGGTCAGCTTGTTAATGATGACATTGGCAATGGTATGTAGGGTTAATGCTTCCCCTTTGTCACTATATCTAGTTACTCTGTGGATATCTTCTTTGGTGATCTCGTGACATGCGCCTCTGGTGAGCCAGAAACCTAGTTCGTGAAGACGGCTCAGCACCAGTCTGACTTGGTCTTCCTGAAAGATTGTTGGGTAGCATACACCATTTATCAATCCAGATGATAATAGATTGGTGTATTTGTTAGGAAGTTTCCCTTATTCGCACAATGATAGGTACTCGCCTTGAATATATGTTTCTCCCAGTTCTTCCTGTTTGGTGTGAATAAACACTATGACATCTTTGGTCAAGAGGACTCCTTCTAGTACATATGAAAGCACATTAGACATGTCATTTTCTTTGTCCTGAACTGGCAAGATGTTGTATGCTGGCTTGTCCACTTGATCTCCTTTGATCAATTTTATGGTAGCGGAAGATGAGGCCATTTTTTTTTCTAATCGGTAATTTGTAGAAGGTAGCTTAGATCGGTATTACTAGTAATTCACAACGATCAAAGCACGAGAATGTTACTTAGCACAAGAATTTGCAAATTAAAAAGTAAACAAAGTAAGAACTTGTGAGTAATTCTCCTTTCTTTTATAGGGTTAGGTTATAACGGTAATTACCAAATGGTAACTATACGTTAAATGGCTATGTTAAATACCTTACCTAACTTCTCTTACCATTTTCCTTAACCGGTGATCTGGTCTTTCTGGTTGGGTGACCCCCAGTTTGTTACTTCTTCCCTGTCTAGTTCTTCTTGTAGATTGAGTGAGTTTGTTCCTCACCAATCTTACCGGGAATGATAGAGGATCTACCGGTTCCCTCTAGACCTTTACGACTCAGTTTGTTGAAGAGATATCACCATCGGCAAATGATGATTTTTATTTTGTCTTCTCTTCAATGGAGCTATTTGATTCCTTTTTGAACCAAATTTGTCTGACTGACTTCTCAGTCTTTTCTTCCTTGTTGATCTTGTCAACCGATTTTGCCAGTTCTTTCTTCTTATTGAATGACCGGTTCCTACAATTTTTTGCTAGGTGTCCAACCTTGTTGTAGTCATAGCATACTATCCCGGTTGTCCTCCATGGGTTCATCCTTCTTGGATTGGGTGACTTGCTCCAAGAGTCATTGTGGCTGCTTGGTCCAAAATTTGCACAATTGGTTGTGCCCCAGTTCTTGTTTCTCTTGGTGAATACCGGTCTTGGAGACTTGAATGCCATAGTTTTTGATCTGCATTCTTCAGCCTTGTGCCCAAATTTGTTGCAGTCAGCAGTACCCTTTGAAGCTTCCCCTACTTACATTAGACACTGATGTAGGGCTGGCCAACATTCATTGGTCTTATGGCCATTTTTACAATAGTTCTTGCAATAACTGTTGTTGGGCCTTACCAGTGCTTTTCTGCAGTCATTTGATTTATGACCCAGTTTCCCACAAAGATTGCAAGAAAAGTTAGAGGTCTTTTTGCCTTTGTGTGTCAGTAGCTTCCTCTTTTCTTTCTTTCTTATCTTGGCTCCAGAGGATTCACCAGTCACTTTGGTGACTTCACCGGTGAATCCAAGACCGGTTTGATCTTTATGCCTCCTTTGAGCTTTTAGTTTCTCATCGAGCTTGTCTAAACTTTTGTTGTATCTTCTCAGGGTTTCATTTCTTTCTTCAAGGACTTTCTTTTGTCCCTTCAGTTGATACACCTCTATTGCCAGTCTCTTGCATGCATCATCCCTCTCCTACCATGCTTTGTGTATGCTGGTGTTTTCCTGGGTGATATCATGCATGTCCTCCTGAAGTTGTAGAATCAACAATTCATTTGCCCCTATAGCGTCCACTGCCCAGTCCCTTGCTCTTTCAGCAATAGTCAAAGACTTGACCGCTGTATTCCTTTCATCTTTAGATTTTCTCAATTTCTTGATCAGTTCAGTCATCCTTACGACATTCTCTTCTTGCTCCCTCTTAAGGTCGAAGATCTGATTGGTCAAGATCTCATTCTTTTCCACGAGCTCAGATACTACCTCCTCCGCTTCATCAGATCCACTTTTCCCATATAGTTCATTGATGGTTTCATTGCTCTCATTCAATTGTAGAGCCAACGCCTTTCTCTTTGCAAGTGATCTCCTCAGTCCATTCTCCAGAGAGGCAATAATGTCATTGACTTCCTCCAGCTATTTCTGATACTGGTAACCCTCCATGATCTTTTTCTCAAGTTGTTAGACTTTTAAGTATAGAGAACCAATCTCTGATACCAATTGTTAATACCGACCAGTTACTGAGAGGGGAGGGGTGAATCAGTAACAATTATTTATTAACTTTTGAAACTTGTTTGAACAATACTTTTCTAAAACAATCAATCATGTGCAAGCATAAAAAGTAAGTACATAGATCAACATCAGATATATACGTGGAAACCCTCAGTCAGAAGGAAAAAACCATGGTGAGGTAGAGCTCACAACTTCACTACTATATAATGAAGGCACCCTGTTAGGAGCTTACAAAGCACTTGTTAAGGTGCTACCCAGTTAAGGGATTTTACAAAAGATCTGTTAAGATTTGAACCTTGTTAGGAGCTGCCTGGTTACAGGACTTTGAACATCAAAAAGGATGTTACCCTGTTAAGGGATTTTTACAATGAACTGATTAGGTCCACCCTAATGAAGGGATTTCAATTGCTTCCTCTACTTAACAAAAGTAATGATCTGATGTGACACTAAAATGTCTGCTTAGATCATATCTCTTTTTCAGTTTGCCTAGCTGTTGATCTCTACTACCTTTGTGTCTGTAGGTCTTCTCTCAGAAGATGTCTCTTTTATGCTATATGCAATTGCCAACAATCAAAAACAACTTTCTTGCATCCTATGACCTATTTTTATACAAGAGTTCATCGTCATGAAACCCTTAACTCATAAAACCATGAGGTTGTAAACTCAACAATAAATCATGCGACTAGCAGTTAAGCTTTGCATTCTGATCTAGAGTTTACCTTGCAAGACATCCATAAAAATAAAGCTAACTCATGTTAAAAATCTAACTCCACTTTTGAGCGGTGGATGTCCCGTATAATCCATTTATAACTCAAACTACTCTGCAAAATCTAGTGTGGATCTTTATGTAGTTGAGACCGGTGTAACCTTATTCCCAGTTCAACTTTGTATGCACTCTAAGACCAGTACTGTGTACTTAGATCGGTCTACCAGTGTATTCCCTTTTCTTCAACTGCCGGTGCATACACTGTGTTTCTAGTCTACCGGTGTCTTCTAAGTAATGTGAGTGACGGTGACCTTTTACCGGTGCATGGTGTTTGTGAATTTACACTAATGACAATCTTAAATTGCTAACACTTGGTCATAGCATGATCTAAAAATACCACCGAACCTTCGCAAAAACTGAATCAACCATACCGATTCTCACCGAAGCAATAACTCAACCTCGTACACAAGAATATTGAAATACTAGCACTTGATAAATTAGTCATAACTTATTCAAAACATAACATTAACTTTTGTGATTAGACATTCATCAACTACAGACATATATCAAACACCAACTAGGATCATAGCAAAAGATCTTCACCATAGCACCTAAATAACTAAAATTTTCTTTACTGAACATACTAAACACACTATCTGCAACAAAAATAGTATGTTGATATCAATGAAAAAACATTAATGTTAGCACACATAAACAAGGTCTAATAATAAATCTCTGACATGCTCAACAATCTTCTAACAATCTCCCCCTTAGCATTGATGGAAACATATGAAGTGAAAAACCTATCAATGCACAAAGACATCAATATATCCACCTGATCACTCTGAGATATATCCACCTGATCACTCTAAAATACATCCACCTGATCACTCTAAATATCCAACTTCAAACCTCTGAACACAATCTTTCCTTATCACAATCTGATTTTTCTCTATTTTTCACACAATTTCTCCCCCTTTAACATCAATAGAAAAGGGCCAAAGACATCAAAAAGAAATGTAATCACCTCAAAAGACATAATAGATAATTGATTCTCATCAACCTATCACAAGACTGCTCCCCCTCAGGAGAAGTCCCCAAACTCATCAATCCAAAGAATAATATTCTGATAGATTTCTAGACTGGTGTCATCCCTAGCACCAATAGCTCTGATCTAGAGGGGCCAAAACCCCAATCTTATCTCTGAGATACTCAAATGTATCCTTCAATAAAGCTTTTGTAAAGATATCAATAATTTGTTCCTTAGTAGACACATACTCTAGTTTTACTTCTTTTTCACTAACCTTATCCCTCAAGAAATGATACTTAATAGAAATATGTTTTTCATTTGAATGTTGTACAGTTTTTTTTGAAATATTTATAGCACTAGAGTTATCACAGTAAATAAGAATTGCTTCATCAATGTTTATCCTCAAATCCTTCATCATTTTCTTCATCCAAATAACTTGATTACAATTTATAGCAGCAACAATGTGCTCAGCTTTAGCAATGGATTGAGAGATACAATCTTGTTTCTTACTAGTCCAAGAGAGATTAGTTTCCTACCCAAAACAAATGCATCACCACTTTTACTTTTCATGCCATCCACATTACCTTCCCAATCAGCATTATTATATGCACTCGAGGTAAAATCATCATCTTTTCCATACCACAATATGTATTCAATTGTACCTTTCAAGTATTTTAAAATTCTCTTGACAACAACCATATGTGATTCCTATGATTCTAATTGAAATCTTGCAACAATTCCAATTGCATTTGATATGTTTGGTCTAGTATGAGTTAGATATTGCAATCTTCTAATCATAGATATTTATCTTGTCTAATTTGCACAAGAGGATTCATCATTCTTAGTCAATTTGTAACCAATAACCATAGGAGTCCCTACCGATTTTGAATCTTCCATACCAAATTTTTTCAACAATTCTCTAACATACTTGGACTGTGCAATAAAACTTCCTTTATCTAGCTATGTAATTTGCAATCTAGGAAAGAATTTCATCTCACCTATCATAGACATCTCAAATTCTTTTTGCATTTCATAAGCAAAACCTCCACTCAACTCATCATTACCACCAAATATGATATCATCAAAAAAAACTTCAACAATTAAGATATTATCATCAAGTATTTTGAAGTATAAGTTACTATCTGTAGTACCTTTGCTGAATCCAATCTTTATCAAATACCTGTCCAATCTAGCATACCAGGCTCTAGGGGCTTGCTTCAAACCATACAATTCTTTCTACAATTTACAAACCATATCTCCTTCCTCGATTAGTGGAAATCCATCAAGTTGCTCAATGTAAACATCTTCCTCTAACTCACCATTAAAAAATGCAGACTCAACATCCATATGATATACCTTAAATTTTCTAGAAGTTGCATATACAAGAAGTAATTTAACAGCTTCAAGTCTATCTATAGGAGAAAAGGTCTCTATAAAATCAATACCTTCCATTTGAGAATACCCTTTGCAAACCAGTCTTTCTTTATTCTGAATCACCTTTCCATCTTCATTCAACATGTTTTTGAATACCCACTTAGTTCCGATCACATTCTTGTTCATAGGTTTTGGAACAAGAATCCATATCTTATTTTTCTCAATCTGGTCAAGTTCGCATTTCATTGCTTTTACCCAACTTTCAACATTACATGCTTCATTTACATCTTTTGGCTCAAACTCAGATATCAAACATGTTTCATCTCTAGCAATTCTTCCTCTAGTTTGAACACCTCTATTTTTATCACCAATAATAGCATATTCATAAATCCTTACATACAGTGGAGTCTTTGAAATAGACTTTGTAGCGAATCCTTTAGTATCAACATCATCCTCATTTTCCACATGTTCATTTTGTTCTTTCAGATCATTCTGATTATGATTATGATTCTACACTTCCATAATCTGATTATCCTCTTCAAGTATGTCATACCTGTAAGTTCTCTCAGATCTCTGCACATTTTCATCATCTCTGACATTTTCACTTTCAACAATATTTTTTAGTCTATAATTATAACATTTATATGCATTGCTCTTAGTAGAATATCAAAGAAATATCTCTTCATCACTTCTAAGATTAAACTTTCCAATATCCTCATCTCTCTTAATATAACACTTTCTTCCAAAAATTCTAAAATACTTCACTGTAGGAACATGACCAAACCAAAGTTCATAAGGTGTCTTATTGGTTCCTTTCTTTATTTGTACTTGATTCAAAGTGTATATTGTAGTGTTCACTGGTTCTCTCCAATAGATCTACAGAATATTTCCTTCAATGATCATAGTCCTAGTTGTCTCTAGAATAGTTCTATTCATTCTCTTTGCAACACCATTCTGCTATGGGGTTCACAGAGCAGAAGTCTTCCTTTTTATACCATGTTTTTCAGAAAAAACATAAAACTCACTAGATATGAATTATCCACCTATGTCCGATCTTAGGCACTTAAATCTCTATCTAGACTTAGTCTCTACCATCATCTTGAATATCTAAAATTTCTAAAAGGCTTATGATTTCTCTTTCAAAAAGGTAACCCGCATTATCCTTGAATAGTCATCAATAAATAACATAAAGTATCTATCTCCATAATAGCTTCTTGTCTTACTAGGACCACACAAATCAGTATGCACCAAATCTAGCAATCCACTTGAAAAATATGTCTTATTCTTAAAAGTAGATCTAGTTAGTTTACCCAATTGACATTCTTTGCACATATTATCAAGCTTTATCAGCTTAGGTGAATCTCTTACAACATTATTAGTGTTAACCTTCACCATATTATCAAAATTCACATGACAAAATCTTCTATGCCACAACCAACTATCATCAATCTTAGAAACCAAGCACTTATCCTCAATAGTTTTCAAATGAAATAGATTACCTCTAGTTTGTGTGCCGGATGCAATTAGATTTCTTGTGCTTCTAATGATTTTACACTTCCCTTCCATGAATTCCAATCAATAGCCCTTATCCAGTAGTTGTCCAACACTCAATAAGTTAAGTCTTAAACCTTCAACATACAAGACATCATCGGTACTATTCTTATCATTAAGCATGATAGATTATTTTCCCTAATAAAACAAAGATTGTTGTTACCGAATCTAACAACACCACCATCATAATTTTCAAGCTTTAGAAACTTATCTTTATCACCGGTCATGTGATGTGAGCATCCACTCTCAATGACCCATTCATTTATTTTATCAACATGCGAAACTAAATCTTTCTCTTCTTTAGGATTATCACTTTTAATAGCAATAAACACAATCTCTTCTTCATCAACAAAGTCATCATTAGTTACACCTTCAACACAAAAAACTTTTATGACCCTTAGAGTAAAATTTCTTAGATTTTATCTTAGATTCCTTAGAAGCTTTATTAGCACATCTAGATGCAATATGACCAATCTTACTACAATTAAAGCATTTAAAAGACAGGTTTCCTTCATACTTACTGGAGCCCTTAGGTAGTCTTTTTGCAATCAAGGTTTCAAGTTCATCAATCCCCCTTTCCTCTTCTATGATCTCTTCCCATTTCTTAGCATAGTGGTTGAAGTTGTCTTTAGAGGACCTCTCTTCCTTTTCAGACTTAGTCACACGGGCTTTGAATGCAATTTCAACTTTCGAAAGTTCCTTGCTAAGAGTAGTCATCTCATAGGCACAAAGTCTACTAGCCAAAGCTTCTCTTGAAATGTCTCTAATAGTTCTCAATTATTAAATACCTACAACCTTTGTTGGATTAATAATGAAAAGTTAAGGATTGAGAGGGGAGGGATGAATTAGTAGTCCAAAATTTTTTATCTACTTTTCTAACCATTTACCGAATAGAAAACTTTGCATACAACACCATAAAATATAGAAACTAAAACTTGAAAACATAACTCATAACACCATGATTTTTGGTCTCGCAAAAACCCTTGGTCAGAGGGAAAAAATGCACTGGGGATGGTATCCATAATCTGTCACTACTACAGTAAAAAGGTTGCTTGGTTAGAGCTACACATTTTAGCTACTTTTGATAGCTTACCCTGTTAACAATACATACCCTGTTAGGAGTACAAAAGACTTATACCATCTACCTTGCTAAAGGATTTTACAATCTCTAATCTAAAAGATGTACCTTGTTAAAGGTGTTAGGATTAGGTAATACTAAGAGGGGGGTGAATTAGTATTACTGAACTTTGATTTAAACTTTAACCAATTATAAATAAACCATAACACTACTTAAATGAAAAGAACAATAAAACATAACACATAACTCATGACACCATGATTTGTTCTCGAGGAAACCCTAGCCAAGGGAAAACCCTGGTGAGGATGGTACCCACAACTATGCACTAAAATATTATATCCCTGTTAGGAGATCTAGACCTGTTAGGAGCTAATGATTACATAGTACATTTCCTTGTTAAAGGATTATAAAACCCTATTAGGGGTATACAAAGCACATGGTTAAAGGTGGTGAGAAAACAACTCTTACAATAAAAAACTATTACAAAGAGCTCTCCAAAATGTGAACAATGCAAGAACTTATATTGTTTAGATAAATCCAGTTAAAGCTCTATCTCTTATTGATCTTGCATCTGATCTCTTCTCTCAGATCATAACCTTGCTTCATCATCATAATCACAATACATATCACTTTCATAAAAACACTCTATACTTATACAAAAACTGCCATCCAGTCAGCTTCACAAATATCATACAAAACATAATAATTAATCATGTAAAGGGTAAGTATGAAGTCGGCGATCATATATTACCCAAGTGTTAGTAATATACTCTGTTTACCTGACTTAGCATCTTACTATATCCACTAACCTTGCCTTAATCTTTGCAACTACTCATATGCCCCGTTATACTAAATCTCTATCTTCGCATACCTTCAAGTCACTAAATGTCACTGATCTAATCACCAAAAATCATGCACTCTTAACTAAAGCATATACATATCCCAAAATACCTTTGACTAAATTCACAAGCCATAATACCTCATACTTTTCCATCACTAACCAAAATTGTAACACTGTACCATGTTACCCTGATTCTAGACTTAGTCATTTTCATGACTGTGACTCTAGTACTTAACCTTTCATCATGTGATCACTCCAACATAGTGTTTCCATGAATGACAACCCTTAAGTGATCCCTAGTGCTCCACAACACCACTTGCCAACAATCTCTCCCTTTGGCATTGATGGAAACACTTAGAAAAATGACTAAGTGTCAAAATACAACTCTCTTCTTTTCATTTTCTCTTTTCTACTTTTTTTTTGTTTTATACAATCTTTTTCTTCTTCTTACTATTTTTCTTCTCTTCCTTTTAATCTTTACATTTTTCCTCTTTCTCTTCCTCTCCCTTTGACATCAATGGAAAAGGTTCATACAAAAATTTCAAAAACTTAAGCACAAAAAGATTTAGTGCTTACTCACCAGTTTTAAGACATCTTGGAAGGAGTTTTCCAAGGTCTTTACTTCCTCATCCCATGACTTTATCAGTAGCTCACTGACATGGATCAATCCATTCAGTGCATATGATGTGGTCTTTGTTTCCTAAAGCTTAGTAGGTGTAGACAAGGTCATTGATCCTGCAACCTTTTCCATCTCTGAAAGATGAGTCTCAAGCATTGAGAACTTAGGGGTCAATAGGCTTCTTAGCAAGACAAATCTGTCTACAACTCTCCCTTTCTCCATTTCCACTACACTAATCTTGTCTAAAAGCCTAGATGTCTCTTTATCTATTTCAGCTAGAGTTAGTGAAGATGATTCACAACTATACATCAAAATGTCAAGAGTAGCCCTATCCTTGGCTATAATCTCCTCAATGTTATTTACATGCCTACAAGTTATCTAGTAGCTATAAATTTTCCTGCCTTGTGCTACACAACTCTTGACCTTAAGAGTAGTCACCTTGAGAATTTCTAAGTCCCATGAAATGGAATGACATACTTCTCTCAACTTCATCTCCAAAAAAAATTTCTATGCCTTGTCTTCTGTAGTCTTTAGCAACGAGTCAAAGTGACTATCAAAGCTATCCAATACTGTACCAAGATTTTCAGCTTCATCCTTTTCTTGAAAGATAATTGGTGCAGGAAGTAGTTTGTTTACTATTTCAATAGCCCTAGACATTACCTTTATTCTTTTGTCCCCTTTCTATACTGACCTTTCTTTAGCCTTGGTGAAGTCCATGAAGGATAGCCTCATAAGATCATCCTCATCCATACTGTCTACATCAGAACTTGTTGGTTTGGCCATACTTGCCAACAATAAAGAGGTGTCCAATTTAACCTTGGAAACTTTTTCTGTTTTGGTCTCTTCTTCCTGATGTATTTCCTTCTCTTATACTTTCTCCTCTATTTTATCTTCCTCTATCTGTTCTTGTTCTCCAACTTCCATCGCACTATCTAAATTATCCATAAATAGATCACTTATATCATGTGAAGTGTGAAGGGTCACATGCACACTATAGACAAAGAAATCTGGTTGCATGTTGTCTTGTACACTTTCATCCACTACTTTGGAACTTTCTCCCAAACCCAAAGATGTAGGCTTGGCGACCTTGGGAGGTGATGTCTTCTTTGGCATATCACTCATTAGGAACTGATCTAATTCCTTCTGATTGTCCTCAATCACCTCATCATATTTCTTGGCTATTATTTTTATTAGTTTGGCCTTTGTCCTCAGCAAGGGTTTCAATGCATTTATAATCCTTTCCCTTTCTTGTATTGAGACAATAGGTAGCATGTACTCAATAGCTTTGTTCCTTATGTTTTCATTTTCTTATTATGCCAACTGCTTCCTGATTTCCATTTTGTTGTATAGTTCTTTAGGGATACTCCCTTCAATTTCTAACAAGTTTTTCTTGAAAACTAAGAGATACTCAATGATAGTATCTTCAATGAGTGACTGATTCTCAGAATCATATCTCTCATAATACTTGTCCATTGTTTTTAGGTTTCCATCTTTAATCACTCTTTTCTATAGTGACTTAAGGCCAGGTTTCCACAAGGTTTGTGGATCCCTTGGTGCTACTTTTTCTTCTTCTTTCTCAAGAACCTTTTCCTCTTTCTTCTTCCTCTTCACTTCTACTTATTTTTCCTTAGGATTGTCTTGCTTACTAGATCTTGTAGATCTTCTGGGAATGATTGCAGGCATAATTTCTTGTACTACCTCCTCTTGTGTAGTTGATAAATCAACAATATCAACAGTAGGAGTTTTTGTCTTTTCTTCTTCTAAAGGAATAGAAGTATCAATAGCCATGCTCGAAGATGCTCCCATCTTATTTCTCATGTCTATCAACTGATTTTTAGTGATTCCTACTTTAGCAGTGACATCCTCCACAATTTTACTGATTTTCCTTTCCCTTGTTACTTTTTCTTGTTCTTATCTGACTTTTTCATATTTCTCTATGTATGTTCCCCATCTTTCTTGTGTAGGGTATATTTCTGCTGCTAGTATATGCTCTACCTGCATGGTTAGAACCTCAACACATACTTCATATCCCATGGGGTAACACCATTTCATCCTTGGTTCCACTGCCTCAAAATAGACACAATCAGTTCAAACAATGAAACAGATAGTGTCCTCATACTTCTCAACAATATTCTCAGCTATTCTATACATTTCCTTGATTTTCCTTTGTAAGATTTTTTTCATGGAAAATAGTTCTGATGCAGGAGCATCCTGGGTGTAAGAGCAATCTTGCATCACCCAAAAATATTTATATTTTTGTATTCAATAAGGGCTATCTTGTGCAAAGTTGTTATTTATGGAAACTTGCTATTTTTAGTACGTTGGTCATACGATCTCAGAATGTTCTGATTTTACATGTGGAGGTTCATCTCAGTCATATTAGCCTGCCAGTAAAGTTTCATGGCTAGATCAGGTCTAGTTTTGAAGATATTGAAGATTTTCGGTATTGGTAGCAGGGTAAAAAAACTTTGAGCTCAATTTTGAAGGCTTTAGAGGCCCCAGATGAGGTTGAAAATTTGGGTGATAGGCACTTGTGCAAGTCAAGCCTGTAGAGCACTTTGTGACCTTTCTGAAATGGGGTTATAATAGTCAATCAGGTCAACTGGTGATGACTTATGGTCTCCGGAAGTCGGGCCACCTGAAATGGCAGAAAATAATTTTCCTTCAAATTTTATGTTCAGGTTTCAAAAGTTATTTTGAGCTGACTTTGATGTAATAAATTGAAAAATAAAATAATTCTAAGTTTGGTCGGCCCTAAGGGCTAAATTTTTGGAACCTTCTCGGGCGGTGGAAAATGCCTATATAAAGAAGGCCCGTAGTGTTGTTTAGGATAGCTCTGGTAGTAGATCTGGGTATTGATTCGAGGCTTTGTCCTACAGAATATTGTAAGGGAATACCCATGTGGCTTTGCATATTGTAATTCTAAAAGTTTGTAATTCCACATTTGTGGAGATAATAAGAAGCCAATTTTTTGTTCTTGCATATTGTTGTTGTTTCTCTGTTTCTGTTATGTGTTTTTGGTATTAAGGGGAGCACCCTTCATCAAGTGGTATCAGAGTAGGAGTTCCTAAGTCTGTAAATAGATCACCGATTGTGAGGCAGTTTGCACCAGGACCGTGGGTTAGGGTTTGTGCGTAAATAGATCACCGACTGTGAGGCAGTTTGCGCCAGGACCGTGGTTAGGGTTTTGGCAAGAATCATGAAAATGCCTCCACGAAGGGAATGTGGCAGAAGAGCTGGTATTGTAACACCTAAGGTTAGAGTGCTCCAGAGACAAGTGTGAGCATTGCAAGAGGAGATTCACAGAGGAATGAATCTTAATGTCAAAGACAAAAGTGAGGATGAAGTTGAAGAAGAAGATCAAGAAGGAGAAGTCAAAGTTGTGAACCAGGAGGAAGAAAGACTTTTTTGAGCCATTTCCAAGATCGGGAAAAGACCTAAGATTGAGGTTCTTGCATTTTTAGGAAATCTAAACCCAGAGGAGTTGATCGACTGGATCAATGAATGTGAAGAATATTTTGAGTATGAAGATATCGAGGATCCTGATAGGGTCAAATTCACGAAGGCCAGACTGAAAGGTCATGTGAAGATCTGGTGGAAAGTGATTCAATTGGAATGAAATAGAAGAGGGAAAGATAAAATCACAAGATGGGATCGAATGGTGGATAAATTAAAGTAGCAGTTCATTCCTGTTGATTATGAGCTTGACCTACTAAAGAAGATGCAAAGTTTGAAGCAAGAAGGAAGATCTGTTCAGGAGTATACAGAGGAGTTCTATCGAATCCTCATCAGAACAGGCCATGCAGAAGTGGATAAGGAGAAAGTTTCCTATTACCTTAATGGGTTGAGGCTGAGCATTCAGAAAGAGCTGAATCTAGTTTGAATGAATAGTATTGAAGAGGCATACCAATTTTCCCTAAAAGTAGAGGAAAAACTGAACAAGAAGTTTGAAAGCAGACAAAATGGAAGAGGTCGCGATGGACAATCTAGTGGACAGTCATATGTAGGCTGAAATGAAGATCTGAAAAAGAAGGATGAGGCCAGTAGCAGTCAAAATCAAAGAGGAAACAATTCCAATCATTTCCAAGATCAGAACAATAGAGATCAAAGAGGAAGAGGACAAGGTTTAGGAAGAGGAGGCTTCCGTGGAACATGTTTTCACTGTGGAGAAGAAGGTCATAGGGCATTTGAATGTCCTCAATGCCAAGGAAGGACGGATAGGAGGAATGAAGACCAGGCCAGAGTTGCACATGTAGATGAAGATGCCAGATCATCAAATTTTGAAGATGCTAAAAGATGAGAAACGTTGATTAACAGAAGAGTCCTGTTGAGTGGTGAGAATGAACCTGAGCAAAGGAGGAGTCTGTTTCGCACTAGATGCAAGTGTGAAGGTAACTACTGTGATGTGATTATTGATAGTGGAAGCATTGAAAATTTGGTGTGAGAAAAGATGGTGACAAAGTTGAAGCTCAAGAGATAGAAACACCCACATCCATATCAGATTACCTGGGTGCAGGATGACCACAAGGTCATGGTCAGTAAATAATGCCTAGTAAAGTTCAAGATTGGTGGGTACCATGATGAGGTACTATGTGATATCATACCTATGGATGCATGTCACATGTTGTTGGGTAGGCCATGGTAGTTTGACAGATGTGTTGTACACGATGGTCATGCGAATACCTATTCCCTGATAAAGGATGGAGTGTGACATAAGCTAAAGCCACTGAAGGAGACTGAAGAAAAGGTATGTGGTAATGTAAGAATAAATTTTGTTGATGGAAGGAAATTCCTAGATGGTATGAGGCATGAGCATGTGTGTTTTTCTTTAATTCCAAAAGCTAGTTAAGAGGAAGTAGAGGATGTACCTATAGAGGTTGTAGATTTGTTGAATGAGTTTCAGGATATTGTATCTAATAATGTACCTGATGGATTACCACCGGTAAGGAAGATCAGTCATCAGATGGATTTGATTCCAGGAGCTAGTTTTCCAAACAAGGCAGCACATAGAATGACACCAGGATAAAATGAAGAGTTGAACAAACAAGTACATGAGTTATTGCAGAAGGGGTTGATTTGAGAGAGTCTGAGTCCCTATGCTATACCAGTGGTATTAGCACCAAAGAAGAATGGAGAATGGAGGATGTGTACAGATTCTAGAGTGATAAACAAGATCACAATCAAGTACTAGTTTCCATTGCCACGAATGGATGATATTATGGACTGTTTAAGTGGGGCTGTGTATTTCTCAAAGATAGATCTGAAGAGCGGATATCACCAGATTTAGATCAGAGAAGGAGATGAATGGAAGACTTCCTTCAAGACAAAGGAAGGACTATATGAGTGGTTAGTCATGCCTTTTGGGCTAACCAATGCACCGAGCACTTTCATGCGGCTCATGAACGAGGTTCTGAAAGAATTTTTGGGTAAGTTTGTCATTGTTTACCTAGATGATATTTTGATCTTTAGCAAGACATTGGAGGAACATATGATGCATATTCGTATGGTGTTTGAGAAGGTGAGGATTTTGCAGAACATTTGAAGAACATCCATGAGGAGGTGAGGAAGCATATTACCAAGATGAATGTGCAGTATAAGGCTAAGGCAGATGAGAAAAGGAGGCATAAGGAATTTTAGGTTGGAGATGAAGTCATGGTTCATTTGTGGAAGGAGCGATTTTCGGTTGGTACATATAACAAGTTGAAAATGAAGAAGTTTGGGCCATGTAAGATACTGAAGAAGCATGATTCAGGAAATGCATATGAGGTAGAATTACTGAGCTAAATATTTCACCAGTGTTTAACATTTCAGATCTGACAGAGTATCATGAGGGAGGTGTTGAAGATGAGATCACAACACAATGGAGTATTCTAGCAACTAGTTCAAATACCAAAGAGATTGAGGATATACTAGATAGTTGTGTTGGCAGAAGCACAAGGAACAAGACATATGAAGAATATCTAGTCAAGTGGAAAGGATGACCTATTGAAGATTCATCATGGTTGACAAAGGAGGAGGTTAACCATCTTGGTTTTCCTCTGCACACCTGAGTTGTGATAGGGTCACTTCTCAAATTACCCTGGGTTTTTGATGCAGGAGCATCCTGGGTGTAAGAGCAATCTTGCATCACCCAAAAATATTTATGTTTTTGTATTCAATAAGGGCTATCTTGTGCAAAGTTGCTATTTATGGAAACTTGTTGTTTTTAGTAAGTTGGTCATACGATCTTAGAATGTTCTGATTTTACATGTGGAGGTTCATCTCAGTCATATCAGCCTGCTAGTAAAGTTTCATGGCTAGATCAGGTCTAGTTTTGAAGATATTGAAGATTTTTGGTATTGGCAGCAGGGTACAAAAACTTTGAGCTTAGTTTTGAAGGCTTTAGAGGCCCTGAATGAGGTTGAAAATTTAGGTGACAGGCGCTTGCACAAGTCAAGCCTGTAGAGCGCTTCGTGGCCTTTCTGAAATGGGGTTATAATAGTCAATCGGGTCAATTGGTGATGACTTATGGTCTCTGAAAGTCAGGCCACCTGAAATGGCAGAAAATAATTTTCCTTCAAAATTTCTATTCAAGTTTCAAAAGTTATTTTGAGCTGACTTTGATGTAATAAATTGAAAAATAAAATAATTCTAAGTTTGGTCGGCCCTAAGGGCTAAATTTTTGGAACCTTCTCGGGCGGTGGAAAATGCCTATATAAAGAAGGCCCGTAGTGTTGTCTAGGACAGTTCTGGTAGTAGATCTGGGTATTAATTCAAGGCTTTGTCCTACAAAATATTGTAAGGGAATGCCCATGTGGCTTTGCATATTGTAATTCTGAAAGTTTGTAATTCCACATTTGTGGAGATAATAAGAAGCCAATTTTCTGTTCTTGCATATTGTTGTTGTGTTTCTATTTCTATTATGTGTTTTTGGTATTAAGGGGAGCACCCTTCATCAAGTTCACCATCAACCTAATTTTTGTCTTGTCTCCTATAGCTCTCTAAAATCTGAATCCCAGTAGGTACATCTTCTTTCCATGCCCTAGGGTGCATGCCAAGAAACTTGTGAATGATGTGGATGTACATATGGACTAACAAGGACCCAAACCTAAATGTTTTAGTCTTATCTTTCTTTATCACTTTTACATTTTCAAGGAATTGATGTACAAGTACTTCATAGAGGTTATATTTCTTATTTTCCTTCACCATTTTGTATGCCATCATAACAAATCCAACTGATATAGAGTTTGGTCTACTACTATAAAACAACTTGTAACCCAACAACATTGCTACCAACCTAACATCTTGCTAAAAGATGACATTGACTGTCATCGCCCTCTTATCCCACTTGGAATGGGTTAGGGTTTCTGCCTATTTTCTCAAATTCTTTTCTGATACAGGTAGGGCTCCTTCATTATCAATGCATGTAATCTCATGAATCATCCGTGCACAAATATTTACTAGTTGTTCTCCAATCCAAAGAAATTTATCATGGATTTTGCTAAGGATGATCTTAAACCATTCAACTTCTTTGAATTCTGTGAGTAGGGTTAACTTAATGATAGATTTATCTTGTAGGTGTTTGAATTCTTCTACCATGGATCCATCTTCTTCTATCATACTATCCAATTCATTGTAAATGTTTACATCTCCAATGATTTCATACTTGCAGTGTATGTATTCCCTAATGTCTTCTACGTGCAACATGCCTACGGGGGTTTGTGAAAATGCTCCTTCCGGATCATCCTCAAAAGACTTGAATGGATGTCTCTTGAATTTGTACCTAGGTCTATCCATGACATCATAAACCACTGGTGCATCCATAATTTCTCTATGAGTATGGGTATAAATACCTTAAACATGCTTGAATCCGACACTTTGCTTCATGTGATCATGAAATATTTTTGCTAGATGACTGCAATCCTTCACAACTCTGCTCTCCTTAGTCACTGATAATCAAAAGATGTAAAAATGATATCTTCCAAACCTTTTTATCTTTCACGAGTTGAGTGAGTGCATTAAACACAAGTAGCTCAACTTCGCATCCCGTCTAGTCAACATAAAACTTGAAAACACACAAAATGAATCTCCAAGTGTTGCATTCTCATCCACAGGCTCCAAACTATCTGCACACACCATACCTAAGATCGCATGATCTTACTCCACATATATAGGGGCTGGATATATTCTGTTATCTGCATCCAACGCTCCCCTTAAGGCCATGTGACCTTCTAGGTTGATGCCTCAAAGAAATCATCATGCGAAGACACAGTATCATCAGTTGTCTCTCCCTGAATTGATGCCTTGTTTAAAAGTTTTACATTCCATATCTTGTCATCCTCCTTGCTCTCTGATTTCTTGAATTGATTCTCAAATTTACTCATGTATTTATTAAGACTCTTACCACTATCACCAACATTCTTTCTTATAACCATAGGAGGTGGTCCTCTCAATTCACTAGATCTTCTTGGTCCTCTTATGTTGTCCTCTCCATTGTATCTTCAAAACTTCACAATGTCTCCAAGGTTGTTGCATTTGTAACATGTAGGAGGTCTCCTTCTATCTTGATTTACTTGAAGTTTACAATACCTTGCAATGTGTCTGAAGTTGTTGCATTTTTGACATGTTATATTGGCTGTTGATTCTTCTCTGACATAGTCTTTCTTATACCTAGATTGATCTAGTTTTCTGCAATCTTCTTTCTTGCATCCATAGTCATAACAGTTAAAACAATAGCTGGTAAAGGGTTTAGAGGTAGCTTTACTTATGAAATCTCTTTTCATGTGTCCAAATTTGTTGCATCCAGAGCATATACGTCTGAAAGGTTTGAACTATTCTTTAGGTTCTTCATGAGTAGGTCTTTCTTCATTCTTTTCTCTACTTGCTTCTTCATTGGTTTTAGAAATTTCTGCTCCATTGAATCCAACTCCATTCATGTCTCCTTTAGGTTCTATCTTTCTCTTTTCTCATCAATTTTGTCGTTGCTCATGTGCAACTTCTCAATGTGTAATTTGGCTTGAGTGAGTTCACCTTTAATGATCTGATTGTACTCATCCAATTCCTGACATTTATCTTTGTAGTGGTCATGTTTAGTCTTCATTAGTCCTATCTTCTCATTTGCTACTTTCAGTGATTCTTCAACTTTGTTCCTAGCATCCTTTTCATGTTGAATCTCTTTTATCATCAAAAGATTGATCTCCTCTTTTTCTTGCTCCAACCTCTTCACTTGATCTGATGTATCATTGTCTAAATCTTCTTGGATCTTGTCCATAAGATCTTGTTTTTTATTTCTTGAAGCTTCCAGTTGTTCCTTTAGTTTCCTGATGAATCTTTCTGCTCTTCTCAATTTGAATTTCAGTATTCCATTCTTAACCTTCTCTTTGTCTAGATCTTCAAGTTTTGCTTCAAAGTTCTCTTGCAAACTGTCTGAATCCATTCTGATCTCCCTTAAGTTGTTAGGCTTTCTCTCCAAGGGCCAATAGCTTTGATACCAATTGTTAGGATTAGGTAATACTGAGAGGGGGGGGGTGAATCGATATTATTGAACTTTGATTTAAAATTTAACCAATTATAAATAAACCATAACACTATTGAAATGAAAAGAACAATAAAACATAACCATAACTCATGACACCATGATTTGTTCTTGAGGAAACCATGGCCAAGGCAAAACCCCGATGGGGATGGTACCCACAACTATGCACTAAAATATTGTATCCCTGTAAGGAGATCTAGCCCTGTTAGGAGCTGATGATTACATAGTACATTTCATTGTTCAAGGATTATAAAACCTTGTTAGGGGTATAAAAAGCACCTGGTTAAAGGTGGTGAGAAAAAAAATCTTACAATAAAAAACTATTACAAAGAGTTCTCCAAAATCTGAACAATACAAGCACTTATCTTGCTTAGATAGTTCCAGTTATAGCTCTGTCTCTTACTGATCTCGCATCTGATCTTTGTTCTCACATTCACAACCTTGATTCATCATCATTATCACAATACATATCACTTTCATAAAAGCACTCTATACTTATACAAAAACTGTCATCCAGTTGGCTTCATAAATATCATACAAAACATATTAATTAATTATGTAAAGGGTAAGTATGAAGTCGATGATTATATATTACCCAAGTGTCAGCAATATAATCCATTCACCTGTCTCTTACTGATCTCACATCTGATCTCTGTTCTTAGATTCACAACCTTGATTCATCATCATAATCACAATACATATCGCTTTCATAAAAGCACTCTATACTTATACAAAAACTGCCATCCAGTCAGCTTCATAAATATCATAAAAAATATAATACTTAATTATGTAAAGGGTAAGTATGAAGTCGGTGATCATATATTACCCAAGTGTCAGCAATATACTCCATTCACCTGACTTAGCACGTTACTATATCCGCTAACCTTGCCTTAATCTTCGCAACTGCTCATATGCCCTGCTATACTGAATCTCTATCTTTGCATACCTTCAGGTTACTAAATCTCACTAATCTGATCACCAAAACTCATGCACTCTTAACTGAAGCATATACATATCCCAAAATACTTTCAACTATCTTCACAGGCCATAATACCTCATACTTTTCCATCGCTAACCAAAACTGTAACACTGTACCCTGTTACCCTAATTCTGGACTTAGTCATTTTCATGACTTTGACTCCAGTACTGAACCTCTCATCATGCGATCACTCCAGCATAAGTGTTTCCATGAATGACAACCCTTAAGTGATCCCTAGTGCTCCACAACACCACTTGCCAATAAAAGGATTTACAAAATAAGACCTATTAGGACCTACCCGGTAAAGGGATTTTACAACTCTAATTACAATATAACTCAGTACTAAATATGTCTCTAATAATGCATCAACATATGATTTTTAGACTCAATGTGCTCAATAACATTTTACCTCATTTTGTATTTCAATCACAATTCAACTTCTGTACTCAGTAGCCTCAAATCTGATTCACATTCATAGTTCTTCTCTTACTGCTCTATTACTCGATAGCTTCACATCACCATCACATCAGCTTTGAATTATTCTCTGATTCTGCTCATCACTTTCTCTCTAACTCTCTCTCTCTCTAATCTTCATACACTATCCTTTATATACTTGATCTAGAAGTGATGGAAATGTTCTAGATTCTTCTCCTTAAATGATGATAGCATTGGTTACATCTCCAATGTATATATTCTATTTAATTTCCATTGGTGGATCTTATGTTGTAATGATGTGCAATCATCTTTGTTTATATCTCCAACATTTTACCAAATGATCTTCTTGAAATCTATAAAAAAAAATGTTTGGTGTCTAGATTCAATGTATCTATTATAATTTGTTATGTCAGCTTGTGTTACTCAATAACACATTTTATTCTTGCTCAGTAACATGTGTACTCTCATCTCGGTAACTATCATGCGATGCTCAGTGTCTGCCTTGCTCTGCTCGGTACTTGTCTCTCATTTGCCTTTATCGACTAACTTGTTTTCTTTATCGATTGACTTTGACAATGCAATATGACTTTAACAAAACTAACAACAAAAAAATAACTCTTTAGGAGTATCAATCTCCCCGTTTGGCATTAGTTTGACATCTTTGTTAAAAACTTCAAAGTCATCAAAATTTTGTCCTTCAAAATTTGACCATGTATAAAACATTAAGCTCTATATATAACTTATAACTCCAGAAATTCATAACTCCTTATAACTCCCCATGTGATAATAATTCCTATATAATGTACAAACTCTATACACACACACATATATATATTACCCTTTTTGATAAATATGCCAAAAAAAAAATTACTTATTGGGATCTGGTGGAGGAATCTTCTCAAAAATTTGTTGATATCTCTTCTTGGCATCTTCTAGGATGTCTGCCATGATTCCTTTAGTGTTTGCAACACCACAATTTTCTCACCAATATCCACTACTAGGATAATCATGCTATCCATAACACTGATGTCAGAGGTATTCACCAAATCCTTTACCTTGTGTATATGTTTCTATAAGAATTCAATTTTGGGAATCAAAATTGCTTGCAGCTCCATAAGTTCCATTCTTATCTTGTTCTCTTCTTTTCTTAGCTCATGTTGCATTCCCATTAAATGTTGTAGCCTCTTGTGATAAACTTGAAATGTTCCAGCCTCAGTTGTGACCTTCATCAGCTGCTCGATCAACTTTTTCTCAACAGACCCATCTTTCTTTTTAATTTCCTTAGTAAAATTTGATAGAAAACAAATCTTTTAAAATAATGAAAGAATGTTATTTAACTTACTTTCCAATTCTTCAATCATCTCAAAAAGTGATACCTTATCCAATGCAATAGATTGAAGTAAATCTTCAATTATTTTAGTTTTCATTTTCTTCCTATGCACTTGCATTAGATATTTGGTGGTCTCTATACCAGGTTATTTTATTTTCTATACTAGTTCATCTAGTTGAATCAATAGGCTTCTCTTCTCATTAACATTAGCATCAAGAATAATCTCCTACAATATATCTTTGACACTTTCTAGCACATCTGTCTTTTGCTTCTTTGCTAGCATTTTGTCTTGGGCTGCTTTCAGTTTTAGTAGATCTCCGAATTCAGATAATTCTTTAGGACTAAGTGAGGAGATATCTACCTTTGGTATTACTATAGGTTGGCTAAAGTCAACTTTTCTTTCTCATGCTTCCTTTTCTTTGACTTTTTCTTCTCAACTTGTATACTTTCACCAGTAGAAAACTTTGGGGAATGTGATGCCTTCATTGTATCAAATGTAGTAGCTATAGTGGTATCTTCAGTTCTTTCTTCTCTTTCTTCTTCTTGATTTTCTTCTTTCTTTTCTTCTTGTTTCAACTTTTCCTTCTCTTTATGAATTTCCTCATTCATCTCTTCTACTTGCTCCTTTTGCTTCTCCTTATCTTGCTTGTCTTCATGCGGCTATTTTCTTAAGGTCTTGGTAGAAGTAACCCGGTCGGTATTCTAATTTGTATTTGTCTTGGTTTCTTTATTGTCCACGGTTTCCTTTTGTTCAGTCTCCTTTCCATATTTGGTAGTTTTCTCTTCTACATCAGTAGGAATATCTTGGACAACTTCATAAATAACCTCATGAATCTCAAGAAAAATAAATACTTGCTCTAGACCTGGATCTTCATCCATCAACTTAACAGTAGAAAAATCATTAGTTTCCATTTGTTTGACATCCTTGTCCTCCCTGACCATGACATCTTCATCATGTTTGATTTCTTCAACTAGGTCCTTGTCAATGATATCCTCAATATTCACTTCATCTTTTTCTATTGTTAAGTCAATATGATCTGACTTACCTTGTTGTGCCTCAGTCAAGGTTGACTAGTTAGGAAAGAAGATTTTTCTCCATATAACAACATTTTCCTTTTGTACTACTTCTAGTTCTCCTACCATGATCCTTAATGATCTACTTTTTACAAGAAATATTTTTGAGTGATCTTTCAATGCTTCCTTGATCTCAACTACTAACAATTCAGGTATAGTAATTGCTAGATATCTTTCCATCATTTTATTTTTAGAAGTCATTGCATACTTCCATCTGGCATCAATTTTCTTGTAAGTTCATCAGGTAGTCAGTTGGCCACTTCAACCAATATTATCCTTAATTTATGCAATGTGAAGACAACTACCTCTTCTATCTTTTTGTTATCTTCATCACTCCTTGTTTCATACATGGCATATTTAAATCTAGCAAAACCTCCATAATTCTTAAGATTTTCAATAAATTCATCTAGGTTTTTTGGTTTAGAGGGATGGCTTTGCACAACTTTAAGTTTTCTTAAGTCTTTAAACCTAGTTTCACTATCTTCTTGTAGTTTCATCTTTCTCCTCGGTCTATTTGATGTTTTTTTTCCCTCACATAAGTCTTAAGTTTCAATAGGTCTAGCTCAAATTTCCTCTTCTCCCTTAGTAGAAGTAGACCTTGTCAATGGTCTTGTCTCTTCAGGGCTCGGTGATTCCTTTTCACTTTAGTTTTCTTTCCCTTGACTTTAGATGGACCTACCTCTTCTTCTTCAACACTGACTCCTAGATTTTTTGATAAGTTACTAATCATTCTAATTATTTTTCTCTGAGCCTTAGGTATCAATATACCTATTTTTATCTTGATGCAAGGCAGGGCAGGATGAAGGGCCAAAGGCACACCTTGATCACAACCCTCCTTGCAGAGATAACACACATGGAAGAAAATACATGAGAGAGAGAGAATGAAGATGGATCTATTATTATTCATAAAATCACCTCATACATGTCAGGCTATAAGGCCTTCTCGATTATGCCCAGATACCTTCAAATTCAATTACAACAGTCCTCCAACATGTAAGGATATAGAAAACTATCTTCTACCAACTAACTCTCTAAACTGATACCTCCAACCGATACTCCTATCTTCCTCTCCTCTAAAACTACAACCAACTACTCCATATATACAAGAGGCTACCAAAACAATTCGACCTTCATATCCATCATTAGTGGAAGGAATGACCAGATCTAGGTCCAGACGCTTCCTAACGATCGATACCAACATTAACTCTACGACCAAAGTTAAATGCACAAGTCGGCCTCAACAAGAAATCAAAATAAACTACTCAATAAAGCAAGGTCACCGAGTGCTAGGAAATAACTGACCAACTTGGACAAAGAAGGAACCGAGCAACACAAAAAACTCAAACTTATTTTTGGTGACATAGGATTGTCAAGGACCCGAGATGCTCCTACATCAGACACCTGGGGTTTTTTGAAATGATTCTCCGAATCATACAACACGTATAACTTGAGCTGGATCCAACTTAGATTGTGAGATCCACGAACTGTCTTCAATTGGTCTAGTTTTCCACTTTACTAGATATTCCATATATCATTTTCCTCTTGTGCTTATGCCAACTCTATGTTCCAAAATCTGCTCAACTTCTTTTGTCTACTTCTTAGGATAATCATTTGGAACTATCATGTCTTCATCAGGTTCATAATACTCAAATAAATATACAATGTTGAATATAGGTTATATATCCATGTCATCAAGTAATTCATTCTCATAAGAATTTCCATTGTCAAATCTCCTCAATATCTTGCAAGGACCAAATTTCATTTTCAATTTCCCATATGTTCCAATAGGAAATCTTCCTTTCTTCAAGTGTACCATTACTTCATCCCCAATTGAAAATGCCTTATGTCTTCTTGATCTATTTTCTATGTCCTTATATTTTTTATTACTATTCTCCAACTTATGTTTCATTTCCTCATGCAATGTCTTCATGAACTCAACAAACTTTACTCCTTACACACTTCTCTTTTCTTCACTAGCAATATCCTTCAAATCGGATATACCTCTTAGTTGTATGCCATTAACAATCTCAAAAGGTGTCTTTCCAGTACTCCTATTCACTGAATTATTGTATGCAAACTCTACTTGTGCCAACATAGAATCCCAATTACTCGGTTTATCTCCAACTAAACATCTCAAAATATTACCCAATCTTCTATTCACAACCTCTATCTATCCATCAGTCTATGGCTGAAATGTAGAACTATACCTCAACTCGGTGCCCAACTTTTCCCAAAGAGTCTTCCAAAAGTATCCAACAAACTTACTGTCTTGGTCAGAGATGATACTCCTCGGTAATCCATGCAATCTAACAATTTTCTTAAAGAAAAGATATGTTATATGCACTTCATCTGATGTCTTTCTACATGGTATAAAATGTGCCATCTTAGAAAATCTATCCACAACAACAAATATAGAGTCATTACCTCTTATTGTCTTCGGTAAGCCAAGAACAAAATCCATACTGATATCAATCCAAGGTTTCTCAAGAACATAAATCGGTATATACAATCTAGTATTCTGACTTACTCCCTTTGCAACTTGACAAATTCCACAAATTTTCACAAATTTCTGAACATCCTTATACAATTGCGGCCAAAAGTATTTCTCCTTAAGAAAATTCAATGTCTTGTCAATGCCAAAATGTCCAGCCAAACCACTACTATGTTTCTCCTTTATCAAATTAGTTCTCATTGATCCTCTCGGTATGCACAACTAAATACCTTTAAATAACATACCTTCTTGAATGAAATAGTCTTCCCATTTAGTACTTGGCTGATCTTGAATAGGTGCTCTCCACTTCCTCCATGACTCAAAAAAATTAGGATTAGTTTCATACAAATATTTCATGTCATCAAAACCAAGAACTTCAATTCTCATCTCATTCATCAAAGATCTTCTACTCAATGCATCCGCAACTCAGTTAGTGACTCCACTCTTATGTTTTATCACAAATGTATAACTCTGCAAATATTCAACCCATTTCATATATCTCTGATTTAACTTATTGTGACTACCCAAATACTATAAATCCTTATGATTAGTTTACAACACAAATTCACTTGGTAACAAATAATGTCTCCATTTCGTTAGGTCTTGAACAATGGCATAGAACTCTTGATCATACATCGAATATTTCCTTTTTGCATCATTCAATTTCTCACTAAAGAAAGCAACCGGTTTACCTTCTCGACTCAACATAGTTCCAATTGCACTACCACTTGCATCACATTCAACTTGAAATACCTTATTGAAATTAGACAATGCTAACACAGGTCATTCAACAACTTTTTGCTTCAAAGTCTCAAAAATTTTATTAGCTCCATGTGTCCATTTGAATTCTCTTTTATCTCCTCCCATAGTCTCATTCATAGCATTAAAAATTGAATTGAAATTCCTAATGAAATTTTGGTGAAAACTTGCTAAACAATGAAATGATCTTACCTCACTGGTATTTTTAGGTGTAGGCCAATTCAAAATAGATTCAACCTTTTCAGGATCCATTTTCAAACCATCAGCTAAAATTACAAATCCCAAATACACAATCTCCTCTTTCATGAAGGAACACTTTTTCAGGCTAATCAACAATTTTTCTTCTTTCAATCTCTGCAATACTTGTTCAACATGTAACAAATGTTCTTCCCTAGTCTTACTGAATATCAAAATGTCATCTAGGTATACAATCACAAATTTTCCCAATAATTTCTTCAAAAACCTCATTTATCAATCTCATAAAAGTACTTGGTATATTAGTTAAACCAAAAGGCATAACCAACCAATCATACAAACCTTCTCTTGTCTTAAAATAAATCTTCCACTCATCCCCTTCTTTGATTCTAATATGATGATATCCACTTTTCAAATCAATCTTGGTAAAATACTTTTCTCTAGTCAAACTATCCATTATGTCATCCATTCTCGATATAGGAAACCTAGATTTCACTATTATCTTGTTAATTTCTCTGGAATCAGTACACATTCACCATTGTCCATTCTTCTTAGGTGCCAATATAGGTGGTACTGCACAAGGACTCAAACTTTCTCAGATCAAACCTTTCTGGAACAATTCTTGGATTTGTCCATTCAATTCCTGATTCTCCGTAGGTGTTAACCAATGTGGTGTTTTATTTAGTAAACTAGCTCCAAGAATCAGATCCATGCAATGATCAATTCTTATCTTCAGTGGAAAACCATCAGGTACATTATTAGAAATGATCTCCTTATACTCAGTGAGTATCTTATCAATCTCTTCAGGGATGCTATCCATTATCTTTTCACTCGGTTTGTTAGGAATCACAACAAAACACACATCATTCTTGTTCAAATCCTTAACAAACTTTCTTCCTTCCATCAAACAAACTTTCACATATGTACAAACACTACTAATAGGTTCTTCAATCAAGGGCAACAAGATTTTCTTTCTCCCATCAACCCAAATAGTATATTTATGCAATCTCCCATCATATATAGCATGTCTATCATATTGCCAAGGTCTACCCAACAAAATATGACAACAATCCATAGGCATGATATCACATATACCTTATCATAGTACTTTCCAATTTTCAAATTCACATAACATTATTCACTTACCAATAGTGTATGTTCATCCTTGATCCATGAAATTTGATAGGGCTACAGGTCTTTCATCCTCTCCAACTGCAACTTTACAACCATTTACTTAGATGCCAAGTTCTCTGAGCTTCCACTATCAATGATTACCTTCCACACTTCATCAGAAACTCTACATCTAGTCTTAAACAAACTTTTCCTTACCGGATCTTCCTTATTACCTTCACTCCATAGTGCTCTCCTGACCATCAAGTTCTTTTCTTTCTCTGGTTCATTCGGTGAGTCTTCTTGCACTAAAGAATTTCTACTTCTACCGACTTTCTTAGTTGCATGTGTACACTCAAATGACCTATGTCCTTCCTCTCCACAATTGTAACAAGTTCCTCAAAATCCACCTCTGTTATAACCACCTCGATAGTTATTGCCTCTTCCTCTAGTAGAACTTTCACCTTTCCACTCGGTCTTTCTTTTATCTAGATTTTCTTTATCTTGATCAGATCTATTTTGTTCACCATAAGATCTACCTCTTCCTCTCTATCTTTTCCTTATTCAATTTATCCTCATCTTTTAAGGAAAATTGATAAGCTTCCTTAATATTTTCCAACTTAACCAAACTAATTTCTTCTTGGATGGAAACTCTTAACCCATTCAAGTACCTAGAAATTCTTTCCACTTCATCTTCATCATGTCCAGATCTAATATCTAATCTATAGAATTCCTCAGTATAATCTTTTACCGAGTTATCTTTCTACCTCAAACTTTGCATTTTCCTAACTAGGTTAATCGGATAATCACATGGTAATAACTTGCCTTTCAACTTATTTACCATCGTATTCCATACCTTAATTTTGTCTTTGCCTTTCCTTTTTCTATCCAATTGTAGATGTTCCTACCACAAGGATACATGACTCTTCAACTTTGTGCTTGCAATTTTAACCTTATTTTCCTCAAGGACATTTTCATACTCAAAATACTTCTCCATCTCAGTGATCCAATCCATCAACTCATTTGAATCTATCTTTCTACTATACTCAAGAGGATTGAAATGTGGTGAAGATTTCAAATTTGTCAAGGCCTTCAATAATCTTTCCTCACCATGACCCATCACAAGTGTAGGTTCTACTTCACCTTGTTCCTCTTCAATTTCTTCATCACTAACATCTTCAAGATATCTTCATTTGCACTGGGATGTCTTAATAGCTTATAACCTAGTAGTAATTTGTCTCAACATATCTTCTAATCCTGGATCTGCATCTCACCTCCCATGAACAATCTTTAAAACCCTCTGCAGTTGAACGTCAAATCACAATCTTATACCCCACAACAAAGATCAACTAGGGTTTAACAAGAAGGAACCCTCAACCTAGATTCACAAATCTAGATCCAGATCTCAACCTTCACTCTGATACCACCTGATGCAAGGTAGGGCAAGATGAAGGTCCAAAGGCACACCTTGATCACAATCCTCCTTGTAGAGATCACATACACATAATAAAATATACAAGAGAGAGAGAGAATGCAGGCGGATCTATTATTATTCATAAAATCACCTCATACATGTTGGGTTGTAAGGCCTTCCTGGTTATAGCCAGATACCTTTGAATTCAATTACAATAGTCCTCCAACATGTGAGGATTCAGAAAACTATCTTCTACCAAATAACTCTCTAAATTGATACCTCCAACTAATACTCCTATCTTCCTCTCCTCTAAAACTATAACCAACTACTCCATATATATAAGAGGCTATTGAAACAAGTCAGCCTTTAGATCCATTATTAGTGGAAGGAACGACCAGATCTAGGTCCACACACTTCACAATGATTAATACCAACATTAACTACATGACCAAAGTTAAATGCACAAGTCGGCCTCAATAGGAAATCAAAATAAAATACTTAGTAAAGAAAGGTCACTAAGTGCTAGGAAATAACCGACCAACTCAATCAAAGAAGGAACCGAGCCAACTTAATTAAATAAGGAACCGAGCAACACAAAAAACTCAAACTTATTTTTGGTGACACAAGATTGCCAAGGACCTGAGATGCTCCTGCATCATATCTTTTCTTTCATCTCCCCAATATGTTCCATACCTATTAGCTCTCTTATCAACTGGTTTAGCTAATAGGGCTTTATTTTTTTGTGATGTAGTGTCAATATCAATTTCATAACCCATTGGTTGTAGTGCGATAGCCCTTGGCTCCAAAGCCTTCAAAATACATGTGTTGGTATCCACTTCAAAACAAATGGTGTCTCAGTACTTTTCCATTAATTGAGGTAGAATTCTAAATTTCTTGTGCACTCTTGTTTGAAACTTAGTTAAATAGTCATTGATTAAAATATCAAAATTATCTCCTAAAATCTAAATGTACTCATTGATGTGATATATAATCGGTTTGTTCACATTCCAAATTACATTACCGATTGATGGAAATAATTTTTGAAAGTAGAAAAATATACATACCAACAATGAACCAAACTTTAGTGTGTTGTTCTTGTCAGTAAGTGGTGTTTGGGAGCACTAGGGATCACTTAAGGGTTTTCATTTATGGCAACACTTATGCTGGAGTGATCACATGTAGAGAGTTTTGGTAGTGGAGACTCAATCATGAAAATGACTAAGTACAGAATCAGGATAACAGTATATTGTGTTATAGTTTTGATCAACAAAGATAAGAAATTATGTATTATGGCTTGCAAAGTTAGTAGAAGACATTTTGGAGTATGTAAGACCTTCAGTTAAGGTCGCATGTGTTCTAGTGAAGATTTAAGAAGATACAGTGATATGAAGGTATGCGAAGACAAAGAATCAGTGAAACAGGGAATATGAGAAGTCGCGATGATTGAGGCAAGGTTAGTTGGTATGAAAATGTGCTAAGTCAGATAAATGTTGTATATTTCTGACACTTTGGTAATATATGATTGCTGACTCTATGTTGATTATTTTCATAAGTAATTATTATATTTCGTGTTGAATTTATAGAGCCGACTGGATGGCAGAATTTATATAAGTATAGTTTTTTGTGGAAGCGATAAGTGTGATTGTGATAATGATGTGATGGATGTGAATCTAAGAGAAGAGAGAAGATGAAAGATCAGTGTTTGACAGAGCTATAAATGGAACTACCTAAGCATAACAGATGCTTGTATTGTTCATCTTTTGAAGAATACTTTGTGACAGTATTGTGATTGTAAGAGTTGTAAGCTCACCACCTTTAACAGGGTTTTTGCATACCCCTAACAGGGTTTTGTATTCCTCTAGCAAGGAAATGTACTATGTAATAATCATCTCCTAATAGGGATACTATATTTTAGTGCATAGTTGTGGGTACCATCCCCACTGGGGTTTTTCCTTGGCCAGGGTTTCCTCGAAAACAAATCATGATGTTATGAGTTATGTGTTGTGCATTTATGTTCTTTTCATTTTTGCATTAATATGGTTTATCTACAATTGGTTGAAGTTTAAACTAAAGTGTTGTAATACTAATTTACCCACCCCCCCCCCTTAGTATTACCTAATCCTAACAATTGGTATCAAAGAAATTGGCCCTTGGAGTTAAATCCTAACAGCTTAGGGGAGATCAAAATGGATTCAAAAAGTTTGCAAGAGAACTTTGAAGCAACACTTGATGACCTGGACAAAGAGAAGGCTAAGATTGGCGAACTGAAATTCAAATTGAGAAGAGCGGAAGGTTTCATCAAGAAAATAAAGGAATAGCTTGAAACTTCAAGAAGTCAGAAACAAGACCTTATGGATAAGATCAAAGAGGATTCAAACAATGATACATCAGACCAAGTAAAGAAGTTGGATCGGGAAAAAGAACAAATCAATCTTCTGATGATTAAAGAGATTCACCATGAAAAGGATGCAAGATACAAAGTTGAGAGTCACTAAAACAAGAAAATGAGCAGATAGGACAAATGAAGACTGAACTTGATCACTACAAGGATAAGTGTTAGGAATTGGATAAGTACAATCAGATCATAAAAGGAGAACTCACTCAATCCAAATTGCATATTGAGAAGTTGCACATGAGCAGTGATAAGATTGATGAATAAAGAGAAAGATGAAAACCTAAAGGAGATATGACTGGAGTTGGATTCAATGAAGTAGAATGTTCTAAGACTAATGAAGAAGCAAATGAAGCAAAGACTGAAGAAAAACCTACTCTTGAGACACCTAGAGGTTAGACTAGACCTTTCAGAGGTAGATTCTTTGGATGCAACAATCTTGGACACATAGCGAAGTTTTGCAAATACAATGGAGAGGATGACAGAAGAGGACCAAGAGGACCAAGATGACCACCTCCTATGGTTATAAAGAAGAATGTTGGTGATAGTGGTAAAAATTTTACTTAGTACATGGATGAGTTTGAGAATAATGTCAAGAAATCTACAAATGAAGAGGATGAGAAAGTGTGGAAGATAAAAGAGTTCAATAAGGCATTGGTTTAGGGAGAGACAATAGATGATGATGTGTCTTCGCATGATGATTTCATTGAGACATCGACTTAGAAGGCCGAATGGCCTTAAGGGGAGCATTGGATGCAAACACTAGAATATAGCTAGCCCTTGATTATATAGACTAAGCTCATGCAAGCTTAGGTATGGTATGTACAGACACTATAGAGTGTATGTGTCTGATCACAATAGTTGGATATTCTTATTCCATGTTCGTGAGATTTGTGTTGACTGGACAACATGCGAAGTTGAGCTACCTGTGATTAATGCACTTACTCAACTTGTGAAGGATAAAAGAGCTTGAAGCATATCAATTTCTCTCCATTTGATAATCAGTGACCAAGGAGAGAAGAGTTGTGAAGCATTTCAGTCATCTACCAGATATATTGCGTGATCACTTTTAGTGGAAGTTCCAAATTTCAGCGTATTAGAGGTATTAAGACTTTATTCACTTCAAGAAGCTATGGATGCACCCATGATTTTTGATGTTGTGGATAGACCAAGGTACAAGTTTAAGAAACATCTGTTTAAGTCTTGTGAGGATGATTCAAAAGGACCATTTTTGCAAACCCCTTACGGCATGTTGCATGTTGAGTACATTATAGCATACATACACTACAAGTATGACATCATAGGAGGTGTCAATATCTATAGTGAATTAGATGGGATGATAGAAGTATATGGGAAGATGGTAGAAGAGTTTAAACACTTGGAAGACCAGTCCATAATCAAATTAACCCTACTGAATGAGTTTCATGAAACCGAATGGTTCAAGATAATCCTAAGTAGAATCCATGACCAATTTATATGGATTGGAGAACAACCAATAAAGATATGTGCTCAAATAATTCATGAGATAATTGTTTTGGATAATACTGGAGCCCTCCTAGTTGCAGAGATGAATATTAGAAAATAGGTGGAAACCCTAACCCATTCTAAGTGGGATAAGAGAGCTATGACATTAAATGACATCTATTAGAAAGATGTGAGGTTGGTAGCTATGATATTAGGTTACAAGATGTTCTATAGAAGCAGACCTAACTCAGTATCAACTGGAGTTATTATGATGACATATAGAATGGTTAAGCAAAATAAGAAATATAACATATGTGAAGTTCTAGTACAACATTTTTTGGAAGATGTGAAGGTTATTAATGAAGACAAGTCTAAGGAATTCAGGTTTTGATCACTATTGGTTCATATGTACATCCACATTGTACACAAATTCCCTGGCATGCACCCTAGAGCATGGAAAGATGATGTACCTACTGGAATTCAAATCTTTGAGAGCTACCGAAGACAAAATAAGAATTGGGTAGATGGACAATTGTTTTCAATGACCAAAATCCTACAAAGGAAGATGAAGGAAATGTATAGGATACCTGAAGATCTAGTTGAGAAGTATAAGGACTCTATATGTTTCATGGTTGAAATTGATTATGTGTGCTTTGAGGTAGTCGAGCCTAGGAAGAAATGGTGTTACCCTATGGGGTATGAGATTAGTTATGATGTTCTAACTATGCAGGTTGAGCATGTATTAGCACCAAAAATAGACACTTCTGAAGAAAGATGAAGAACATATAGGGAAAAGTCTAAAAAGATTAGAGAAGAATAGGAAAAAGTGACAAGGAAGAGAAATATTAATAAAATAGTTGAGGATATCACTATGAAGGTAGGAATCACTAGGGAATAGCTAAAGAACATAAGAACAAAGATGACATAAGCATCTTCCAGAATGGAAATTGATGCACCTTCCCCTTCTGAAGCAGAAAAGATAGAAAGTTATATTCTTGATGTGATATATTTATCAGTCACTCTTGAGAAGACTACATAATATGTTGTACTTGCAAACACACCTAGAAGATCTACAAGATCTACCAAATAAAGCAATCCTAAGAATTAGAAGGTAGAAGTTAAAACACAAAAGAAAGAAGAAAAGGTGATTGAGAAAGAAGAAGAAAAAGTAGTTCAGAAGAGGCCACAAGATCTATGGAAGCCAGACGTTTAAATGTTACAAAAGAGAGTGATGAGAGATGGGAACTTGAAGACAATATAAACAAATACTATGGGTATGACCTTGAAAATCAAGCAATAATTGAGGACACTATAATTGAGCACTTGGTAGTTTTCAAGAACTTGTTAGAGATAGAAGGAAACATTCCTAAGGAATTGTATAGTAAGCTGGAGATTAGAAAATAGTTAGCACAGTCTGAGGATGAGAACATAAGAAACTAGATCAAATCCTTATGAGTGACATGCCTAAAAAGACTTCACCTCCCAAGGTTACCAAGCCTACACCCTTAGGAATGGGAGAAAGTTCCAAGATATCATAAGAAAGTGAACAAGCTACTGAAGTTGATAAGCAATCATACTTCTTCATTTATGGTATGCCTATATCATTAGACACTTCACTTGATACAAGTGACCCATTTCAAGACAATGCAGACAATGTTATGACAGTTGAAGAAGAAGGAAAGATAGAGGAAGAGCATACAGAGGAAAGGTAGGAAGAGAAGGTACAAGAGAAGGAGATACAACAAGAAGAAAGGCAAGTAGAGGAAACAAGAATAGAAAAAGTAGTTGAGGTAAGAGCTAAGCAAAAACAAGAACCAGAGACCTCCTCTACTCTATTGTTGGCAAGTATGGCCAAACCGGTGAGCGCAGATGTGGAGAGCATGGATTAGGATGAACTCATGAGGTTATCCTTCATGGATTTTGTGAAGGCAAAAGAAAGGTCAGTGCAAAAGGGAGACAAAAGGGTAAAGGTTATTTCTAGGGAAGTGGAGTTAGTGAACAAATTACTCCCTACACCTATTGTTTTTCAAGGAAAGGATGAGGCAGAGAACCTAGGCATGGCATTGGACAACTTTGACATACACTTTGAGTCACTACTAAAGACCGCAGAGGATAAGGAAGAAAATATTTTCTTGGAGAAGAAGTTGAAGGAAGCTTGTTAGTCCATCTCATGGGACTTGGACATTCTGAAAGAAACCACAATCAAGGCTAAGAGCTATGTGGCACAAGGAAGAAAGATATGCAGTTATTGTATAAATCCTTGTAGACATGTCAATAATATTGAAGACATCATAGCCAAGGACAGGGCTACACTTGACAACTTTATGGATAATTGTGAAACCTCTTCACAAACTATGGTATAAATGGATAAACAAACATCTAAGCTTTTGGATAAAATAAGTGTTCTAATACATAGAAAGGGAGAGTACTAGATAGATTTGGTTTGGTAAAGAGTTTAATAACTCCTAAGCTATCAATGCTTGAAGCTCATCTCATAGAGATGGAGAAAATAGAAGGATCAATGTCTATACCCACTGAGTTGAAGGCAACATAAACAACATCTTATACACTGAATGGACTGATCCATGTCAGTGAACTTTTGATTAATTCATGGGCTGAGTAAGTGAAGACCTTGGAAGATTCTTTGCAATATATTCTAAATCTGGTGAGTAAGCACTAATTCTTTTTGTGCATAGAAATTTTGAAATTTTGCAAGTACCTTTTCCATTGATGTCAAAGGGAGAGGAAGAGAAGAGAAAAAATGAGAAGAGGAAGAGAAGAGAAAAATTGAGAAGAAAAAAAAGATGTATGAGAAGAAAAAAAAAGTAAGAAGAAGAAAAAGATGTAATTAAAAAAGAGAGAGAGAGAAAAGAGAAAAAGAGAAAATAAAAGAGGAGAATATGTATATAGAGAAGTAGAAGGAAGTTACCGCTTTAACACTTAGTCATTTTTCACTAAGTGTTTCCATCAATGCCAAAGGGAGAGATTATTGGCAAGTGATGTTTGGGAGCACTAGGGATCACTTAAGTGTTGTCATTTATGGCAACACTTATCCTAGAGTGATCACATGTAGAGAGTTTTGGTAGTGGAGACTCAGTCATGAAAATAAATAAGTACAGAATCAGGATAACAGTATATTGTGTTACAACTTTGATCAACGAAGATAAGATATGATGTATTATGGATTGCGAAGTTAGTAGAAGAAATTTTGGAGTATGTAAGACCTTCAGTTAAGGTCACATGTATTTTGGTGAAGAGATCAAGAAGATGCAGTGATATGAAGGTATGTGAAGATAGAGAATCAATGAAATAGGGCATATGAGCAATCATGATGATTGAGGCAAGGTTAGTTGGCATGAAAATGAGCTAAGTCAGATAAATGTTGTATATTGCTAACACTTTGGTAATATATAATTTCTGACTCTGTATTTATTATTTGCATAAGTAATTGTTATGTTTTGTGTTGTATTCACTAGTAAATTTTACCCTATTTTTTTTATGAGAATTAGTCAAATTTTCTACACCAATTGGTCGAACAGGCGACTAAAACTGTCATCGATATTTTTTCATAGATTATTCTACAAGGAAAATCATCATCAAATTTTGACCCTACAAGTGGTCGAATTATCGACTGAATCAATCCCTTGGAACTGGAAGAATAAGACGTTGAATGCATAGCATTCTCATCGATTCTACTGGTGTAATGGTCAAAATTGAGACCATCGATTAGTCAAAATATCCACCAAAGTTTGTCGAAGGGGTCGTCAAATGCATAGCATTCTTGTCAAACATAGTTATGTGTAAAGGTTGAAAAAGCGACCAATACTAACTTTTGGTTAAAAACAAATGTGACCAAAAATGTGACATTTAGAAGATGGCATTGCTGACGATTTGAATTGGCAAGTTTGGGAGAAAGGCCTTGAAGACTAGGAATCCGTTTGGGCAATTGATGATTCCTTATTGCAAGATGTGTAGCCATTGGGCAAAGGAAAGGGGACTAATTCAGGTTGTCCTTTTTAATGTTATCCATAAACTAGCATAGGTGTAGTGGACTAATGGATTGTTTAGAAGACGAGTCTATGAGTGGTCAGTGTTCTAACTTGGCATCATTTTGGATCTAACTTTGGGAGGAAAGATTGGTGCAGCAAGGTTACTTGGGGACTTAAAAATGGTTAGCAGTGTAAATAAATTCTTTTGACAAACTTGGAAAAATACAGCCAATTCTAAAAATGGTTAAAATAGATTTTGTAACCAAATTACAAGTCAGTTTCAGAAGAGTGATCTAAGGACCTTGTTTGGCCTGATTGACTAATGTAGATAAGATGATGTATTTTCAGTGCAAGGGAGTTCCACTTCAAGATTTATGGACCATCAGGAGTCCATTTTACAGTTTCAGGATCTTTGTTGGTTGTTTGAGATGATTTAATTGTATCCATATTCTTGTTGGTCTACTTCTGCCTCTTCTATCTCTTTTGAGTTTTTAGAGAAGGAGAGTTATTATCAAAGAAGCATCAACATTTGCACTATCTAATGTCTCCTTCCATAGATTTGAAAAGGAAACAATCACTATTTTTGTTGACAACATCAATTGCAATTTGAGTGTCCAGCAATAGAAAATTAACTTGAAATGACCTTTTGAATTCACAGGGCACATATTTTGGCAGAAGCACCAACCTAATGGAAGTGTTGTATTATTTATCTAAAACATTCTATCTATCTAGATATATCTATCTAGATTTTCCAAGCACCATGCCACATTAAGGTTATTGAATACCATGCATTGTCATTATAAAGTTATATCCATTCATGAAAGCTAAAATTTGACAAAATAGAAGGGTCTCCATTATTGTTACAGAAGCATGGAATGTGAGCATTACGAAGGGATGTCCATTTTTTGCAAATCAATAGCATCAACACATCATGTTTAAAGGAACAATGAGCATTTGAGACACACTTCTCCCTAAATTGACATTAAATACTTGTCTAATGTGAACCTTAATGGAAAAGAGAAACAAGTGCTTTCCTATTGTAACTATCTAAGCCATCCAAGTAGGCATGTAACTGAAATTTCTAATATTTTCAAAAGTCTGAGAGGAACTAGTGAAAAATTGAAAGAGATGGCCACAAGAGAAGGGAGAAAACTAAAACTTTAAAAGACAAAGGTGGGAAAAATGTCAAAAGAATATAGAGTTGGCCAAGGTGTGGCCAAAAGTTCTTAATAATTTATAAATTTTCTAGAGACATGAGCTTTGAGAAAGTTGGACAAGTCTAGAATCTCATAGGTCATTAATGATGAGGATGATATATTATTCTTCCAAAGGAAAAGTATTTGCAAGATGAAAAGAAAAAGGATTGCTAATGAACAAACAATGCTGCCATTAAAGCCACTAAAATATGGGACGAGGAGAACATCATAGCAGATTGAAGGTCAATATAGTGTTAATGGTGAAAAAAAAGAGTCATGATCAAATAAAATACTAAATCAACAATACACAAAGGTACTACGACATTTAGTACAAAGGACATCATTGTCATCAAAGAGAAACACTATATCAGAAATTAACAACATAATGATCTTAAAGGAAAAAGCCACATACCTGTGATAGATAGTATTATGAATCAGATAGCAGAAGAAAAGAATGCCAAAGTATTGAAAGGAAATATCACTTTGATTAAATACATCAAGATTAATGAAAGTGGTTAATCATCATACCAAGCTTTCCTCAGCTTTCTTCAGCTTCTCAATTATCATTTCATGTGTCTGTGCATCAGGAGGTAGAGGAAATGGAGCCATAGGTGGAACATTCTGAATTGGTTGAGGCATCAGAGCTTGGTCCTTATTAAAGGCCTTTAAAAGAAACATTGCCTGTTAATAAACACATGGCACCATAGTAAAATAAAGTTAATGATATTCACATACACAAGATGGGATACAAATATAGTTGTCATACATACATATAGCACATCTTTCATTCAATGAGAAATTAAATAATCTTACTTGTTTATCAACTCGCTTTGCTCTAAGTTCTTCAACTTGCTCCATAACCCTAATCTTATTATCAAATTTTCCTTCTAGTTTTGCAAAAAAAGGAACATATCCTCTTGTAAGCAAATAAATCCTCATTCATATTTGACTAGATTTTACTAGATGCAATGTCACAGTGTTTGTCTTCATAGAAGGTAGGATCAACTGATAACTTATTCAAAATATCAAGCACACTAGAAAGATTATAAACTTATGCAATCTTGCATCATTATTATGTATTTTACAAAGCTTTGGGGCTTACAAACTAGCAGCTTTTATTTATACAACCTGAAGAATCTTGTTCTTTCTTTTCTCAATGTTTTCACACACATAAGAATTATGTTCGCTAACTACATAATGCTTATCTGGAAAAAAGTCTGATAATAATACCATCTTAATATTTGGGTGATTATATCTAGTTCTACATGTTTAACGATGTCAATTATAAAATGAACTTAAAAATAGACATCAGAGCATCAGTTTCAAAACTCCTAGATCCTTTTTGGGCTAAGAAATAGTGGAATTGGGCTAGGAAGGATCAAGAATAAATGGAAGCATAGTAAAATGAATCAAAATGGAAATGAAGGGAATGAACAAAAATGGAATTAGGAAAGTTCAAATTCAAAGAATTGTCAAATTTGTTGACCAGGGTGCTTAGAGGTTAAAAATCCATCATAGGAAAGGGCAGAAAGTGTACATCCATTTGGGCCTTGCAATTCCTTGTAAAGTCTCTCTGATCCCTAGTAAACCAAAAACCAATAAGAGCCTTTACAGGTCTAATTTATTCCAATTGGTACTCACACTAAAGGCATATAATTCATGTGTAGTTAGGGTTAATAAATGTCTATATCATAAAAAATCATGGCTCCTGTTCCTGAACTTCCTACAAACTCTAACGCTATTTTTTGCTACAGTCAGAAAGGGTAGGTCTTCAAGTACCATTGCATCTAATGGGGATGTCATGGTGCTTGCTATGGAGGATCCTATGACTGGCTTGCATATAGCAGCTACAAAGGCCATATGTGTTGCTGATTGGCTCCCAAAAACATAGTGGAAGGGTACTTTGGATGGGGTTTGCAATGATGGTGCTCCAATTATGCCTAGTTGCATGAGGCCGCATTTGCATGCCAAATTTCATGTATCTCAGGTATGGCGCAGGGATTGCATAAGAAAAGTTATGTTGATAAATGCATCAAACTGGTTGATGTGGGTGATGTTGGCTATTTTCATGTCTTTCATGTATGGAAAGGTCTTTGGTTTGGATATTTTGGCACTGTTCCCTTTTTTGAGGCAGTACTCAAAATCCATAAGATGTTATAAATTTTCCTTCTGTCAACCTCCAAGTTGTTTTTGTAGGTTAATTCATTGCATTTATTTGCAGTTGGGTGAATCTTTTCATGTCATTGTGTTTTTTAAACCAGATATCATTTTTGATGTCATGATCTGGCCATATACCTTGATCATAGAATTTTAAATTGGTTTCAAGTCAATCCCAATGGTAAGATTCTACCAAGCATCACAGTCCCAAACCTTTCCTTATATCAGAGGCCTTCAAAGAATTGTGCACTTCATTTGTGTGCAGTATCCCAGGTGGTGCAAGCAATTGACACATTATCTCATAGAAGTATGTCACATGGAAATGTTTTGACTGTATATGGACATGAAACTATAGTTAGCTAGAGGGACTAGAGGGAATCTAGGTTTATGTAATAGCAAGTTTATGTTCTTTTGAAGTCTAAAGGCCCTAATTTTCTTTGAGGGCACAATGCGGTGTTTTAGCCCAGCTTATTATAGACCTAACTCCTCTGGAGAGAGAGTCTAATGATTCTCTCATTGAATATACAAAAGAGATAAATGAAGATGTTGAAAGTGGTCTTTCCATGTCTAAACCATGTGCTTGAAGTGGGCCAGAATCATAGTCAATTGTAAGGTCTTTTCGCAGGATGTTATTGAATGTTTTGTGTAGCACATGGTCAATGATAGTGTGGGTATTATTTGTAAATGGAACATCTTTTCTCTTATAATTTAGAACATAACCATCTCATTCTTGAGTTTGTTCATGTCTACGGCCACATGTTTTGTATTATTCATTGTCATACTAGTGAAGCTCCATGCAGAAATCAGGGCATTTTTCAAACAAAAGATTTCATTTCAGTCACAAGAAGAAGAAAAAATTACCATATCAAACACACAAATGCAGGTCAATGTCCTACTTACCAAGTTGAAGGTCAAAGTCATCTAGATTAAAGGTTGCTAGCATGTATTTTATATGTTAAGGTTTCTTAGTTGTTCAGCTTCTGAATGGAATAAATTCAAAACAAAGAATTAGTTAGAATGAATGAATCCACCCCCAAGTTGTAAAAAAAAAAAGACAAATTGGATCTTTTTTCATTATCTCATAACTTTCCTTAAAGTTTAAAGAGCAGAAATTTAGTGTGGATAATACATAAATAATACATGTTCTAGCTCTCTCTTTGGCTTGAGCAGCCTACAATTAGTACAAAATAGCAATAAATTATAAATGTATTTAACACTTCAAAAACATTCACTGCCACTTAGACAATTATATGTTTTACAGACAAAGAAGTGCAAATGAAATTTAGTACTTACTGCTTGGTCCCAGTCACATCAATACACAATAATAGCCAGAACAATTATCTGGACTACTGTCCCACATATCATTCCAATCCATATCCCCTGTCATACAAAATATAGGATATCATGCTTTTAAATTTGAGAAAGCAAGGTTGAGAAACACAATCAAGCACAAGGAGATGATCAATTAATAAAATCTTCGTTTCTAGTTCTTATTCCCAGCTCTAAACAACCTTCAATTCTTTTGTTGAGTTTGTTCACAAAGTCTACTTGGAAGCAAAGTTATTCAGGATGCGTAGTCAAGATTCAGGTCCATTTGACCCATCTTCGAAATGGGGATGTTCTAGGGATGCGATCACATTTTTCTGATTGTTTCATAGTATTAATGTTTCAGTTTTGATAATTTATTTGACTTAAATTCTCATTTGAACTTCAAGATTCTATAATGTATATATACATGCTTTACTTATATTTTCATATGAATATTCCCTATATACATTAATCCCTTTCATGCTAGCCAATTCTGATAGAACTCAAACTCACCGAAATGCCCTGTTTAAACACCCAACCAAGCATCATTCCAAAGGGTACACCAATGACATAGTAACACCCAATATTTATGTAAGCAACATAAGATTGCCACCCTGATCCCACCGCTACCCCTAAAACACAATAAGGAAGAAGAATGCCCAGTCAATATCATAAATGATCAAAAATTAAATGTGATTTGTTCAGTGCTGATAACTCTTATTATAATTACAGTTTTTTTATTCCTTTTGAAATACCTTGTTTCCAGCATTGTCAGAAACATGTTTGATTCAAATAAGTTGGAGGATCAAATACAAGGGTGCTTTACCTGATTTGTAAATTACATATGAAAAATGAATCAATGAGTTTGAATCATAAATTATATAGTTGAATCGTAATAGAAATATTAAAAATTGAATTTTTATGAAAATTATTTCTTACATGTCAATTAATAAGCTAAAGGGGCTCTATAATAAATCGTTCATAAGACACAACACTAACTGAAAGTTTTGCAAATGGGATAGAAAGTTAAGTGGGCTTAATCTTAGGGAAACTCCATGGTTAAGCACACTTTAAAAAGGTAGGTTCTTGTGAACTACTACTCATGAAATATGAGTGAATGAATTTAATTCAAAAATTACATAATTGATTTCTGATAGTATATCATAAATAACTATGTTCAAACATTAAGAATACAAATTAATTATCATGTTAGCATTATGCATTTCAACATTATGCATTTCATTATCTTTTCAGCATTATGCATTTCATATGTCGAGAACATTTATAAATTTTGCATTTCATTTCAATATAGGGAATATTTAGTATAGGAAATATTCAGTACATACCCAGTAGAAATTAAAAAACCAAGTGGTATCATTAGCTCCCACCCATTGATGCTCATGCTACAAAACACATATCAACATTTAAAAAACATATTGTTTGCACCATTATACGAACTCCTTCCATTAATGAACATTAAAGAAATAGTTCTTTTTATGCATTTTTACCAGATAGAAAGAGAATCAATGGCAACAACCGAATCCAACAAATATCCTATCAAGAGGACTAGTATTTTGTAATACCAATTCTCTAAACTGTCTACAAGATGAAAGTATGTTAGCACCATCTAAACATTTTATAAATTTGGGACTTGAGATATCTACATACATTTATATCTTCCATAAAAGAACTGGCAGCTAACCATATCATGACACCGGATGCAACAAAGAGCTTGAAAAAAGGCCACAAGTCTAAGAAGCCATCTCTGGACAGACCTGTCCATGTCAGCGGACAACCCCCACATGTGGCATACAAAATTAGGCCAATTGTGGGCATCCACCATGCTAAATTCAATGTAATTGCCACACCAATTAACCCCATCTCAAATTTACTAACAAATAACCAGCTCAGAAAAATGTGGATCACCAAAGAGGCTGTAGAAGTCCACCCAATCACTATGTTTTTCAATTGGGACTGCAAAAATATCTAAATGGGAAAGAGGAAAACAAATGAGAAATGTTGGGGAATGAACTAGATTGAAAGTGTTCCTGTTAATTCAGCAATGTCATCTGGCTACCCAAGAATCTTCAGGATAGGGGTTGCAAATATATACATTGGTAAGAGAAGAATTGGAAATCCAAAGATTACAATCTGTGCTCATTGCAGATACAATCCTAACATATGATATTGTCGAGCCCCAAAACCAAGGCACCTACATGAAATAGTCATATATCAAGTGCAATAACATGATCAAGAGATGGTTTAATCATTAAGAGTCACAACTACCAAGAAATAGAGCATCATGATTACATATGGAAAAAAGAGGTGTTACAAGTTTGCATCACACATGCTTAAGGCAAAAGTTTCTAATACAACTAAAGAGAGATGTAATTAATATGGAAAATTAATCAAATGTAAGAAACATATGGCATTAATTTTGATAGTTTGATCAAAGGCCACTTTTGCAGGCACCACCCACCAATCCTGGAAAGGAAATAGAGCCTGTATAACCATATTTGTTTGTCATACCCTTTTTGCAAGGAACTCAAAAATTATTCAAATTAAAAAAGTATGAACTGTAAGAGACTAAGAAAGAAGGCAAAGGTGTTACCTCACTAGGATGATAGTAATAATGAGACAAAGAACCATGAAGACTAAATCCAAGGAGACCAGATCTAAACATCCGGGTTCGATCAAATTCAAAAATTGGTTTGCCTTCATAGCACTGTCAAGTCAACAACATGAGCATTATTTTGTGTCTAGAGTGTCATCAATATTTTTAAATGTAGAATGAAATGGTTGTAAGTATGCATTTCTACCACATGCAAATGATTTTGAGATACAGACATGTGCAATCCAATCTCCCAAGGAATAGACAACACCACTTATTGCCATCTTTGCCAAAATAGGATTTGTCATAAACCGATGTTAGAATAGTTACTAAAATGGTCATAAATTATGTTCTTATAGTAAAAGAATACTTTGACATAAGAAAAAAACTACACAATATTAAAACATGACATTGTGCTTTAAAAACTAAAAAGGTACCTGTAACGAAGAACTTCATTTTGACTTGCTAATTGGTTGTCACTATTAACTCTAAGCTTATCTTTAAAGTTTGAGCTTCACTTGGTTTTGAGAATAGTTTAATATTCTCTACTAAACAAGGCCAACCACGTGAAGGTGGAAGCTCATTTGACCCCTCCCCCCCCCACTTAACATCACTCTAAATTCCCCATTAACATTTAGTAACATTCATTCATTCATCCATTTTTGAAATATAACATTCAATCATTATAATCACATGATAACATTCATTAACACATAAAATTCATTAACACACAACATTCATGAATAATTCATTAACACACAACATTCATGAATAATTCATTAACACATAAAATTCATTAACACACAACATTCATGAAGAATTCATTAATACATCATTCATCAACATTACTAGTACAAAATTACATCCATTAAGACAACGTTCTTTCATTAGCAAAAAATGTTAATTACAATCATTTCTTTTTGGGTTTCTTACTTTTTTTTTTAATCATGTAATTTCTAAGAGGAAGATCAATGTCCTCTTCATTCCCCTCCTCTACTAATTCTAATTCCAACGCATGTCTCCTCCTCATTTGTTCAGGAACACGAGGCCACTGCACCAAAGGGGGGTCCGCTGCAATAACAACTACTTCATGAGTTAAATTCACACCATTTTATATTAGTGAATTACAAGTATTTACTTAAGTAAAAGAACTATAAATCAAAAAATTAATTTAAAAGAACAAAACATAGATTTTCTTTACCTGAATGTGCCACATGATCTACATGGTGATCAATCTGAACATCCTCCAACACTCGTTCAGCATGACATGATTTTGTATCATCTAAAATATACACAAAAAGGTTACACCAAGTTCAATTTAAGATGTTAAATTGTATTAATAATTACATAATTAGTTTTAAATAGAAAATGAGCACCTCCATTGACAGTATGATGCACATCAGGGGCTTCATCATGCGGCGTATGATTTGTGTCATGATTTGGAGGCTGCATTGCAATGTCATGCACATTATTATCAAATAGATTGTTGCTCAAGTATTAAATTTCTAATATATTTTTTGGCCTATTTACCTGTGCACATGATGAAGGAGACTCTTCGGTTGGGCTAGTGGAAGCTTGTCATAGGTGTTTAGCCACGGCTTGATAGCCTTCCTTGAAGACAATTTTTTTGTGTTCTGTCGTGGCCTCTAAATTAAATTCAGAGCCCTGCATTTTTTGATTAAACAAAATTATTTGCATTTTATAAATAATTTTTCTCTGCAATACATTTATTGCTACTTACAATTCGTGCTTTAATTTTGGAATATCCACCAGAGCCAAGTCTGTGTTGCCCAATCTTTTGTAGCCTGGCCTTTGTTGCCTTTGATGTGTCCTGCAACCTATGAAAAGTTTTAAATATGTTAGATGATATAGATATAAAGATCACTAATTAGTGCATTATTACATTGTACTAATAGTTAATACTATTGCATACCTTCTCTCATTTTTTGTTGTAATTCCTCTTTGAGCATCCCCTTTCTCCTTTGCATCCAAAATGAACTCATTCCAATCCCTCACTGGAATTAAGGGAGGACACTCGTACTTTGGGTTTTGGACAAGACTCTTTCTAAATGAGTCCCTCACAGTATTAAGATGTTTGCAAGCTCTTTCTAAAATTTTCTTCTCATCAAAAATATTATTACCAAACTCATGCTCTAAATCTTTAATGAGCTAATCTTTTAATTTTTTATCTTGCAAGTTCCACCTTTTAAGAAAAAACACAAAATTGTTAGATATAGTAAAAGAAAAGACCCAAATGAAAGGAAAAATACTGTACCAATTAATGATGTGAAAAAAAATAGTGGGATAAAGTTAGTTCACTTATGATGTTCCACCTTGTACATATGGTGGGCCCGAATATATGCAGTGCGAGGTCATAAAGCGTCCTATAAAATGAATCATTTCCTGCAAAAAATGTCATGGGATAATCAATCCAAAACTTGTTATGAATAGGTAAATGCATATTACAATATAAAAAATAATTATTTAAAGTACTTGGAAGCTTAGGACATTTTAAAGGCATCGATTCATTATCGTCAATCAACAATGACGTCTGCATAACTCTCGTGCTAGAAACATGGGTAGATCTAGGAAATGATGGTGAATTATCACCAATACATGTACTATGATCTGTATCTGGAGTACTAGACGGTGCCGCCAGTGTATCTCCTACTCCAAAAAAAAATCCACTATGTGATGCACCCAAGATTAAAGTACAAATTATCAAATCATAATTAACACAAAACCAAATATAGAAAAATAAGGATTTACTAACTGGCATAGACCGTGAAGGTGTCGATGTTTTCATGCCCCTTGTTGCCAACATTGCACTCAGCAATCTCAGATGGATGTCCGTCGACCTCCTAGGAGGAGTCTCCTGCACTTGATGACCTAAACAATACATTGTTAGCAAAGACATTCTGAAATAATAAAAGTAAGAGTTAACTTAAGAAGTTTTTGAATGTTCCAAAGAAAAAATTCCTTGTAACTTGTCAACTAAAGGATTATTTTACCTGAGGTGCCCGGACCTTTGCTAGTACTGACCTCACCGTGTTGTCCTTGACAAGGCTCTAGATCAATTGCCAAAAATTCCTATAACAAGAACACATATTACATATTTTACTTCACAACATAAAAGAGTATAAAATATAAACCTTTATTGAAATTTTGTTATAACTAAAGATTCATTACTGCTTACTTCATAACGACGTGCTTGCACTTTTAATTCAGATAGCCTCTTCAGCATCTCCTCGATTGGAATATTTGCTTCATCCAAAATTCTCATTATCTAAATTGATTTTTTTTAACTTTTTTCCTCAACATAATTGTTACATTAGGCATTTCTATGATATCATCATCAGAAGGGGTAGCTATTGCCTCTGTACTTACTGCAAGTGCTTTTCCCCTATCCTAAACATCAAATTGTGATAGGAATATCAGTAAAACTATCATAAAAACTCCAAAATCATAAATAAAATAATGTAATAATATAACTTTTTCAACTATCTAATTTGTACAATTTCAATAAGGTTTACCCTTGCTGAAGAATGGGTGGGAGGAGCATCCTCATGGCCTCTATCATGTGCGGGATCCATATCATCCTGTGACAAAGATTAAATATAAAAACTTCAGCAAACTGAAAGCAATAGACTTAGCAAAAAAAAACTTATTAATAAAATGGTATATAGTACTTACCACCCTCATGATAGTAACTTTGTTTGTATCTATGTGATTTAAATGATAATCTATTAGCAGTTCTTCCCCCGCACTTATTGATTTTATCGCACATACAAAAACTTGATTCCCCTCACGTGCCTCAAATATGCAATTGGGTTGCTTATTACTTGAGGAAGGCTGCGTACTATTTATAAAACCTGCAATATTACCTGTTTCTCTTGGTCTCCCATCAATGTACATTGCAAATCTTTTACTTTGATCATTTTATTTTCATTGTATATAATTATCTGATAGTGCATACCTACGCATACTTTTTTTATATTGAACAATTTACATCCAATCATTGTAATTGTAACACGGACCGACATACTTGAACAATTCAACAACTTTGTTGTAACATACCTTTATCCCATCCATGGAAAATAGGCCCAAACCATGTAATGAGGATGGAGCAATGCGATATATCCTCTCATTAACACAAAAATCAGTGTTAATTGGAGGTAGCTCATTGGGTACCCATTCTTTCTCAATGTGTGTGTACCAACAGGGAACCTTGATGTCACCTTTGGTCTCATCATCATAAGAACATGACCCCCCATTAGCAAGGAAAAATTGCATGCATTTATCAAATTTTTTTCTAATCTTTTGACCTCTAGTTGATCTCCCTATTTTAGTCATACTACATGTAGAATTTTCATCTAGCATTCCCTCATTTCCCTCATTCGATGTAGATAGATCTGACAAGTACCTATTTGGTGGGTCTTGCAATCCATCAAATGAGATATTGTCACATCCCCGCTTCAAATAGAATTTTGATAATATTTAAATAATATATATAGAATAATCAAGTCGTGACCCATACGTACGATTCTTCTTTGTTTATACGTGGGAGATATAAAATGTACTAACTTGAAAGTGATTATATAATTATATTTCTATACGGTTCTTCTTTGTCTATATATACATTATATGATTATATAATATGTCTATTTATAACATACGTGCTCAGTGATAAACAAGAAGAATATAAGAAAATTGTCTATTTATTGACTTATACCTGCTGATCCATGTCACTGTCCATGATCCATGCCAAAGGGTTTAAATTTCCTGCATATGTTAATCATTTATCTTAAGTTAGCTAAAAATTACATGATACGTATGCTACAAATAACTTAGAAGACAACATGAACAATATGTAACATCGTAAACATGAACAAATTTACCTTATATATGGAATGCAAGATCGTCAATAGAAGGGGTGACGATGTCTATAGTCAATTGCCTATTTGCAAAAAGGGTGATAATCAAACACAATATATACATGTATCAGCAGCAATTAATTGAGTATTGTAAGCAAAACATTGGTAATTATAAATCACATATGTTGTACTAATCATTAGAATTGAACACAATAAATATGTAATAATTACAATTGAAATCAATAAATCATGTCAATCATTTCATTGATCATTTCAATCATGTCATTGATCATCTTCATCATCATCATCATCATCATCATCATCATCATCATCATCATCATCACCACTATCATCATCGTCATCATCACCATCATCATCACCATCATCACCATCACCATCATCACCATCACCATCACCATCATCATCATCATCATCATCACCATCATCATCATCACCATCATCTTGATCTTCATCATCTGCTTCTTTATCATCTTCAATATCTTCTTCTTCCATAACATTATACTTTATCAACCTTCCTCTTGGATCATGTCTAACAAAAAATGACCAACCTTGTTTATGTGAAACCTCTAAGTAAAACACTTGCTCACATTGGCTTGGAAGAACATAGGGCTCATCTCCAACTAGCTCAAATGACCTTGTATTAATCATTGTAAATCCATTATCATGTTGAATAACAGTTCTATTTGGATCATTTTGATTCAGTCGTAGCCTATACCATTTGATGACAAATAGAACTACTTTGAAGGAGTTAAAGTCGCACTCAATTATATCATCCAAGATGCCATAGGATCGATTTTGAGATTGTTGAGGATGTATGTCATTTCTAGATGATATATTGGTGACCTCGAAAACTGCGGTTATCCCAGAATCACAAGTTTTCTTTGTGTCATCCAACTTTTTTATGTGAAATTTGTGGCCATGATAGTACATAGCTTTGTGGTGCTTGACCTGCAATTTTTCAAGCATGTGTAAACTATTTGCATCGTGAGTTGATACGAAACATACGAGTCATGATCATTAATAAATTTGTACGTACCTCTCTACCTCTTAAACCATATGCTAGATCAATTACCATTGGCGTAACATTGGAATCTCCATTACGATGAGCTTCTCTAACCAATGAAGCAACACCTTCCCATGTTAATGAGCAACCATTTTGTTGACATCGTTCAATCCATACCATCATCCAATCAAGATTGTCCACAATATACAAATGTATTACATCCCACTCTCGACCAACTGTATAAAAAAAAAAACACCAATTATAAATAACTTATATTGAAGATTTATAAGAATTAATTAACTACAATAACATCTTAGATTTACCTCTCACTTTCCTCAATCTACCTTTGCCCATCAAGTACTCCCCTTCGAATTTGTTAATGGAGTTGGGATCCCAAATATGATCTACATGGATCTTTGTTGCAAACTTAGGAAGATATTCACTAATGTACACCATGGTCTGGTATACCATATATCCCTCCACCATAGAACCCTCAGGATGTGCTCTCTATCGAACCAAGCCTTTCAAAAAATTTAAGTGCCTCTCAACCATCCACATTGACCTAGTTGGTACAGGTCCACACAATTCAATCTCCTCAACTTGATGTATGAGTTAGTGTTCTTGTGCATTGAAAAAAGTTGAAGGTAGACACTTTTGCATTTCACACATAAGAAGAGGAATTTTTCTCTTCCAATATTTTATATCTTCTTTATTGATTTCTTTAGATGACAACCACCTCATTTATTTTCCAAGATCATATATAACTTGTTTGACACTATTGGTGAAGTGGTGTGGAAGAGATAGAGGTAGAATGTACTGTATGTTAGAAATAGGAAATACTGAGAGGGGGGGTGAATTAGTATTTCACAAACTTTTACTTTTTCCCACTTATGGATATAACAGATTACTTTAAAGCATAAGAGACTAAATAGCATACATAACAGTAAATGTAAAGAACTCATAACACATGATATGTTCTCAACGAAACCCTGGCCAAGGGAAAACCCTGGTGGGGATGGTACCAACAAAGATCCACTAATCAAAAGATATCTTGTTAAGGATGTTGACCTTGTTAGGAGTCTATTACAAACATATAGTGTATTAGTCCTGGTTAAGGGACTATAGGCCTTGTTAGAAGCTTCAACCCTATTAGGAGTTGTAGATAGAAAACCTGATTACCAGATGAGCTCATGGCCTAAACAAGTAATACAAATGTTTACTGATTACAATATGGTACTGCTTACAACTTCACATCAACAACTTTCCCTGCTATCACAATATACAACTATCACAAGTTACATTTCAAGTATGTTCGGTACATTACAATATTACATCTTTATACAAGATACAAACATAATATCTTTCTTCAGTCGACTTGCATATCTTTATTCAAGAGTAAACATCTAGGATGTCAGCTCTTTATAATATTAAGTCATCATTTTGACAAGCAAAATAATCCCTTAATTCATTTACTAGTTCTACCTTCAAAACTGTTATGTTGGCTTAACTTTGTCATCGGTAAAACAATCATAACTTTGTCCGTACTATCTGTACTCTTTTGCACACTAAGATGGTGTATCCTTAGACACCATAGAGTCTATGTTCAACTATGCAAACTCTGATCATGCTCCAGTGAACGTCGCCAAAACAAACTATATCGGGTGCTCTGTCAAAAACATTGTTTCATACTTAGACAATTTTAGTCTGCGATCTTCCATACTTACTTTCCAGCTTATGCGATCTTCATAGGAAACATATGTTTCCATAATGACAACATCCATGTACATACCTTAGCCAAATTTCCAACAATCTCCCCCTTTGTCATTGGTGGCAACATATGAGAAAATTGGCTAAGTGTACAAGTCAAAATCTCAAAAATTGTATCAAAATTGTGGCCATAGAATATTATCCTTATATCTCCTCAAAATATACACATAATCTATAACACTTCATAATACTCCATAGAACTCCCCCTATGAGTATCCTTCCTTATCATATATAGACAATTTTCTAAGTATCTCTCCCCCTTTGACAACAATGACAAAATAAAGGGTGGAAAGGGATATACAAAATTGTGTCAAAACTTTTTACCTTACTGTCTTATTGCAAAGCTGGTAGGCTTGCAACACAATCTGCAAAATCTGACTTCCAAGCCTCAAAATCTTTCTCCCATGCCTTCTTAATTGATTCTGCTACATTGAGTAAAGTACTCAATTCGTATGCTGCAATCTAACAAGCTTGAAGGGACTCAAAATTGAACTTCTAAAATGATGTCTTAGCAGTAAGACATTCTTCTAGCTGCTCTTCTATTATAGTCAACTTGATTGAGACATGCTCTCTCAAGATGTTTATCCTGATAATATTCTTGTTCTTCTCATCATTCAAAGTCCTTATCTCATCACATAATTTTCTAATCTTTTTCTCAACTGCACTGATCTTTATGTTTGTGCTGGCCATTGAGTTTGTCTCTACTGCAATTTCATCTTGCTTCTCTTTTATCTTATTCTCTTCCTCAATTATTATATTTTCAGATTTTGTACAATGAATGTACAAACACTTTCTAGTCTCAAGATGTTTCCTTAAGTTCTTAATGTGTCTGTCAAGGCTGCCAATGTCATTTTTGATATTCTGACTTATATTCTACAACATCTCAACTTCATAAGCTGCCTGAGCCTTAACCTTAGCAATATTAGACAAATTAGTGAACTCAACATCAAAATAATTTATTACCATCTTTGTTCTTTCAAGTGGGTCTAAATCAAAGACTTTTGTAGATATAACACTTTGTAGCTTCTCAATCAAATCTTTCAGGCTACCTTCCAAATTCTTAACTTTCTTGTTCTTTCCAATAATTTTGTTCAAAGAAGTGATCAACTCTAATTGATCATCGTCATCAACCTCCTTGCTCAAATATTCAATCAATGTTCCTATTCCTTTCTCCTTTCCAGTCTTAGGAGTAAGACTGATGTCGTCTTGTGGTTCAATAGGTGTATGGGCCTCTGTTTCCATTTGCTCTTCTATTCATGTAGTCTCTATTTCAATACTCTTTTCTTGCTCTCCCAAAGCCAAATTGTCAACAATGTTATTCAAACTATTGAGTATCGCATCATCTGAATCTAAAGTAACTTTTGTTCCTTCAATGTCCATAGATTTTGTGCCAATGTTTATAGAAGAAGAGGGAATATCTTCAACTTCAACTACCTCTGTTGCTGCCTCTACTTGTTCTGAACTCTATTTCTCTATTGGTTCTGCAACTAATTGATCTTTTCTATCTTTTCTTGCTACTAAGTCTGCTAGCACTCACACAACTACCTGATCAGTTTCAGTCTTCACTAGTTCATACTGACCTCCCATTATTTGTATAGTTCTTCTTTTGGTTCTTAATAGGGTTTCAAGTGGCTTGAGGATCTGTTTAAGGTGGTCATCATCTCTTATGTCACAGAACTGTCTTATCACATTCTCTCTCATTTTAGTACCTTCTTCTTGTGCTCTCATCTTTCTGCTCACAAGTCTGTTATACAAATCTTCTGGTATCTTTCCATGAATAGTATCAAATTTCTTGTTTGCCAAAATCATATGTGTAACCATTGCATTGTCTAGATTTAATCTGTCAGAGGATCCATATAAATCATAGTATTTATTCATCTTGGTAAAGTCTCCATGCTACAATATGTCTTCATTAACTCTTTCTATCATTGGTTTCCATGATTTCTTCTTTATTGTTACTTCATCATCTTTTATCTCTGCAACTCTTCTAGGTACTGGTGGAACAATTATTTTTTGTCTTTTACCTAGTCCTGAAGCACTTGCCTTCATTCTTTTTCTTGGTGCTGAAGAAGAGGGTTTCTCTGTCTAACTAATTTCTTGCTCCTTCTCAGGTTCTTCAACCTTTACCTTAACTTGAATGGGTTCTGCACTTGATGCCAAAGGTGGGACTGATAGTATCTCACTTTGCCTTATTGCTTCTATAGTCTTTCTTGCAATATCAAATTCCTGCTCACTCATACTTGATTCTTTTAGAATTTTCTTTATTGTAGTCTCCACTCTCTTCTTTGATTGTTTCTCTTCCTTGAGTGTCTTTACTGAATCAAATTTTTCATCATATGTTCCAAATCTGTTGCTATGAGCATCCACTTTACTTTTCAACAATCTACTAACATATCCTTCTATTTCAACTTCAGAGATTTCATAGCCAAAAGGGTCTATGAATTCATGTCTAGGTTCTACTGCCTCAATGTAAGTGAAATCAATATCAACCATAAAACATATATCATCTTTGTATTTCTCAACTAGGGATGGAGGAATTCTTGATCTATTTAGCACAATGTTTTGAAAAGTTTTCAACACTAACTTTACACTGTCATTAACCTTCTCAATAAGATGTTTCATGTAAACTTTATTGATTCTTTCCATAGTATTCTCACCATCATTCCAATCAATAGTGTAAGGAAATCTTCTTAGTAAGTGGAAGAACATGTAAGTAACCAATGAGGAAAATCTAAAGTGAGTGTATTTAGCTTTCTTTATCTTTTCCAAATTCTCAAACAACTGTATTCTCATAATTTCACACATATCCACAGGCTTCTTCTCCACTCACATTAAATAAGTAATGTGTACCATACCTGCTGGCATATCATCTTCTCTAGAACTTCCATAGAATTTTGTTGTCAAAATATTACACAAGTATTTTACATCATCTTGCTTAATCTTACTAATGACTATACCTCTGCCATTGTATATTGAACCGGTGTTATCAATCACAATCTTTCTCATGTTTTTCTCATTCAGTGGAATTGCACCAACTTTTGATAATCTAGTCACATCATGAATTAGGTCTGCAGTTATGTCAATAACTCATCTTCTAACCAAAATTTACCATTATGTATCCTACTCAAAATAATCTTAGTACACTCCTCATCATCAAATTCATATTTCATAGAGTACTCAATGATTTCATTGTTTTCTAGATGTTCATAACCTTGTTTCACTAACATATCCTTGTTGTAGAATTTTTGATATTCACAATTAAAATTACTCTCCCTTAGGGTTTCATATTTTCATCCAAGATAACTTTTAACATCCTCTAAATGAAGAACTCCATCTGGTACGGATGATAAAGCTAAACTAGCATCTCTTTCTAAGGGTTCAACTGGATCTTTCTTAGTTCTAGGTCTATTCTTATCCTTGATGTTGTGAATCAACAACACATCCATGATTATATCTGATTAGTTAAGCTGATTCAATATCTTAGTTGGTTAAATACCTTAAATTCACAAAATTAGGGCTTTCGCTAGATTGGCACTTCAAACTTCTGCAAATCACTTCCAAACTTCTTTCTTCACTCTCCAAATCACTTCTAATCACTTGATAATCACAATAACTTTTATTTCAATCTTTTAATACTTAGCATTTACTCAATCTGACATCACATTCAATTCTTTTGCCGCTAAATGCCAAAAGTTGATTTTGTAAACCTGCAACCATAAATCTTCTTGTGACCTCGCAAAACACAATATTTCTTTTTGCGCACTTAACCATAGCATTAGTATGACATAACAAACCTTCATCTAACTACACAAAACTTAACTCATTCAAAATCTAATTCTACACTAATTCTAAGTTCCTAAACTATAGAAATTTACATAATTTAAGTACTTAAAGAAGGGTTAGGTAAAGACTCATTCTTACCATCAGATACATTACCTTCCTGATTACCTTCAGTGCTGAATATACCTTCTTGATCTATGCCTTTAACAAATTTTACTTCATCTTCATTGCTACAACAACCTTTCTCTTTGTTTCCTGCATTTTCATTCCTTCTTGCATTGTTTCTAGGGTTAGGGCTATGATGATAACCTCCATTGTTCATTCTACAAAATCTTGTTGTGTGTCCAATCTTGTTACATATCTGACAAATGATTCTATTGGTTCCATATCTAGGTGTTTGATGATTGATTTGTGTCCTACAATTTCTAGCAATATGTCCAATTTTGTTGCATCTGTAACATACTATTCCATTTCCTCTTTTCATGTCTTCAGTTGATCTTTGATCTGCATTGTTAGTATTTCTAGGCATTCTACTATTGTAATTATCCTCAATAAGTTTACATCTTCTACATTCAATAGCTCTATGTCCAAAACCATGACAATTATAATAATATCCATTAAGAGGTTTGAATTGTTTACTTGTACAATCTCTCTTCATATGACCAATAGTATTACAAGAAAAACATCTACCTTTGATTTCTCTTTGCATAACTTTGGATGATTCATCTTGCTTCGGTGGTTCTTCTTGCTTTGGTGCATCTTCTTGCTTTGGTGATTCTTCTTGCTTAGGTGCATCTTCAGATTTGTTTTCATCTAACTTTTTTTCTTCACTGCTTTCACATACATTCAGATCTAGTTTCTTGCTTTCACTAACTATCTTCAATATGTTAAATCCAAGACCAATTTTGTCATAGAATGGTTTTCCATAAGATACTTGCTCATTAATCTTTTCACTATTTGAATATAGCCTCTCAAGTTGTTGTTTGGATTGAATCAATTCACCTTTCACAATCTTTTTGTATTTCTCAAGTTCATCATACTGCAATTTGACTTTATCAAATTCAGATGTTACCTTGCCAAGTTTAGATTTTAGATCTTCATTCTCATTCTTTAAACTTTCATTCTCAGATTTCAGATTGTCATTTCCATCTTTCAAGCTAAGCTTCAGATTTGCTATCTTCAATTCATGTTTAAGGATCACATTTTCTTTTTCTAAATCATCACAATCTTCAACAAGAATTTTAGATTCCTTCTCAGATTTTAGATCTTCTATCTTACCTTTCAATTTGTCAATAAGACTCTTTGCATCATCATACTTTCTTTTCAAAGTGTTTCTTTCATCAGTAAGCATATCAATTTGTTCAAGAGATTCTTCAAGATTCTTCTGTAACTGATCCATATCCATAGAGATCTTACTCAAGCTGCTAGGCTTTCCTTGAATGTTCCTTCTCTGAGTAACTATGCTCTGATACCAATTGTTATAAATAGGAAATACTGAGAGGGGGGGGGGGGTGAATCAGTATTTCACAAACTTTTACTTTTGCCCACTTATGGATATAACAAATTACTTTAAATCATAAGAGACTAAATAGCATACATAGCAGTAAATGTAAAGAACTCATAACACATGATATGTTCTCAAGGAAACCCTGGCCAAGGGAAAACCCCGGTGGGGATGGTACCTACAAAGATCCACTAATAAAAAGATATCCTGTTAAGGATGTTGACCCTGTTAGGAGTTGTAGATACAAAACCTGATTACCAGATGAGCTCACTACCCAAACAAGTAATAAAAATGTTTACTAATTACAATATGGTACTGCTTACAACTTTGCATCAACAACTTTCGCTGCTATCACAATAAACAACTATCACAAGTTACATTTCAAGTATGTTTGGTACATTACAATATTACATCTTTATACAAGATACAAACATGATATCTTTCTTTAGTCAACTTGCATATCCTTATTCAAGAGTAAACATCTAGGATGTCAGCTCTTTATAATATTAAGTCATTATTTTGACAAGAAAAATAATCCCTTAATTCATTTACTAGTTCTACCTTCAAAACTGCTCTGTTGGCTTAACTCTATCATCGGTAAAACAATCATAACTTTGTTTGTACTATCCATACTCTTTTGTGCACTAAGATGGGGTATCCTTAGACACCATAGAGTCTATGTTCAACTGCACAAACTCTGATCATGCTCTAGTGAACATCGCCAAAACAAACTGTATCGAGTGCTCTATCAAAAACATTGTTTCATTCTTAGACAATTTTAGTCTACGATCTTCCATACTTACTTTCTAGCTTATGTGATCTTCATAGGGAACATATGTTTCCATAATGACAACATCCATGTACATACCTCAGCCAAATTGCCAACACTGCAATATTTGTAAAATGATCTTGTCAATATTTTATAAAAGAATGCAATGAAAACTACATGCAGTATACAAATATATAGTGAATACAAAATAACATGAATTACCTTAATAAATGTATGCCAATCATGTGTTTTCATCCCTGTCCCAAATTCACTTTTCTTTGATATGAGATCATTTATGTTCGCAGCAAATCCTGTGGCAAATCGTATTTTTTTTATGAATTCTTTTATAGCATTGCTCTGCTGCTCTGACAATAACCATCTAAGGGCACTTGTATCATTCTGGTCTCCATTGTTATTTAATCAAATAAAATTTTTCATTGCATGGTTAGATTCTTCAATGTCACTACAAATTTTGACAATTTGGTCTTTGTCACGCCTTCCATCCAAGATTTTCCATAATGTCTCTGTTACATTCTTTCCAATATGCATAGGATCAAACAAATGCATGATTGGGAGTTGCTCATAGTACGACAACCTACTAAATTGTATAGGATAAGTTTTTAGTCCTTTTGGAAGTTGGTCATTGATTCCTTGACGACCTTCACAAGCATCAATTACATCATCAGTAAACAAAACACAATATCAAAATATAACTTTGAAACAAAAACCATCAGATGGAATGACATTACCTCAATAATTTATTTTATTGTATGTCAACTTCCATAGGTGAGGTGTCATTCTCTGTGGATTTGATGTAGTCTCTTCTTTCCCATTGAAAAGATGTTTTTCGATAATTCGGTACTTATGATTTCTATGGAGAAAGTGCCTATTCTCATCGAACACCTGCTTTCTTAAACTTTTTGAATGACAAGATTTCATCTTTGGACCACAAACTAGACATGCAAATTTTCCCTTTGTCTGAAGACCTACAAGATCATGTATAATTGGATTAAATATGTTAACTTTGTGTTAGCACTATAACATACCAAAAAAGAGGTGTTAAGAAGAGAACATACCACCAAAACACCATCAACTCGTCAATAAGGGGCTCAATATATACATTGATATCTTTAACTTGGTACTTAACTAGTTGAATGAACAAAAACATTACATAATTATTATGACCATTTTGATGGATTATTTATAATAAATTAATTTAGATGACTATTAAATCAAAAAATACCTAGAACAATCAGTGCCAACATTATGTGCTCCCTCTTTATGGACAACCAAGGAGGAATGTTATTGTTGATAAGAAAAATAGGCCACACCAAGTAAGTAGATCTCATCTCTCCAAACAGATTGACACTGTCTGCTGCCAATGAAAGCTTGAGATTACAAGGTTCTTCTTTAAAGTGTGGCCATTTTTTCTCTATTTCCTTAAATGTTGAACCATCCGTAGGCATTTGCATAATGTCATCTTGACTTCTATTGTGTGCATGGTAATCCATAAATTGTGCCAAGCTATTGCACCTGAATAATTGTTGCAGACATGGAATAATGGGAATAAACCAAAGAACCTTGCGAGGCACCTTTTTTGTTATTTGATCTGATTGATATCTACTAATATGACAAATAGGGCATTCTGTTGCAAATTCATGCTATTTATGATATATAATATGATCATTCGGACATGCATGTATTGTTTGATACTCCATCCCAATATCTTTCATAATGACAGATAATTTTTGGTACGAGCGAGGTAGAATGTTTGATGGTGGTAACAAACACTCACCTATCAACCTATGACCAAAAATATAATTTGTTAATTTAAAGAATATTAATTGCTACATGATTCACCCAATGTTAATTGTAAGAGAATTATGACTAAAATAATGAAAAAAGATGACATACCTTAACATACGTGTCATTGCTACATTGGATATACCATTCATAACCTTCAAGTTCACCAACAACAATACATCGACAAGAAGATTTGTTTGGGAGCCTTCATATAGGGGCTCGTGTGCCTTCTCAAGTATAGGTACATCAAGGTCTATGTCAACATCATCATCATCATCATCATCTTGATCATCATGATCATCTTGATCATCTTGATCTTCTTCATCATCATGGTCTTCTTCCATGGGATCATTACCTTCTACTTCTATATTCACACCTCCATGTTCCCTCATTTGGAAATCCACATTCTCTGAATTGTCATGGTCCATAACATGAAACCTAGGGAGGTTGACCTATATGAAAATGATGACCTTATATTAACCATGACCATGATGTCATCATCAAATCATGTCTTATGTATTTTATAAATTATTAAAATACATACCAATGGATGAAATTCGTTTCCCCCTTCAATGTGACCATGTTGCCTACAATGTTCCTCAGCTATTTTGATTAGATATCTTCGAGTCTTTAAGCTCTTACAAATTTTGCAAGGACAATAACATTTTCCATCACCTTTTCTTTTTAAGTTAGACCATAGTCTAGCAATTGTCTCCCTATTTTTTTGTGCGTTGATATCATTAGACATGGTCTTTCTTGAATGGAATGACTCGTTGGTGGAAGAAGGATGATTTATTTGCAACCTGCAGATACAAATCGTTACTGAACAACCATTTTCTCAACTATAATTTTCTCAATGCAAAGGGACATTTATCATACCAAATCAAAGTTTAGAAATGGATAGTTTTGATGCTTTGCCATTACAATAATTGAGCATTCATCATTTGGTATTGAGTATTCCATTTAAGTATGTCAACAATGTTCAAAATGTTGTCACCAAGTACAAACATAGGAAATAAAAAAGGGACAAAAGACAAGAAATAAGAAAAATCATTACGACTATAGAAAATCTACATGTTCACAATACTACGTGTGCATATAAGATTCAATCAGAGAAGGTATATGCACAGGTGAAAAACATGCAAATTTATTGACCAAGCATTACTGGGAGCTTGACCCTACAACAAATGGACTTGTGATGATATTTCACAATAGTACATGTGTTGCAGGGTAAGCTCCGAGTAGTGCTTATACAAATATGCATGTTCATTACCTGTGCATATGAAATAGCTCTAATGGTTACTTGAAAGAGTGGCTTAATATAAAAAAAATGGTTACAAAGATGAGAATATGTCATTAGAATAATGGAAAAGAAAAAAATATAAAAATACCACTATAATCCTTTAATAGATCAGCATAAAAATACCACTATAATCATTTCATTTCACAAAGGCAAAGAGAAATTTTAGTTAATACCACTGACTTGATAGTCTATGTCTACTATGTCCTTGATCACAACCTCTTCCTTGCTTGAATAAATAATCCCCTATTGGAGCTTTTCCTTGCAGGACCAAACTTGAAACAATAGGTGGGCTTGATTCTTAGGGTAGGCACTCAAGTTTGACAAGAAAACAATCCAATTGATGAGGATTGAAAGGAATCCCGCTTCTTCTTTGAGCTCCACATCACTCAGGTGGGTATTGCCTTATCTGCACACTCAAGACACCTCATGATAAAAAATAGGCCTGTAGATAGATTATTGTGGAATAGTCTTCAAACCCTTGTAGGTATCATGTACCTCAATGAAACCAAGATCTCATGCAATAGCCCTACTTGCATAGAGTGAGTATGAAAACCAGAGACCTATCCTAACAACATGAAAGGGAAAGGGTGGAACTGAATGTAAATGATTTAATGATGGGTTTGAAAGGACCCTTGAGATACCCTAAGTCTCTCATAGACCAGTGCCTTATCCAATGGGCAACAGAGTCAAATACATCATTGCAATAAGGAGCTATGAAACAAGAAGACAATATATCAGATATGTTGATGCCTTACATCAATCACACACAATGACCAAACCTCACTTTAACAACCCACCTGTGTATTCAAGTATGTTATTACCCACCCAAAGGATTTTAACCCTCCCCTTAGAAGAGACCTATAAATAGATAATATATTAACCAGCATCCACTGGAAGACAAGCATGACATATCTTTGACACCTCAGCTCATACATACATGAAAACTAATCCCAAACCAGTTATCTCTGCCAAGACAACTCCACTTGCAAACACATAGGAAGTGCAAACAGAAAAATCAAACACCCTTGATGTATGATTAATGAATTCAAAATTCAAATGGAGATAGCTTGGTAACAGTAAGAATAAATTGAGTCCTCATACATAAGACAAATCAATTACAATATGCATTATATTCTCTAAACCAACAAAGGAAGAAAGAACACCCTATATGCAGAGAGAAGGAGAAAATCTGCAGGATAGAACCTTTCTTGGAACCAATTCTCCCAAAATTTGCAGAAGAAGGAACCCTTACAAAATAAAACATTTCACTACTTATACCACTAGTCACCTTGGAATCCTCAAAGAGGATGCATCAAGCTTCGGGTGACTAGGGTAAGGGTTTCAACTACCCAACCAACCAAAATTTACATTAGAAGTTATTACAGGGGAAGAAACACAGGCAACCCAGAGAAAATGAATCTCAAACATATTTGCAATCATCAAAATCTGCAAGAACAGTACAAAACAACAAGGAATTGCCATGAAAACTAGTCAAATCGGCCACCTACAAACACACCTCGAGCACAAAGAACATGGTACAAGCCCCTGTAGACGATCATGGAAAACCCTGGACCACACTACAACCACCGACGCCACCAAACAAAACAAATCCGGCCATGAAAGGAATAAATTCTAGTCCTTTCTATCACTAATAAACCCTCTACAAATTTGAATTTGAAAAACAACGGTTGTTTCCAAGCGCCAGCAGCAAATCGGTGGTCATAATTTAAATCCGAGCTATCTTTAAGACGTGACCGTTAGATCTCTCCTTTTCATGGGTCATATGTCTTTAACTCATCCAGACACCTCAGGTTTACCTCTAGCGAACATGTGACAAAGCATTCTCCTATTCGCGCAATGAAAAAATTAACCACTGCTCAACCCGGTGAACTAGCGACCAAAGGAACTTAACTCATCCCGGCTACATCTGGTGAACTGGTGACAAAAGGGAAATTGACCATTCGTGGAATACTTTATACTACCGCCAGATATTTTAGTGATTATGTGAACACTTGTTCGCTGAACCGCCAGCCTTTTTAGAACACTGCTACTTTACTGCGCAAATGAGCGAACCCTTGAAAATTTGTCAGGCCACTAAACACTTTATCAGAACTGCTAAGATCCTAGACCAAAACCTACGCCCACCCTTAATGAAATCAACGGCTATCTTAAGTTCACATGGAGCATAAAGATTCTATCAGAACTTAAGACAACCATCAGATTTACCTTTTACCTCCGCTCTACAGATCCTCTGATAGGATACAAAATCAATGGTCGTCTAAAGATCGCAAGTGTCAGAAAAAACCCATCAGATTACACACTGACCATCAATGCTCTACAAGTGTCAGGACCCTCTGACATGCCAAAAACTTAGGTCCCATTGACAATCACCTAGTCACAACATATGCCAACCAATAAGAGATGGCCAACTATGCTAACCTAGCATTGGACCCACTGACAACCCTTACATTAGATTCTAAATCGATGGCTGTCGCATGATCACGAAGGGGAAGAATATTCCTTGCGATCATGCGACAACCACCAAATTCTCAAGTGGCTGACAACTTGACCCCACCCTGCCATATCATCTTTCTTTCAGCCAATAAAATGTCACCACTTGTGCTTATATGGTAGTGGTCCCGCCTGCATTGAAAGGTTATGTCATGGAAATGAATCAACAACTGTCACAAAAGCACAAGCCTCTGACAAAACCCTTGTGCTTTCGTGACAACCATTGGATCAAGATGGTTTTAGAAGGCCGGGCCTAGGAAACCATGTGAACATGCAACCAAAGAAGTGGAAACCGCTACGCCAAGTCGCTAACTATTAAGAGATAAGCCACTAGGAATAGGAGAATATGCAAACACTGTGTTCGCCCAATCACCAAGACAAAAGATATAACCGCCGGGAACCAAGCGAACCAGTGACAAACATGCATTCGCTAAATCACCGAACAAAAAGACTAACCACCTGAGGATTAAATGAATAAGTGACCAATAGGGAAAAGAAATGCACACATGCATTTTAGATCACTTAAGGGGCCCGAAAAAGGTAAAGACAAATTAGGGCAAGGGCAGGGCATTCCTAGGGTTTTTTAACACAACAGCTAGATTTATGAATTTTTTGTTAAGGGTTTCAAGCCAGAGACATAAAATAATTGTAGGGACCAGGGGAAAAAGGGTAGGGCCATGAAAATTTTTGCAGGGGTAGACCATTTTCTAAGGGATTTGGCTATGACATGAAAATGGGCTAACATCCCCTACATTTGTGTGCTAGTCTTATTCTAAACCAGACACTGTGGGCCATGAAATTTCCAACATAAGCACCATTTTCAAATGCCAAACTAATAGGAATATGCGCTAAAGCCTTAAGTACCAACATACCATTAGAAAAATCACCAATAAGAGCAATGCTTCCTAGCTAGAAACTTCCAAGCCCCCCTTGCAGGTGTAAGGCAACAGGTGTCACAACCTTACTAGCAAGCACTCTGCCCTTTCCTTGCACTCTACAAGATTTGATGGACAACACTTGATATGATTCAAAAATAGATATTTATATGAAAGAAACAATTTTTACACAACATACAATCATCCAACCCTACCATGGTACCCCTTCTTTCTTCTCATATTCTTTTCTTAACAAGTTTATGGTACTCAAGAGGTCAATAAATATCATGAAACCATAATATAAAAATGATGCAAAAATAAAACTTGGGTCTCAATATGGAAACTAGTTGGGTTCCACTTCAATATGGTTCAATAATATTATGTATCCCCACTCTTATATAACTTAGTCACAGTCTTAACTATATAAGGATATATACTTACTCTTTTATGACTTACCAAACCCTTAAGTGCACTTAGAGACTTGTCTCACCAAACTTATTCCAAGACTCCTAAGTGGTGTTTTTGATCTGATAGGATTTTATTAACTTAGATTCAAAGGTTTTTAAGATTCTCAGTCAAACCCATGTTCCCAATATTCCAAATCTTCTTAATCAGTCCCAGAGACCTAATTGCAATTCTAGTAGCCCTACAGCAGGATACAAACCCAAATAACTTCACCTTTTCCCAAAGCACTTGACAAATAAAAAGCATTTATGAATACCCTTTTCCAAGTACTAAAACATATCAGAAACTTACTATGGGCTTCTTTGGACTAGGTCTGACTGTTCCCACACAGTGACCCTTAAATATCATGAAAAACTACCAATTTACAAAGCATCATCACTCTCCCTTTATCATTATCACTCCAAAATCTCAACAATGTTATATAATGGTTAAAAATGAACAAATTCTAAAGGGATAAGACTCAGTCCACTAGAAACCCCCAAAACCCCAATTTGGTACTTCTAAACCCTCAATGCAAGGGTTTCTCAAATCTCCTATCTCCAATCCATTCTAGGTTCAACAAGTGATTATTTGTGACTTTATATACCAAATTAGATCTTCAATTAGCACCAAAGTAATGGATGATAGGCAGCATGGATATGTAGTTAATAATTTTAGGAGTAAACAATTAGAGCCACGATAAACTCCTACAAATGCAAAAGCCACATATCACCTTTGGGAGTAAAGGGATTATACAATCTAGATGAGAATGAATCATACCTAATCATGATAAATATTAGAGGGTAATAAGAAATCATCAACCATTAAGAGGAGTGGGAACATGTTGGACGTGAGTTAACACATCTCATCATACTAAAATGGATTGACCAAAACATTAATACAATTGAAAGGTACCAAAGAGAAGCAATGACTTCTACATGAAGATTTTGATAAGAGCGGGTTTTTTTCCATTTGATAATAAGGAAGCTCAAGAAACTCTAGATTCTTAGACATTTCATTCTAATTAGCATTTGGCACAATTGAGAATACATTGTCATGGAGGGGACCTTGAAAATCCCCAAAACAAGGCCTCCCACAAGGCTGGTCTCAATGACATGTACAAGGTATGGTATGAAAACAATAATTCTTTTGGATATCCTTGGACCATCAATTTCTAATGTATCTAGTAGATTGCTAACATGGACAAGTTTGCAAGAACATCCAAAAATGTGAGGAAGAAAATGAAGAGGCAAGATCCACAATATCAATGATAGTATGAGAAAGAAAATTCCTTGGATGGATGAATAATGGCCCATAGGGACTTTTAGGTACAAAGCTATCACAAGGAAAAGAGGAGAATAGGACCAATCATGAAGTAGAAGTGGAATCCATGTGATTGAGATGGGAACCTTTGAAACTAATTATTATGATACTATAAACTTCATTATAAATGCTAAAGCTAACACAAAACTATGAAGGGGTTGAAAGTGACATTGAGACATTAAAAGTAAGGGGAAAATATTCATTGCTCTCATAACATTTATGGCTTGTTCTTTGATTTGTATAGATTGAAAGAGTAATCCAAGACTTGAGGAAAAGACATCCATTGATTAAAAAAGGATATAGAGTCTGATTCAAATGAAACTCCAAGAATAAATCTAAATTAACAAAAAAAACTCAAAAGAAATGTATATAAAAAACACACTATAAATGCTTTAAACTCTTTTAATATTCTATAGAAGAGAAATCTTTATAAACATGTTTGTGTCAAACACTTAGCTTGGTGTAAATCTGAACATACTAATTACATTATCCAAACTAATTTAAAATATTTTCTAAAAGATTAAATAGCGTAAATAACTAATCTATCATAATATTTTAAACCATATAATATGTGAAAAAACCACCTTTTATTCTAAAGCTTCTAAATATATTCTCTTAAATTTGTGTTTCCTTAATATATTGTATTGATAAAGAAGCTGTATCCCATAAAAAATCTGAATAATTTTTGTAGCTACTGAATTCCTATCTATGGCCAATCTGTCTGTACTGCACATTTTTTAAAGGACTGTCATTTCATTGGAGAAGATTTATTTATGTTACTAATGTATTATGCATTCTTTCAATATTAAAAAATAATATATTCGTGTCTGTAACATACTATTGTCTTAAGGTTGCCACAGATAGACAAGGTTGTTATGAGATTGTTGCAGTGAAGTGATAAGAGGCGATAGAGATATGACTTATATTGACAGCTTATGAGATAAAGGCTGCAAAGATATGAAAGAAGTTGATAGAGCATGAAAATAAGTGGTATTTTGAGAGCAGTGTAAACCAACTTTTTTTTGGGTTCATCAATTGTTTGAGCTTGTCTTTTCAAAACATACATTGGGCAACTCTCAAATCAATGTTTACAAACTTGTATTAATCACAATGAATATTTGAGCCCTACAATCTTAGGATAATTCTCAAAGATATGCTCATTATTTTATAATATCCCAGTCCCCTCATATTTCTATTTTAAAATAATCTATTTTTTATTCAAGTTTATACTACGATTAAGTATATATCCTTATATAATTAAGACCGTGACTAAGTAAATTTACCTAGCATATCCCCACTCTTATATAAACACTTAGCATATATAGAGACAATGAAATATCAGCATACATATTGCACCTGTAGCAGCACTTGCAAAGGAAAAATATTGTGAATGGGAGCATAATTTTGGGAAAAGTCTGGGATGGAAAGTAGTTGAATTGACAGGTGAGACTGCAACTGATTTGAAGCTATTTGAGAAAGGTCAGATTGTTATAAGTACACCTAAGAAATGGGATGCTCTATCTTGCAGATGGAAACAATGTAAGCAGGTGCAGCAAGTCAGCTTATTTATTGTGGATGAACTTCATTTAATTGGTGGAGAGGGTGGTCCCATCTTGGAAGTAATTGTTTCTAGAATGAGGTATATTTCAAATCAAATTGAAAATTGTATTCGAATTGTTTCTCTTTCTACTTCACTTGCAAATGCTAAGGATCTTGGTGAGTGGATTGGAGCTACTACACATGGGATTTTTAATTTCCCCCTAGTGTCTGTCTTGTACCATTAGAGATTCATATTTAGGGTGTTGATATAGCCAAATTTGAAGCTCGAATGCAGGAAATGACCAAGCCAACTAATACATCAATAATTTAACATGCGAAGGGAGTCAAACCAGCTCTAGTGTTTGTGCCAACAAGAAAACACACACGGCTTACTGCCCTTGATTTATTAACTTATTCAAATGTAGATGGTGGGGAAAGATCCTAGTTTCTTCAATTTATTGAAGAAGATTTGAAACCTTTCATTACCAAAGTGAAAGAACCTACTTTGAGCCATGCTTGTCTAATGAAATTGGGTATTTACATGAAGGTCTAACTTTGGTAGAACGGGAACTTGTAGCTCAATTGTTCAGTGGAGGGGTGATTCAGGTGTGTGTTGCAAGCAGTTTGATGAGTTGGGGGTTGTCTTTGTCAGCACACTTGGTGGTTTTTATGGGTACATAGTATTATAATGGATGGGAAAATGCTCACATAGACTATCCTATTACTGATCTTCTCCAAATGATGGGGCGTGCCAGTAGACCTCTGCTTGATAATGCTGGAAAATGTGTAATTTTATGTCATGCATCTCATAAAGAATATTGTAAAAAATTCTTATATGAGCCATTTCCTGTTGAGAGTCATCTTGATCAGTTTCTCCATGATCATATCAATGCTGAAGTTGTCGTGGGCACTATTGAAAGTAAGTAGGGTGTGGTAGACTATCTTACTTGGACATTCTTCTACCGAAGACTCACACAAAATCTTACTATAATCTTCAAGGTTTCAGCCATAGGCATTTATTGGATCACCTTTCTGAGCTTATAGAGAGCACATTGAGTGATTTGGAATCAAGAAAATGCATTTCCATAGAAGATGATATGTATCTTTCTCCTTTGAACTTAGGGATGATAGCATCTTTTTGGTAGAAAACAAATTTGCACTGAAGGGGGCTTTGTAGCTTGCATTGTGAGTTCACATATATTCTCTAGTGAACTTTATAAGATGTTTAGGGAATATGTCAGGGCCATCCAACTATATATTGTAGCTTTTAGTTTAACTAAGTATTTCCATATGGCCCTGACACTATATGTGCAACTAAGCATTTCTAGCTTTTAGTTTAATGCATAAAATAGTAAAAATTCTTAAAGGAAACAACAATAAAGGAAATCCAACATCGATTCTAGTCATATAACAATGGCTAGTGTGACCAAACAAGTATGATTGTGAGTGAATAGACAAATGAACTAGTAGCAGTCTAACTACTAATGAAATGCTTGTTACAATGAAACTTAATTGAATATATCATTAACTTAATTTAACTAATTTCTATTAAGTGAATAAAATTGACATCTAAATTAATTAATAATCAACTAAACACATTACCACTATGTAGAAATGTAATAAATGAAATTGCTAATTAATCTACTCTAACTAGATGATTACTTCAACTCAAGTGGCCCTTTCTCAAGGATTCATAACCTCAAACCAATTCATTACTTTAACTTGGTTGAAGATAACCATCAACTTGTATTAAAATTCTTAGAAATTACAATAGTTGTAGTCTATATTAATGGTTGTAATCTAGGAAAAGATCAGAGAACATTTAAACTACTACTCTTAAGCCTATCCTCAATTTTATATGAATATCTTAGAAGCAGCAATCATAAATGCCATTAAAACTTTACCACATGAATTTCATTCTTCACCAAGATATGACTTGTTCTAAAAACTAAACTACTTAACAGAGCTACAAACATGGAGTTTGAGTAGAACTAAAACATTCCATCATGGATCATGCATTTTTATAGGAACAAGATTATCACCTAACGGATGACCATTGTCAATTCATAAAGTCTACATCTTTGTGTTGGTAGAAGTAGCAACACAAATTTGTTTCAATGAGAGAAACCTCATTGATCATCATATTTGACTCTTATTTCATCATTTTAGCAAAGATAACTACATACAACTATATTTTGTAACTCCTTTGGAGTTGCAAGTTAGGTGAAAATAGAACAAGTATAGAAACATGCCAATTTAATCACAAAACATCGTATAACTTGAATTAACCACATCATTGCACAAATTTATGGATTATAGCACATACCATTGTATTATATAATTATCATTATAAGTTTATCATCATATGTTTAAGTATAAAAAAGTCTTAATAAAGCATGTTAAAACAAGATAAAACTAACCCAAAACATTTCAAAAGGCATAGATTTTTAGGCTCATCATACCCCCCAACTTAAACACCTACTTGTCCTAAAGCAGCTAATACTTACTATTATAGTATAACACATCTAGCCTAAAGTCAATAGAATGTGTGACTCCAATGCCCTCTACCATATATAATCCCTTGCAAACTTTGATTTAGTAGGACCTCTCTTGTTTCTTATTAAAATGTACCAACTTCCCCTGCAACCAATGTGGAACTAAATGAAGAAGAAGTCGTAGATGAAATTTGAGTGGGATCCAACTGCTCTGAATGTCCAATGCTGCTTTAGTGTACATTGCCACTCTAGATTCTAGTGCTATACAATTGTAAATGCAATGGGGTTCTTTCTTCTCCAGTGCCTAGGTTAAGTCTGTTAAATCTGGCCTCTCCCTTGCAGCTAGAATGGGCTTAATAACCAATCTCATGTACTTAGATCAATCCAACAATGCCTGAAATGGTTTTCTTGAAAAACCATCTTCATTTTAATACATACAAACGTTCACAAATTAGACTCCTTCAAAAGTTAATACTCGAGGTCTCTATCAGACAAACCCTCCATCACGAATTGCAAACAATATCAATTTTGAATACACCAGGTTCCATCAGAAAGGCTCTTTCTTTCATAGTCATGAAACCTGATTTATCTTATTGTTTCATTCCTTCAACAGAACTAAAACATAAACACATAAAACTTTGTCAATAATGAATACTCAAGCTGAGATTCATAGAACATGAACTTGGATATTTAAAAACTGAATAAATAACATTTCGAATTCAACCTAAATCCATAGTTACTACATGAATGGAAAATAGAAGAAAGACGATGTTCATAACAGACAATTCAATCATTTATTCCATTATTCCATTCTTCATTATATCAATCTGTATCTTTCTCTCAAGAATCAGTCTCCTATATATAGGAGCCAAGGGACATATCTCAAGAGGGGCTGACCAGGAAGGTTAAGGAAAGAAAGAAAACCCCTGCTAAATAAAATGGTTCAATTTTATTGATTACAACCAAAAAAAAATTAGGACATACCTCTGGTTCAACTCTTAACCTTGTTCCAGCTTCTACCTCCTTCACACGCGCTACAATAATCGACTAATAATCATGAAATGAGGTTTCAAACCTTTTTTTTTTACTTTAAGTTATGCCCGTGTTGGTGGAAATTTTGACCAACACGGTGTTAGTCAAAATTTCAACCAACATGGGCATGTATTAAAAAAAAAAAAAGTTTTCCTTCTATAATCCGATCAACCTAAACATTTTTATTTGATGGTCGAATTGTTTAGTCGAAAAATAAGGTCAAATGTACTATTGATTTTGAGAGTTGACTGGATGGAAGAATTTATAAAGTATAGAGTGTTTTGTGGAAGTGATAAGTGTGATTGTGATAATGATGTGATGGATGTGAATCTGAGAGTAGAGAGGATGTGAGATGCTTGTATTGTTCATCTTTTGAAGAACACTTTGTGACAGTATTGAGATTATAAGAGTTGTAAGCTCACCACCTTTAACAGGGCTAGATCTCCTAACAGGGATACTATATTTTAGTGCATAGTTGTGGGTATCATCCCCACTGGGGTTTTCCCTTGGCCAGGGTTTCCTTGAAAAAAAATCATGGTGTTATGAGTTATGTGTTGTGCATTTATGTTATTTTAATTTCTACATTAATATGGTTTATCTGCAATTGGTTGAAGTTTAAACTAAAGTTTTTTAATACTAATTCACCCCCCTCTCAATATTACCTAATCCTAATAGTTCTTTGCTTTCCGAATAGTGTTCATATTATCATTAAATTGTTTTACCAGGATCTCACATAGATCAATCTTCATGTCCTTCTTGACAATTTTATAGGCTAAGTCCATAGATCCACATGGTACATTTTCTACTTGAGAGGATTGGAAGATTCAGTAACATATGACATTACTTGCGAATCTTAATTCAGGGTCTTCCACAGTTTATAATTTAAGACCTCTTCCATCCCATTTAGCTTGTGTCATCTCACACAACGTATTCTTGTCAGTTTTCTTGTTTGCCTTCAGTCTATCACCGATTGGATATCCAGTCACAATATGTAAAACATCCTTTATGATCTTGACTAGTGTATCTAACCACATAAATTGGTCATGAACTTGACTTAGCATAATTATCATCCATTCAGTCTTGAATACAATCGGTACATGCAGAGCATGCATTAAACCCTTAGTATCCAAATGGATATGCTCATCCTTAAGTTTTCCATTCTCACACAGACTCTAGTAAGATGTATCAATATCATTTTGATAAATTTTCTCAATCTTACAGTGTATGAAGGCATGGATATCTTCAATCAAAATCACTCTAGGAGGAATATATGACAGAGCTCCCATCTTGTCTGGTTTGACTGATTTAGCTGGAGGAAGCTTGTATTTTGGGTTGACATGATAAACCTTCTAAAAAATAATAGGATTCTGAACCTTAGGTTCCATTGATTAAAATATATAATTGCTTGATTGTAGTGGGGTTTCATTTGAAATCAACTCGGTCATGATTTCACAGCTCAGGAAAACACCATAAATCACTCAAATATACTCAATAGTGCTTAGATCTAATCAATCAATCACTCAAGTTCTCTCAAAAGACTCAAATTTGCAATGCACTCAAATGTTCTTGAAAATGTAAGGTACAAATGAATAGTAAAAGGGTTTATTTATACCTTTTCCTCGATTAGGGTTTCCAATGGCTAGATTTTTAGTATTTAATGTTGTCACCAAATCCCTTTTCACTGATTACCAGACTACACTTCCTTTCACTGAATGAAAAAAAATAACATAGTCTTTCACTGATCAAACATGAATTGTTAACTTCACAACATATATCCAAATGCATCTAAATATTCTTATATGGATCTCTGCACAAATGTTAGGAATAGATTTAAGATTGAAATTTAGCTCACAGTTCCTACACATACCTTTAACTGATTAGGTGAACATAGGTGCACTTGATCTAGAGGATGAGGTGTCATCGATTGTTCCAAGTGATGTTCCATCATCTAGAGACTTCCTTCTCCATATTTATTCATCTAGTCTCTTATTTCTTCAAATTTACTTGAACTGTTTCATTTTTCTTTTCCTCATTTGGAGCTTTGCCTCAGTACCTGCAATCTTTGGATAGGTGAACTACCTTATGACAGTGAAAACATGCCATTCCAGGGTTTCTCCATGATCTTTTGTTGTTTCTACCATGCATCAAAATATAATTTTTTACAATGTGTCCATATCTTCCACATGTTGTACATGAAATTCTTGTGTTGTAGTCCCATGGTATTGTTGATCCTTGTCGGTTGTTTGTAGTATTCTATCAGTTAGGTACCCATTTAACATTATTTCTTTGTGACCTACAATCTTCAAACTTATGACCATATATATTGCAAGTATTATAGTAACCATTTAATTTTGGATTTCTTGTATTGTTAGCAATCCTTCCATCAAATTTAGGAATGCTCGGTGGTTTACCTCTTTTTCTCTTGCACACATTAGTTGTATGACCAATTTTCCCACAATGATAACAACTTGGCTTCTTTGTCTTCGGTGGAGTAGTAGTATCTCAATTGGCATCTTGATTTGAGGACTCTCCCTTCTTGGTAGTGTTATTTTCAGTGAACCCAAGTCCAATTGTATCTCTCAGTTGTCTCTAACCTCTAAGTTGTTCATCCAACATTCTCAATGTTTCTTCATTCCTTTTCAATACTTCATTTGCTTCTTTTTCTGATTTCAATTCTCTTGTCAATCTATTCAACTTTAGACCTTAATGCTTGATTCTCATATTCCTTCCTAGCTATCTCTTGATTTGCATTCACTAGTTGGTCAGTCATAGCATAATGTGTTTGTGTCATTCTCAGGATCTCGTCATCCTTTTCAGTTAGTCTTGCCTCATCTTTCCTCTTTCCTTCTTCTACCATTCTTTTGGCATCTTCAATTGATCTCTTTGATTCAAGTATTTCACCAATTCTAATACCTTGTGCCTCTTGGTTTTTCTTTATTAGTTTCAATTGCTTGGTGAGTGCTTTATTATTTTCCATTAGTTCTACAATAGTTGTTTCAGATTCATCATTCAAACTTCCTTCAATTGATGTCTCAAGTATCTCAACATGTTCTTGTGTATATTTCAACTCATCAAATAAACACTTTCTTACCCTCAATGACTTTTCCAATTTCCTTTTCAGATCATCAATCATTTCATGTGCATTTTCTGATTCAAACTCAAGATTGTCAATTTTCTTAGCTTTCTTGTAACTTTCCATGGCTATGATCATTTCACTCTCATGTGGTCAAACCTTTATCTTCAATATTCCAAGCTATAATACCAATTGTTGGATTGATAATGGAAAGTTAACAACTGAGAGGGGAGGGGTGAATTAGTTCTCCAAAAACTTTTATCTACTTTTCTAACCACTTACCAAATACAAAAATTTGCATACAACACCATAAAATATAGAAATTAAAGCTTCAAAACATAACTCATAACACCATAATTTTTGGTCTCGCAGAAACCCTTGGTCAAAGTGGAAAACTATGGTGGGGATGGTACTCACAATCCTTCACTACTACAGTAAAAATGTTACTCAGTTAGAGCTATTAAATTTAGCTACTTCTGATAGCTTACTCTGTTAAGAGTATGTTGGTTCCTTTTCTTTCTACTTGCAGATTTACAGTTTGATTAACAAACACATGTCTTTGACTTGTAACCCACTCCAAATCTGACAAGAAAAAGGGCCAATTAACTAGGACTAGGATATTAGTCCTCCTACACTTTGAGCCTTAATTCTTAGGTGGGTGTACCTTGGATTCACTTCTTAAAGGAATCAACAAATATTAAGCATTAATGTCCTTGACACATTGATTTAAATATTTTATCATTTATAGGTTGGTTGATGATGAAGAACTAATTCCTGAGAACAGGCTAGTATCTTATCCTAGGGCAAAGAATCAAATACAATATACCTCAATAGAAAACTTAATTCAAGCACACCCAAATATAGAATAAGTGTTTTGCCTATTATTCCTCACTCTCACACTCAAACATTAGTTTCTCACAAGAACTATGAGTTCTCTGAATATATCCTTAAAAATTTAATCCTTCCTTGAAGGAGCTCAAGAACAAACTTCACAATTTACTTTGCAAACCATATATTAACCTGCCTTGCAAAATTAACATATAAGAATCCAAGATCAAAACAAGAAGACATTTACAAATCTGAGATGGAATTCAAGTGTACTATCATTAAAATTTTCAGTATCAATACATTGAAAAATGACAAAATGCTAGAACCAAACCCTAGATCCAATCTCTCTCTATTTAGTTGCCAATTTCACCATCCTTTTAAAAATACATCAGAATGCTATATATAGTCACTAGCTATCTTGGAATCCTCAAGAAAGGATGCAACAAGCTTCAGATAGCTAGGACAGAACTAGGGTTTTCAACAACCATTCCAACCAGATAATCAAGAAATTTACTGCAAACATGACATCAAGCAATCAGGAGCAATCAGGTCCAAATTGATCTTCATTTACAGCCAAAATCCTAACTAGTACGCTAGAGACTAGAAATTTCATCATTTTAGCTCCTTGTTTACTTCATTTACATAATAAATTGAGTGATTGTTTCACCTATCTTTCATGACATGGACATCCTCCATAGATAAGCATCATTTCTGGACCATACTATGATAGTGTATAAGATCAAATCAGGTAGATCAGCTGCCCAAGCATTTAATAACCATTCCTTTACTCGTAGAAAACCCTTAAATATTTCAAATTTCTAGTGGCAACAGTCAATCAGACAAGTTTAAAACAAGATCATTGATCTCTCTTCCTTTCTCAGCACATAAGACGGTTCTCATAATTTGAGAACAGTCAACCAAGCCTTCATTAGTCTTTAAAACATGACCATCAATCTTTACTTAAGAGAGAATCAATGGATGTCACAATGCCACATTGGTTAAAACCTCGTGCATCTTTTCTTCATGATAATGCGACAACCGTTAGATTAAGAAAGATCTACGTCGACTTGAAAACTGCAGCATCTTGGACCCACTTGACAACTGGACCGATTATCACTACTAGATGGAAGATCCAATAGTCGATGCCTTAAGTTCCTTTTTACTGGACCCACAGTTGCATCACAATGGCTTGATACCAGATCGATGGTTGTCACAATGTCACAAGCACAAATGTCCGATCATCTTTCATCCACAAAAACACAACAGTTGTCAAATCAACTTACATCCGGCATCCATTTATTACACTGAAACCCTCAACCCCACTGACAACATCCATGTCACCACCCTTTGCGACCAATGAAAATCAAACAAATCTACAACACCTGGCATTGGACCCACCACACCATCTATCTTTATTAGTTGGAAGGTCAGACGACTGTCGCAATGCCGCAAGCACTATCTTTCAAGCACTTTTCCTTAGCGGCATCATGACCTTTGTTGGATCAAATTGAACCTGCAAAGTCTTTATCTTAACCTCGACAAGCTTCCCTTAACCCTTAGTCATTCATAGATCACATGACTGAAGGCATTCGCTAGGTCGCTGAAAGTTTATCTTAACCTAAGCTTAATCTGGAGATCACACAAACAAAGCATTCGTGTGATCGTTGAATCTTTTCTTTGCCTGAGGTTTCATCCAAAGAATATGCGACCACCGCCCAATCAAAAGTGTATCAACGGCTCATATTGAATCTACAAGCCTTTACCTTTCACTCATCTCTATCCAGCGATTCAATGACTGAGAGCATCTCATAATTGTTGAATGTTATCCTTAACTGGGGTTTCATTTGGAGAATAAGAAATAATTCTTTATCTCTAAGTTACAGAATGTTTTACTAACCATGGGTTTTATTTGGAGAACTAGTGTCAGCCACCGATCTTTATCTCATCCAATGGTCCTCGCTAAATCTTGGAATGTTTCATGACTTAGCTGCTTTATTAGGAGATTCAACGACTGAAGGGAAAATAAACCACCCGCTAGATCGTTGAATGTTTAGCCATTGATCATCAGGATCATGAGATCACGCGAACACTCAGTCACCAATTTGCTGAATACAACTTAACTTCCTAGGAAAGAAAATAAAACATGTGGAGAATGGGGACTTTAAGTGACTAGGAAAAAAGAGAAATAGAGAAATAGAAATGGCTAGGGTTTTGGACTTAGAAAAATTTCATGAAGCCCTAGGACATGGATTAACTCTATTCTCAGACCTTAAAATTGCAATATCTCTTTGGTTTTTGCATTTTAACACATGCACTTTTGATTGAAGCTTGCATAGACCTTGAACTATCCCAAGATAAGGGCACAAGATATGAAACATTATACATCTTCGTAGATCAGAACAAATTTGCAGGTGGTCATGATAACTTTCTTAGGGTTTTAGCAGGATAAGACCATTTTCTTAGGATTTTAGCTATGATAGGAAAATGGCCTAATAGTGGCTCTGTCTAGGGATGCATGCCTCTTACAGGCATGACAAGGATTTAGAATCTATGGGGAAAAGCAGACCACCCACTGGACAAAAAGAAAACTGCAGAGAGCACTAGACAAAAACCTAACTACAAAGGAAAGACTAGACAAAAAAGAAACACACCACACCTCTACAGAATTTACAACATGTAAAAACCTAACTACTATTCATGGAAAGAAAAATACCTTCAACTGAAGTATTTCTTCAAGAATTTTCCATGAACAGACAATTCTTGAATGTCACCATTGAGTTCTTTGATAATGTAGGAATCTGGTCCCCACTTTTCATGAATCAAATATGGCCCTAACTAGATTGGATCAAATTTTCCATTTTTTCCTTTATCTTCCAATTTGGCATTCCAGATTAATACCAAGTCATTGAGTTCAAGTCTCCTTGCTATAGCTTTCTTGTCATATAAATCCTTGACCTGCAATTGCAACTTAGCAATCTTTGAAGCTGATTCTCTTATGGTTTCATCTAGCCTGATCAAATCCTCAATCCTCAATTGCAATTCATCATCTAGATCATCATCATATAATTGAACAAACCTATAAATTTCCAATAAATTGTTTTGAGACATCCTTGCATGTATTCCATGCACCAAGTCAAATGGTGCACACCCAATTGCCTTCTTAATAGTTACTCTGTCAGCCCACATAGCCAATGGCAATTTTGAATTCCATGCCCTTTTATTCTTTTCAAGGATCCTCTTGAGAATCTTTATTAAGCTTTTGTTGGATGATTATGCCTATCCATTTCCTTATGGATGATAAGGTGAGGAATATGACATATGGATTCCTAAACCTTCATAAAATTCCTTGTATTCAGCAGACCTGAAGCACATTGCATTATCACAGACAATCCTTTTAGGACAACCAAATCTTGTAACAATATTATTTAATAGGAAATCATTCACCACCTTGCTAGTTGCATTCCTTGTAGGAATAGCCTCTACCCATTTTAAAAAATAATCAGTGGAAACTAAGATCCAAGCATGTCCTCCACTAGATTTGTTTGGTATTTCTCCTATAAAGTCCATCCCCCATTGTTGGAAAGGGCTTGCACTTCCACTGGCCTCGGTGGTACATTTCCTGAAAACTTGAGCTTGCTGAAAAATCTTTGACAAGCATCACACTTTCTTACCAATTGCTCTGCATCCTTGAAGATTGTGGGCCAATCCTACTCTCATAATCTTTTGAGCAGTAGTTTTACCCATATTATGTCCACCACATATTCCCTCATGCATTACCTTCAACATTCTATCTTCCTGACTTTCATCTACATATTTCAACAAAATGCAGTCCAGATTCCTCCTCCACAATTTGCATTTGATGACAACATATTTTATTGCTTGCAACTTTAGAGCTCTTTTCTTGCTATCATCCAATCCTAAAAGATATTTCATATTCCTTAAGTAATAAATAACAACTTGATACCATATACAATCACCATGTCACATGTATAATCAATGTCAATTTGGTTTATCAGATTTGCATCAAGATTAGACTGAGCCATCAGTTTTTCCAATCCTTGGCCTCTAGCCAGTTTGGTAATCTAGATATCAATATTAAACTCTTGGATTCTATTTATCCACCTGAATCTCCTCCCAGACACTTCTTGCTGTGAAAAGATGTCTTTTACTATAGCACTTGGTACAAAAGAAATCACAGTTGCTCCCATCAGATAGCATCTAAAATATTTCACAACCTTCACAAGTGCATATGCTTGTTTCTCATTGATATCATACTTTAATTCAACACCCTAAAAAGATTTATTGAAGAATGCAATAGGCTATTCAAAACCTTCATTATTTTTCTGCAACAAAACTGCAACAACAGTGTGAAAAGAGGCAAAAGAGAAAATATGCATTGGAATATTATAGTTAGGTGCTTTAAGCACAGGTGCATCTTTGATTGTCTATTTGATATTCTTGAAAGCTTCATCAAGCTCACCTTCCCACTTGATCTTAGATCCTTTTTTCAACATTTTGGACATTGGCCTAGTAATCTCAAAAAAGTTTGTAACAAATCTCCTCAAAAGTTTACCTAGCTAAAGAAAGACTAGATGCCTTTTACATTTTTGGTTTCTAATTTTTTTCAATGGCCACTACCCTCTCTAGATCAATTCTTACTCCTTGCTTCCCAACTAAGTGACCTAGTAATTTTCCCTCAGTCACCCCAAATGCACATTTCCTAGGGTTCAATGAAATGCCATATTCCAGAGCTCTCACAAATATCTTCTCTAGATGAGAACAACAATCTTATTCTTTTTTGGAATATGCAGTCAAGTCATCTTGATAAACAACAAGGAAATCATTTATGAATTTAGCAAAAGCAACATCCATTGCTCTTTGAAAAGTTGCACCATCATTTGTGAGACCAAAAGGCATCCTTACATAAACATAGGTTCCCCAAGGTGTTTTAAAGGTTGTCTTGAACTATTTTGATTCTTTCACAATCACCTCATGGACATCGAGCCAGACCTAGTCACTCTTTGCAGCATTGCCTCCATGTTAGGCAAGCAGTAATTGTCCTTCAAAGAAGAGATGTTTAGATTCTTGAAGTCTACACACAATCTGATGTCTCCATTCTTCTTTCTAATAGGAACTAAGTTTGACACCCAAGAGGAATGTCTTATGGGTTCTATGATTCCATCATCTCTCAACTTCATCAGTTCTTCTTGCATTTTAGGTGCTAAGGTAGGATTAATTGGCCTTTGTTTTTGCCTGAAAGGTTTAGCATCTTTCTTCAAAGGAATAATATGTTGGAACAGATCTTCTCTATAAACCTTTAGGTCATTATATGACCATGCAAAAACATGCCTAAATATTCTCAATAACTGAATCAAAGTTTTCCTTACCTCTTGGGATATCTCTTTTCCAATGTAGACCTTCTTAGGTACCTCCTGTGTACCAAGATTAATTTCTTCCAGGTCCATCTGGTCCCTCTTCTTAGTATCCATCTAGACTCTATCCTAACTAGAACATACAGTTTCTAAAACAAAAAGTTCCTTGGGAACCTTGTTAGTCTTAAGCTGCAAGACTTCATTTCCAAGGATAACTTCTTTTCCTTCTACAGTCTCAACCAAAGTTGAGCAATCCAATTCTTGACCATGATACTTATCTTCACAATTCATAAATCTCAAGATGTCCTGGTCATCGTCAAAGGCCTGCCAGTTTTGAGCATTATCTGGTATACTAGGCCTAGCCTAAATTTCAATTTAAGAGATGCCTACAAAAGTAATGTCACTAGGATTGATTGCTATATTGGCTAACAAGTCAGCCATCTTATTGTTACTCCTATCCTTCCATAAAATATTGAAGGCATCAAAACTCTCAATCATGTCCCAAACAACATTCCTATATTGTTTCAACCTTTTTTTCTTAGAAGCATTTAGTGATCTTACTTGAGACACAACTAACTCAGAATCACCAACAACCTTTACACATTTAATTCCATGCTTGTGTGAAAACCTCAATCCTATTAACAATGCTTCATATTCTACTATATTATTGGTACAAGAGAAGCTAAGTGTGAAAGAGAACTTGTAATTATTTCCATCAGGAGAGATGAGTAAAATACCTACACCTGAACCATCTTTGCAGTTAGCACCATCAAAGTACATCACCCACAACTCACCCTTCTCAGATTTAGCATTTATTTCCATAGTGATAGGGGGCATCATAGGCTCTCTTTCAAGCACAGTGACCTCTTCTCTTAAAGAATTGATATCGGTATCCACAAAACAAGTAATCTCATTGTCAATATTTTTCTCAATCATATGGGTCACCCTTGGCTCCCTTTCAATCTTAATAGACTGATCATCTATCTTGAAAGTTTCATAAGACAAGTCACATTGCAAACTTCCACCCATGGAAAAACTCCACTTCTTGGATAATAGTATCCCATAATGAGGAGGGATGTCTACCACCAAGACACTCATGGTCAGCTCTTTCTCTAGATAGGCTGCCAATTTGTAAGGCAATGCATTTATAGTCCCAATGACTGGCACTTCTCTTTGGTCCATTGCACAATATCTACCCTAGATTGTATAAACCTTAAGGCCTAACTTATCCATAATCTTAAAAGGCATGACAGTATTTGAGGCACCTGAGTCAATCATACAATTCCTTAATGTCATTCCATTCACTATGATACTTAAGAAGATTGGATTTATGTTTTCAAGGCTAGCATTGACAGAGTTGTCCAAGTATATAGGTGGTATTTGAGATACCATTCCTTGAACTTCCACTTCTTTCATAACCTTATCCTAGGGTTCATTAGCATTACAAGAAACATTATTGTCACAAACATTATCTACCCATGCAAAAGCCCTATCCTTATGTTTAGGGATTCTCAATAATTTTGACAAATGAACCTTGATAGTAATATAAGACAATATTGCCAACATATCAATAGGGGTACAGGAAGGAATCTCAATCTGCACTACTCTAGTATCCTTTTGTTTCTTGGATACATCATTTGTAGTTGTCACCTTCATTTTCTTAGTTTTAGCCATTGTACTAAATGGCTTCTCAACTTCCTTTTGATTGTCTTTGTCATGAACAGTAGACATCTTCATAGCTCCAACTCCCTTTGGCTCCCACTTCTTACCCTTTACATTTTTTAACTTCACTAAGTAATCATCTTTTGATTTGTTTCTAGTGGGTCCCTTGGAACTAGTATTTTTTATAAACATCCCTAAAAATTTTCCAATGGTATCATTTGTTGTCATACTTCTAGTCTGTACTTGGGCTACCATCTCTGTAGTGATCCTAGCAATTTCCTCCTTTTAAGGTCTTCTCAAATTCACTTTCTCTAAGGAATAATTCATGTTACATGTCTTTTCATCAATGTCTTCATCATCAGAAAAGACCTCTTGATGGAATAATGCCTTATTATGTCTTTTCAAACACACATCAATTTCTTCATCAACATCAGAAACATCTTCATGTCCTAAATATGAAGTAGTCATGTTACACCCACTATCATCATTAGTTTCTTCTTGATCAAGTTCTTCAGCTTCATCATTTTGGTATGCAGATATGGACTATGCAACCACACAATGTTTTGCAAAATGAGGAGATTGGCAGGCCATACACCATGGTGTATCCTCCATGACATTTACAAAAGACTTTTGTAAAGGATCGGGGATAACTTTGTCATTATTTCCTTTTGCAGCAGGGACAATACGTTTGTGATCCTTCCATTGGGTATTGTAAGGGTAATTTTGTAGCCTATTCTGCCTACTGAAGTTATTATTGAAGTGAGGCTTTTCTGTAGTAGGAATCTTATCATTTCTATCACTAGGTGCTTTCAAGTCCTTCAGTGCATTCAACACTTTGTCCAACTTTTCTTCTTCTTGCCTCTTATTTCCAACATTTCTTTCATTATCCCTTTTATATTTTTTGTCTCTGAATAACTTAGGATCATCTCTTTTCCCACCCAATTTTCCAGATATTTTCATATTTTTCTCAATGTTGACAGAAATTCTAAAGGCATCCCTGAGAGTTCTAGGGTCTTTGTCTCTTAGTAAGTATCCCATCTTGCCATCAAAAGTATTGAAGTATGTGGTCAGGCAGACACTATCATCTAATCTCATAACTTGAAACAACTTATGTATACCCTTCTAAAATCTCATGTTGAACTTAGCTGCAAACTCATTTTGATTCTTCCTTATGGTGTTAAATTCATTTAACATGAAACTGGCATTAGGCCTATCACCATATTGCTCCTTGAAGCATTTTTCAAAAGCATCCCATGTATCAATGCAGTGGTCAAGGAGTCTTTTGAACCAGTCTCTAGCATTTTCCACCAAAGACTAAACAAATAGTTTCATGACTACATCCTCATGCTCAATTTCATAGTCATTTAGCATATCAAAAAATAACCCAAGGTGTTCTTCACAACTAATGGCATTATTACTAGAAAATTTTGTTACTTTATCTCTTATATTAGCTGGAAAATCATTTGGGTAACCTGGTATTCCAGAAAAGATAATTTTCCTATACCCTTCTAATTGCATAGGTCTTCTTTGAAAACTTAGACCAATGTTTCCACCGGAACCATCATTCACATCTATATTTCCACCTACTTGTACACTTGACTGTTGTTTAGGATCAACATTTAACTTGGTAGATGAAGCAGAAAGTGGATTTTGAGTAGTGACATTACCAAGTAGAACAGTATTAGAAGTTGTAGATGGCATACCTAATTCAATGGTAGATGGTCCAAGAGTATTTGCAGATGAAGCCTTCAAGAAATGGATCTTCCTTCTTGTTTCTACAATAGAGACTTCAACTTCAGCCTTCTCCAATTCCCTTGCTATATCATCTCTTTCCTTCCTTTTGCTTTCCATCTCTGTATATTCACTTGAAACAGGTGGTGGGACTTTTGGTCTTGCCACATGCTCATTTGTTTGAATCCCAACCATCTTTTTCTTTCCCTTTTCATTAACAACAGTAGTAGGTCTAGTAGTTTCACTTTCATTTTTATCTTTAGGTTGAGAAGCATAACTTTTGACTTGTCTAATCAAAGGGCCCTCTTGTTCAAACTCATGGTCTTGCAATAGACATTCTTTTTCACTTCTTAAAGCATTAAGATAGCTGAAAAATTTCATGCTCCAAAGATTTAGGAGCAGAAGCAAGCATTTTGTTTCTCTCCTTTAGTTCATTAATCTTTCTAAGTAGAGACTCTCTTTCTATTAATGAATTCATTGTCTTAGCCTCTCTTTCTTTCTGTAATCTTTTGTATATTGCATCTTGCTCTGCTAATTGTAATCTCAATGCACCCAAATCATTTGGGTTTATCATAACATCTTCAGAGCTTGATGATACATCCATATCAGTGAGACTTTGATATGGGTAATGGACCTATCTTTTCTCTATGGGTTGCCTTCTAAACATATCTCCATCTGGATGTAAATCTGGCCCAAAGCCCCCTTTTCCTGCCCTTACATTTTGATTTGCAGATAATGTGGCTTTGTTCTAAAATAATATTTCTGGGGTATCATAAAAGTTATCTCCAGAGAGACCACTATCAGATTTAGAGTTTTTATACAATGATTCATCCTCATTAGGAGATGTATGTTGTGCCCTATTTCTAGCATTATTTTTTTCTCTTATAGGGGCACTAGTAGATTCCCCATCTCTTCTGATCTAACTTTTACTTCTTGATCTAGGAAACTCTTCTAGAGTAACCTCTGGATGCTTCTTGACAAAAGCCCTAGTATTTCTTCTTTTGTCCATGGTTTGTAACTTGTAAACACTAGTTCTAACCCTTTCATTCACCACCTACTTTTAAAATGGGAAAACTTTAGGAAACAAAACCTTGAGAAACTTATATTATTGCAGTCCCTAGTAGAGTCACCATTTTGTTGGTTCCTTTTCTTTCTACTTGTAGATTTAAAATTTTCTTGACAAACAAATGTCTCTGACTCTTGGAACCCACTCCAAATATGACAAGAAAAAGGGCCAATTAACTAGGACTAGGATATTAGTCCTCATACACTTTGAACCTTAATGCTCAGGCGGGTGTACCTTGGATTCACTTCTTAAAGGAATTAGTAAATATTAAGCATTAATGTCCTTGACACATTGATTTAAATATTTTATCATTTATAGGTTGGTTGATGATGAAGAACTGCTTCCTAAGAATAGAGTCATGTCTTATCCTAGGGAAAAGAATCAAATACAATATACCTCAAAAAAAACTTAATTCAAACACACCCAAATCTAGAATAAGTGCTTTTCCTATTATTCCTCTCACTCTCACATTCAAACATTAGATTCTCACAAGAACTATGAATTCTCTGAATCTATCCTTAAGAATTTAATCCTTCCTTGAAGGAGCTCAGGAACAAACTTCACAATTTACTTTGTAAACCATATATTAACCTGCCTTGCAACATTAACATATAAGAATCCAAGATCAAAACAAGAAGACATTCACAAATCTGAGATGGAATTCAAGTGTATTCTCATTACAATTTTTAGTATCAATACATTGAAAAATGACAAAATGCTAGAACCAAACCCTAGATCCAATCTCTCTCTATTCAGTTACCAATTTCACCATCCTTTTAAAAATACATCAGATTGTTATATATAGTCACTAGCTATCTTGGAATCCTCAAGAAAGGATGCAACAAGATTTGGATAGCTAGGATAGAACTAGGGTTTTCAACAACCATACCAACCAGATAATCAAGAAATTTATTGAAAAAATAACATACCAAGCAATTCGGAGCAATCAAGTCCAAATTGATCTTCATTTATGGCCAAAATCCTAACCGGTACACTAGAGACTAGAAATTTCATCATTTTAGCTCCCTGTTTACTTCATTTGCATAATAAATTGAGTGATTGTTTCACCTATCTTTCATGGCATGAACATCCTCCATAGATAAGCATCATTTCTAGACCATACTATGACAATGTATAAGATCAAATCAGGTAGATTGGCCACCCAAGAATTTAATAACCAGTCCTTTACTCATAGAAAACCCTTAAATATTTTGAATTTCTGGTGGCAACGGTCAATAAAACAAGTTTAAAACAAGATCATTGATCTCTCTTCCTTTCTCGACACATTGGATGGTTCTCATAATTTGACAATAGTCAACCAAGCCTTCATCAGTCTTTAAAATAGGACCATCGATCTTCACTTAAGAGAGAATCAACGGCTATCGCAATGCCACATTGGTTAAAACCTTGTGCATCTTTTCTTCATGGTAATGTGAAAACTGTTAGATCAAGAAAGATCTATGGCGACTTGAAAACTGCAGCATCTTGGACCCACCTGACAACTAGACTGATCATCACCGTTAGATGGAAGATCCAATGGTTGATGCCTTAAGTTCCTTTTGACTGGACCCACAATCACATTACAATGGCTTGATACCAGATCGACGACTGTCGCAATACCACAAGCACAAATGTCTGATCATCTTTCATCCATGGAAACACGATAGTCATCAAATCAACTTACGTCTGGCATCCATTTAACACGTTGAAAGCCTCAGCCCCACTCAAAACCTCCACATCACCACCCTTCGTAACCAATGAAAATCAAATGGCTCATATTGAATCTCCAAGCCTTTACCTTGACTCATCTCTATCTAGTGATTCAGGGACTGAGAGAATCTCATAATCATTGAATGTTATCCTTAACTGGGGTTTCATCTGGAGAATAAGCAACAAGGCTTTATCTCTAAGTCATTGAATGTTTAACTAACCAAGGGTTTTATTTGGAGAACTAGCGCAAGCTGCCAATCTTTATCTCATCCAACGGTCCTCACTGAATCTTGGAATGTTTCATGACTTAGTTGCTTTATCAAGAGATTCAACAACTGAAGGGAAAATAAACCACCCGCTAGATCATTGAATGTTTAGCCACTAATTGTCAGGATCATGAGATCATGCGAACACTCGGTCACCAATTCACCAAATAAAACTTAATTGTCTAGGCAAGAAAATAAAACATGTGCAGAATGGGGACTTTAAGTGACCAAGAAAAAAGGGTAACAGAGAAATAGAAATCGCTAGGTTTTTGGACTTTGACAAATTTCATGAAGCCCTAGGACATGGATTAACCCTATTCTCATATCTTAAAATTGCAATATCTCTCTAGTGTTTGCATTTTAACACATGCGCTTTTGACTAAAGCTTGCATAGACCTTGAACTATCCCAGGCTAAGGGCGCAAGCCATGAAACATTATACATCTTCGCATATCCAAACAAGTTTTCAGGTGGTCATGACAACTTTCTTAGGGTTTTAGCAGGATAAGACCATTTTCTTAGGATTTTAGCTATGACTGGAAAATGGCCTAATAGAGTACATACCCTATTAGGAGTATAATATACTTATATGGTTTACCTTGCCAAAGGATTTTACAATCTCTAATCTAAGAGATGTACACTGTTAAAGGATTTAAAAAATAATACCTATTAGGGCCTACCCAATAAAGGGATTTTACAACTCTGATTACAATATAACTCAATACTAAATCTGTCTCTAATAATGCATTGAAACATATGATTTTTAGACTCAAGGTGCTCAATAATATTTTACCTCATTCTATATTACAATCACAATTCAACTTCTATATTACTCGGTAGCCTCAAATCTGATTCACATTCATAGTTCTTCTCTAACTGTTCTATTACTCGGTAGCTTCACATCACCATCATATTAGCTTTGCATTCTTCTTTGATTTTTTTCATCACCTTCTCTCTGACTCTCTCTTTGATCTTCATACACTATCCTTTATATACTTGATCTGGAATAGGTGAAAATGTTCTAGATTCTGACAGTCCCAACCGGTGCTGAGAGGGGAGGGGTCAATCAACACCTATAAAACTTTAAAACAAATCTAATGTAGTATATTACAACTATAAGGAGAACATAGTATAGCATAAAAATAGCATCAAGCAATCACCCAATAAGCAACACCAGATTTATCATGTGGAAACCCAAATTGGGAGAAAACCACAGTGTGAGGAAACCTCACAAATTCTGCACTCCTCTAAAGTGCACTCTGTTAGGAGCCTTCCTTGTTAAAGGATTAAAAATGCACTATTAGATGTAACCCAGTTAAGGGATTTGATACAATAAGGCATGTTAGAGGATGCCTAGTTAGAGGACTTAGAACACCTAAATAGATGTCACCTAGTTAAGGGACTTAGTAGAAGGGACCTGTTAATGTCCACCCAAAATATTGGGATTTAGCTATTGTAATTGTTAGATAATAATAGAGAATTTTGACCTTTTAGAAATGGCTTTACTTAGCCTGATAAGATCTCTGTTGTACTCAAATAAGAAACATCATTGATCATTGCAGGTATGTTCTCCTTTCGTGTTGTGCTTCTTTTCACACTCTTCTCTCTTCTCCTTTCTCTTCACCTTAGCTTCTTTAGCGTACAGGTTCACTCTTTACTTTGGTAGAATGAGGGAAAACTATATTCTTGTTAGGAAGAGGAATATATAGACTTCTTTCCCTAATTCTTTTTCTCATGCACAACATGTTTAAAGATCACCTTTGAATCCATCACCCAGTGGAGTATTAGTTCACTCAGGAAAAATCTGATGCATACTATGCTTTATCTTCTTTATGAAAGAAAACAATAGATGCATGTCAAAAGATTTCCTTTACAAGAGATATCTCCATGATTTAATGCCACAAACTTCAGCATTAAAACCTTCAATCGCACCTCATATTGATCATCTTGATAACTCAAAGTCTACTGGATTTAGAGCAGTAAATCTCGATCAAAGAGTTAGATAACTATTTGTTAAATATGACTTTCCCCTATTCATCTATCATGATGAAGTCTTCACTTGACCGGTAAAGACCCTTAAGTTGTGCACAGGTAAGAGTTTTTACCTGCCACCTTCCCTTCCTCAAGCTATACCAGTTGCATCCTTTCATCGATTTATTTTTCCAGTTACCGGTTGCATCTCCCTTGGTGACCAATTGCTCTGATGATTAAATATAGTCTCTTCTTTCTTGCACAGTGACACCGGTTGCCAAACGAGTCTCACCTTACACTTGTTGTTGTCAGTTGTACATGTATTTGCTTCACATATCCAACACTATGTCTTTAGCCACAAATGTCAACACCTATTTTCCAATCAATGACAATACCTCTTTTTCCATGTATCGGCTACCATCCCTTAATGCCAACATATTATTCTCCTTAAAGAGTGGTAGTATTGGTTACATCTCTAATCTATATATTCTATTTAATTTCTATTGGTGGATCTTACCTCGTAATCATGTGCAATCATCTTGTTTATATCTCCAACATTTTACCAAATGATCATCTTGAAATCTGTAAAACATTTTTGTTGGAAATATTCAGGAAGTAACCGAGTTACTGAGAGGGGAGGGGTGAATCAGTAACTCCAAATTTTCTTTCCATTTTAACATGTAATTTACTTTTTAACCTTTGCATACAGAAAGCATGAAACTTAAAAGCATTTACAATAATGACACATAGATTTGGTTACCCAGAAACCTTCCAAAAGAAAGTAAAACTGGGGTGGGGATGAAACCCACAAAGCTTTAATACTGCAGAATAAAGTTGGCCGGTTAAGGCTTACAATTTGATCACTTCTGATGATTTGCCCTGTTAGGAGCAATAAGGATTGCTAAATCCACCCTGTTAAAGGATTTACAAACATACAATGAAGTATGCACTCGGTAAAGAGATTTTACAAAGACTGTTAGGTCTACCCGGTTAAAGGATTTAGTACTGATTCACCTGTTAGAATGAAATAGTAGATCTCTGCTTTGCAACTGGATTGTTGATTTGAGATTCGCTGATGTACTGATCACCTTCTGTGATGAATTTGTCTTTGCTGTACCTTATACTTCTGAAGCCTTCTGTAATTCGCTTATCTCTGCCTTTCTTTCTCTTTCACATATGTTTTTCTTTCATATATTTCATTACATTTTTACAACATTGTTTATATACAAGTCTTAAACAATTAACTACAATTATAATTACACAGTCGGCTTGACAAGTAAACATAAGTGCTACTAAGTCGGCCCAAGTATGGTTACACGGTTCCTGCAAACTGACTCGGTGACTTTCTGATACTCGGCGTCCACTGCATTACTCGGCATCGTCATGCACTCGGTAGAAGTGAAGGCACGGTTCATACTGATCACTCGGTAGGTTTTGAACTCGGTAAGTACTGGTGACTCGGTAGACATGATGTTACTCGGTTTACACTGTCCTATTCGGTTTGCTCGGTTTCCACTGTCTGCTCGGTTTGCACTGTCTGCTCGGTTTGCACTGTCTGCTCAGTTTGCACTGTCTGCTCGGTTTGCACTGTTTGCTCGGTTTGCACTGTCTGCTCGGTTTGCACTATCTGCTTGGTTTGCACTGTCTGCTTGGTTTGTATCCAGAATGCAAATAAGTGTTGTCACTAGTGGCAATTCTGCTTAATGCCAACAATCTCCCCCTTTGGCATTAGTGACAAAAACACTTATTGGCCAAAATTTATATACACGAATCATGCTGAGTTTTATTTTGATTTTTCAAAATTTGTCTTTGTTATAGGGCTTTATACATTGTCTCCCCCTTTCAATGTGCTAACTGTTTCTTATACAAATCTATACAGTATACATATCTCTCCTTCTATACATATCTCCCCCTTTTTGACGATAGTGCCAAAGGTGCATATACAAGTTATTTACAGAGAGAATCCAAAATTTGATAGGAAATCAGAATGGACCTTCATTATTAGTGCCAGGGTTCTGTCCCAACTTTCTTGCAGAATCTTACATGTTTGTATAGCAATTTGGACTTCTGCAGAGAGTTCAATCATGTGATCTGCTATAGAGAACTGATTGTCATGAATCAATGTTTTGGAATGTTCAATGTGCTTATACATTGTATTCATGATGGGAAGGATCATGTGTTGGATGTCTAGCAGTGTGGACCGGATCCTTGAGTCTTCTTTCAGTAGATCAGACTGCATATTAGATAGGTGTGAAATTTTCATGTGATGAGCAGAGCTTGAACTTGGTTCAAGTTGCAGCTTCTGTATGCTAATCTTCATATCCTCATCCATTTTATTCATTTTATCTTTAACATCCTTTGTGAACTCGGCAATATTGCATAGTCTGGCCAAAAGAGAGGTAGCATTCGAATAGATAGATTCTATGTTAGACAAAACTGAAGACAATTCCACTTGGTTAATAGCTATGTGCTGAGCAATGTGCTCAAGCACTTTATTGTTGAATCTCTTCTCGGCTCTTTCAACTAACTTTTCTGTCCCGGATGAGTCCTCATTGTATTTCTCAACTGCTTCTGCTAATTGTAACAAAACATGCTGGGAGGAGTCTACTTTAATGCCTAATGCATCAGACAAAATGTCCTTAGCATCCTTGATGATTTGATACTCCTTGTCTCTCTCCTCTTTAAGCTTCTTTTGTTTTACTTTCCTTTGGAGGATCTCACCTATATTCTGCATTTGGTCCGCTGAGAGATTTGCAAAATCTAATGTAGGAATCTCTATCTCTTCATCTAGGTCTATATCCTCTACTATATTTTTACCCAAAAATTTTATACTCGGTAGAGCCTTAGGCTTATCTGTACTTATTGCTTTGGTAGTAGTGACAGTAGATAAAGTAGGGCTGGCTATAGATACTGGCATACTTTCTACTGGAGAACTTAAAATATTTACACTTGAAGATTCAAAAGCTGGAAAACTTACTGCTGGAAAACTTGATGGTGCAGGGGACTGCAGCTCGGTAGAAGAAATGGTAGCTGCTTCTGATGTTGCTAGGGATGATTGGACAAATGTGGAAGTTGTCACAACCATGCTTGAAGGTGTCTCCGGGCTGGATGTAGAGACTTTCACTGGAGAGGTAGGAAGGGATGCAATAACTTCTGCTGCTATCCTTACAGTATCATCTACCTCAGTGTCTTCTTCTTGTTCATCACTGTCATCTTCAATATCTTTTATTATTATAGTTTCAATGCTCGGTTGGTGAAGGTGGTATATGTTCTTCCATGTGGCATTTGCAGCCTTCACAACCGATTCAATATTGTTGATCAAAATCAAACAAGTATTGAATTTCAATGTCATCTTATTTTCATTTTCTTTTAATGCCTTCTTTACTTCATCATTATTCAAGCTCGGCATCAACTGTCTCAGGTTTTGATCAAATATGTCTATCACAGTTTGCCTTGCATTGCTCCATCTCATTTTTATTGGATTCAATAGAACTGCTGGAACCTGTGGGGCAATTTCTTCAGGAGAGTATTTCCACTGTCCCATCTTCTCAACAATAGCATCTTCTATTTCCTTCTGTTCTGCTTCCGATCTGGTTTCATATCTCAAGGATTTTATGTTACTTACTCCAGATCCTGATCCATCTCTAAAGAGTTTGAGCTTTTCTTGAAGGCTTAGAGGAGGCCTTTTGAATACTATATCTTTATCTGCCTTTTCTGCCTTATCTGCCTTGCCTCTTGTATTTCTCCTTGTAAACACAGCAGTGGGAGGCACAGGTGCCTTAGTGATGAAAACTTTTCCTTTCTTCTTTGCAGGTTCTAGTTCATCTATTTTCTCATCCTTTTCCTCTTCTTTTTCATCTATTTCTTCTTTGTCCTCGGTTATCATTTGCATTTTGGCTATCCTCTTTTTTCCTTTGTTTACCGCCTGTGGAAGCTTTATGCTTAGTTCAATTCTCACCTTAGCTTCATCATATGTTCCAAAATATGAAGCTTTGGGATTGACAGGCTGATTTAGAAGAGCTTCAATGATATTCTTGGTTTCATCAATATTTACCTCATAAGGAAGAGGTTTTACATATACAGTTCTTGGTTTAACTGCTTGAATATACACATTGTCACAATCTACCATAAAACAGATGTCATCTTTGTAATCTTCCACCAACTTCTGTGGAATCTGGAATCTATCATTCATTTTCTCTTTGAAAGACTCGAAATAATTATCCATGATGCTTTCAAAGTTTTCACCCATTTCTGAAATGTATTCATTTATTTCATAGAGGATTGGCACATCTTTTCTCCATACAACTTTTCCTTTAGAAGGGAAGAATTTATGAACATAGAAGAATAAACAGACCAACAAGGATCCAAACTTACATGGATTGTTTTTGGAAGTTTTAATGCTTTCCATGTTTTTGTTAAACTGTTTCAACAATAAGTCTGCTAGGTCAAATGTCAAGTTATTCTTGACCACTTTGTATGCTAGGTCAATAGCTTCACAAGAGACACTGTTCTGTCGACTAGAACTGTAAATCTTATGGGCAATGATGTGTGTACCAAACTTCAGTTTAGCGTCGGTAATGCTGCTAACTTTCATGCCTCTACCATTCCACTCGGCTAGGGTTTTCTTCTCTAGTTCCGTCCGACCTAGGGTTTTGGTAGTTTTAGCTTTGTTCAACATGGGAAGACCGGTGACTTGTTGAATCATTTTCTTTGTGATCTCAATAGGTTGCTCAAGCCAAATCTTTCCATCATGTACACGGCTGAGAATATATCTAACCCATTTAGCTCGAAAGTTTCGAGGTAGATGTGCAATGTGAACTAAACCTTTATCTTCCAGATGTTTGTGCTCGGGTTTCAGAATACCATCCACACATAGTTCCTCACGCACAATGTCTAGTTCTAGGTTTCCCATTTCATGAATTGAACAGTTAAAATGATTGCGAATATCGTTAATAAGTAGTACCTTAGGAGGAATCTGAGATTGAGCTCCGTTCGGATCTAGGGCTGCTGCAATTACGGGCACGATCTTAAAATCTGGTGCTTTCCACTCCCCTTGGACTAACATATCAGATCCTTTCTTCGCTGAAGTGCTGGATGATGCCATGGTAGCTCACAGAAAATTCCTTTCGCAAAAGTATTAAATCGCTGGGTTGCTCTTGAAATTTTCTGCTCTCAAAGTGCTAAAGATTCACGGTGAAGAATGAGTTCGATTACTTGCTTTTTGTTTACAACTCTGTCATTAATGCTCATTTCAAATTAGGGTATGAGTTCTGACAGACTATCACCCACTAAGAATTAATTGCTCAGAAAAGACTTCGCAACTCGGTGAACTCGAGAATTCATAATGCTCCGACCTCGCTCGGTAAAGACAGGTACCGACCTTGCTCGGTGAAGACTGATACCGACCTCCCTGTGATCTCACTGCATCTTGCATGCTGATTTAGATCTTTCTTTTAATTTCAGTTCTGGAACTGCTTGAGATTGATCTATGAGAATACAGTTCCAGTGCTTCCTTGGAAATTTAGTTTGAGTCGGTAGAGCCATCCATTCCATTACTTGGAGTGGATTGCTCGGTAGCTTTAGGAATCCATTTTTGTCTTACCTGTTTCCTGACCTTAGTTGCTTCATTCTTCTTTCCTTCTTCAATTCCACTAGCATTCATGCAATTTCTGGCTATGTGACCGAGTTTAGTGCATTTGAAACATCTTATGGTAGTATCTCTTTTCCTTAGATGATGTTTTATGCAATTCATGCCAATGTGTCCATATTCTCCACAGTAATGACATCTACACCAGGTGTTGTAGTCCCATCCAAACATTGCTTTCACAATTTGTTCTACTGGATTAAATGTCTTGGATCTGCACTCGGATGCCTTGTGACCTTGTTTGTTGCACTTGTGACAATTACCTCTGAATCTAGGTTTTTCCCTGCATTCATTTGCTTTGTGACCAGGTTGATTGCAGCTATAACATTTTCCATTGAATTCTGCTTTTTCATTGTTCCAACATTTATTTGAAGTATGTCCTATTTTACCACAATGATTACAAGTAGGTTTTTGATTTCTTTGAGTACCTTGCTTAGAGGATTCGCCTTCTTCTTTGTATCCAAGTCCTGCTTTTCCTTTTTGCCTATGAAGATTTCGCTCATACAGCTGATTCAAGTCTTCTTGACTTTTCAACATTCCTTCATTGATTTGTTTTTCAGCGTTTAGGTCATCCACCAATCTTAGATTGATTTCCTTTTCAGATCTTAGTTCTTCTCTTGTGTTTTCTATTTCTGATCTTAGATTTAGAATTTCTTCATTTGTATGAGAGATCTGATCAATTAGGTTTTCTAGCTGAAGGGTTTTGTTTTGGACTTCAATGTTTCTTCCATCTAATTCATCTTTCAACTTGTTTCTCTGTTCCAAGATCTCACAGAATCTTGTAGAGTGTAGCTCTTGTTCTCTTTTCAATTTTCTCACTTCTTCCTACAGAGACCCATTCTTTTCTAGGAGTTCTTTGACAACATTGTTTGCTTCATCTGAGTTATTTGAGGGAAGAAGATCTTCAATCTTTTCTTCAATGCAATTCTGATCATTCATCTGATTTGCAAGTTCCTTCCTTCTTCTTAGGGATTGGGAAAGATGTTCTTTTGCTTCTTTGAGTTTAGCTATGGCCATTTCCAGATCTAGCTTTTCATTTTCAATCACCTTGTTCAGTTTGAATACCTCCATTGTCCTGGATCTTTGCTCAAGCTAGTTAAGCTTTGTCTTGAGAACCAATGCTGCTCTGATACCAATTGTTGGAAATATTCAAGATGTAACCGAGTTACTGAGAGGGGAGGGGTGAATCAGTAACTCCAAATTTTCTTTCCATTTTAACATGTAATTTACTTTTTAACCTTTGCATACAGAAAGCATGAAACTTAAAAGCATTTACAATAATGACACATAGATTTGGTTACCCAGAAACCTTCCAAAAGAAAGTAAAACTGGGGTGGGGATGAAACCCACAAAGCTTTAATACTGCAGAATAAAGTTGGCCGGTTAAGGCTTACAATTTGATCACTTCTGATGATCTACCCTGTTAGGAGCAATAAGGATTGCTAAATCCACCCTGTTAAAGGATTTACAAACATACAATGAAGTATGCACTCGGTAAAGAGATTTTACAAAGACTGTTAGGTCTACCCGGTTAAAAGATTTAGTACTGATTCACCTGTTAGAATGAAATAGTAGATCTCTGCTTTGCAACTGGATTGCTGATTTGAGATTCGCTGATGTACTGATCACCTTCTGTGATGAATTTGTCTTTGCTGTACCTTATACTTCTGAAGCCTTCTGTAATTCGCTTATCTCTGCCTTTCTTTCTCTTTCACATATGTTTTTCTTTCATATATTTCATTACATTTTTACAACATTGTTTATATACAAGTCTTAAACAATTAACTACAATTATAATTACACAGTCGGCTTGACAAGTAAACATAAGTGCTACTAAGTCGGCCCAAGTATGGTTACACGGTTCCTGCAAACTGACTCGGTGACTTTCTAATACTCGGCATCCACTGCATTACTCGGCATCGTCATGCACTCGGTAGAAGTGAAGGCACGGTTCATACTGATCACTCGGTAGGTTTTGAACTTGGTAAGTACTGGTGACTTGGTAGACATGATGTTACTCGGTTTACACTGTCCTGTTCGGTTTGCTCAGTTTCCACTGTCTGCTCGGTTTGCACTGTCTGCTCGGTTTGCACTGTCTGCTCGGTTTGCACTATCTACTCGGTTTGCACTGTCTGCTCGGTTTGCACTGTCTGCTCGGTTTGTATCCAGAATGCAAATAAGTGTTGTCACTAGTGGCAATTCTTCTTAATGCCAACAAATTTTATGTGTGGTGTCTAGATTCAATGTATCTATTATAATATTTTATGTCGGCCTATGTTACTCGATAACACATTTTATTCTTTCTAAGTAACATGCATACTCTCATGTGATCCTCAGTGTCTACCTTGCTTTGCTCGGTGCTTGTCTCTCATTTACCTTTATCAAAATTGTCTCTGCCTTTACCGACTGACTTGTTTTCTTTAGCGATTGATTTTGACAATGCAATATGACTTTAACAAAACTAATGACAACAAAATAACTCTTTAGGAGTATCAACCTTATCATTATTATATGCAGGTAAAGATATCATTATTTTGTTTATAACTTCATCATCAATCAAGGTACCACCAACACATATGATTCCACAAACCAAATCATTTAATAACGTAGTGCCAAGGTGGGAGAATCCCCAAAGGAGATGCCCAACCTTGCAGCTAAGAGTAAATGGGAAAATAACAACACAAATAGAGAGAGAATGTAGGATCCAATGTATTTTTTAGAGATCAAACAACATACTTGCTAGGCTGTCATGCCTTCCCATTTATGACCACATATAGAGAAATAAATCTCAAATCCTAATATCGATCTATCAAAGTCTCAGATCAAGCTTTCTCTAACCAGCTACTACTTGAATAGAACTACCTCTAAAGATACATTGAATTATTATAGAGGAAACTACTCCAAAGGTCGGCCAAGAAATAATTGCATTCCCTAAGAAAAGGAAATGTGTACAAACAAATAGGTCCATCCAAAAATGAAAGAAAAGATCCATAAAAATAAAACCACGAGGAGGGGGATCATAGGAAACAATCTGAGGAAGATCCACAAACCACATGCTATGATCACAACGGTCAAAAATCAAATATTAAAAACTACACATCGAACCTCCAAATAGGTCTAAACAATAAAAAAACATGTTACCCAAGGATAGGAAATGGACCAAATCTCAAACATCCATGAACATCAGGAGGTGTGGTCGAAGGAATATGATCCCATATAGGTCTCAAATAAGACTATACAACCGCACATGCTAACTTGACCAAATGAATGATCAATCAACATATTCTCTCCAACCGATAAACAAGAGCAAAATACAAAGAATTGTTTTTGGTTGATGCAATATTGTGATGAACCCAAGATGCTCTTGCATCAGACACCTGGGGTCAATAAAAATTTTTGCTCCTCAATTAGATTTGTTGAACAACCTGAGAAGAATCCAAACGATCCAACTTAGATTAGGAAATCCAAGTAGCATCCTCAACTGGTTTGTTCTTCCACTTAACCAAGTACTCCATGTAATCCTTTTCTCTTGTGCTCCTTCCAATCCTATTATCCAAGACCTCAATTTCCTTTGTATTCTTATTAGGATATTTCTACTTCATGTCTATCTCATCATACAACTCATGGTATTCATAAAAATATACAATGTTGAATATAGGTGATATATCCATGTTAATCAATAACTCAACCTCAAAAGCATTACCACTATCAAATTTCATCAATATCTTACAAGGACCAAACTTCTTCTTCTTCAGCTTACTATAAGTTCCAATAGGAAATCCACATTTCTTCAAATGAATCATAATGTCATCACCAACCTAAAAACACTTATGTCTCCTAGATTACTCACCTTTATCCTTATACTTATGATTACTATGTTCCAAATTATACTTCACCTCATCATGTAAAGTCTTCATGAGTTCAGCATAACCCTCTCCTTCAACAGTTCTCTTCTCTTCTATGCCAAGATCTTTCAAATATGATATTCCTTTAGGATACATGCTAGTAACAATTTCAAAGGGTATTTACCCTGTAATCCAGTCCATTGAATTTATATGCAAACACTTCTTGTGCTAAAACCAAATCCCAATTACCAGCTTTATCTCCAACAAGACATCTTAACAAATTACCTAAACTCCTATTCACAACTTATGTTTTTTCATCAATTTGTAGATGAAATGTAGAACTGAACTTCAAATTTGTACGCATCTTCTTCCAAAGTGTCTTCCAAAAAATCCCACAAACTTGTTATCCTGGTTAGAAACAATAGTTTTAGGCAACCCATGCAATCTCACAACACCTCTAAAGAATAGATCAGCTATAAGAACATCATCTGAAATTTTCCTACAAGGAATGAAATGTGACATCTTTAAAAATATTTCTACCACCAAAAATATAGAATCATTACCTCTTTGTCTTTGGTAAGCCAAGAACAAAATTCATGATAATGTCTTCCCAATGTCTAATAGGAACAAGCAAAGGTTTGTATAACCCTATATTTTGACTAACTCCCTTAGTAACTTGACAAATTCTGTAACTTCTAACAAATTTCTAAACATCATTATACAACTGAGGCCAAAATTATTTCTCCTTAATTAGACTCATTTTTTTATCAATACCAAAATGTCATGCAATTCCTCCACTATGTTTGTCCTTGATTAGGTTTTCCCTCATTGATCCTCTTGGTATACATAACTGAATGCCTTTGAACAACATACCTTCTTGAATGAAGTAATCAACCCACTTACTCTGATTATATGTGATCAATTCCTTACATTCTTTCCAAGGTTCTTCAAAATCAAGATCAGTTTTATACAAACTTTTCAAATGATCAAAACCAAGTACCTCAACTCTCATTTCAGTCAATAAACTTCTTCTTCTCCTCAATGCATCTGCAACCCTATTTGAAAATCCACTTCTATGCTTCAGCACAAAATTAAATTATGCATGTACTCAACCCACTTCATATGTCTCTAATTCAACTTATTCTGACTACCCGGATATTGTAATTCTTTATGATCGGTGTACAACACAAATTCCTTAGGCATCAAATAATGTCTCCACTTCTTTAAAGCTTGAAAAATAGTATAAAATTCTTGATCATAGACTGAATACTTCCTCTTAGCATCATTCAATTTCTCACTGTAAAAAGCAACAATTTTACCTTCTTGATTCAATATTGCTCTAATTTCACTTCCACTTATATCACAATCAACTTGAAATACTTTAGGGAAATAAGGTAAATCCAATACTATAAATTCATCTACCTTCTACTTCAAGGAATCAAAACTTCTGTTAGCTCCATGTGTCCACTTGAAATCTTTCTTGTCTCCTCTCATTGTGTATGTCATAGCATTACAAATAGAACTGAAATTTCTTATGAACTTTCATTAGAAAATTTCCAATCCATGAAAATATCCGACTTCACTAGAATTGACAGGTGTATGCCATTCTAAAATTGTTTCAACTTTCTCGGGATCCATCTTCAAACCTTCAACTAAAATCACAAAACCCAAGTATTCTATCTCTTCCTTCATGAAAGAACATTCTTCAAGTTATCTCTTTCAATCTATGCAATACTTGTCTCAGATGCAACAAATGGTTTTCCTTATTCTTACTGAATATCATATGTCATCCAAGTAAACAATCACAAAATTACCCAAGAATTTCTTCAAGACCTCATACATCAACCTCATAAAGTACTAGGTGCATTAGTCTAACCAAAAGGCATAACCAACCATTCATACAAACCTTCTCTTGTCTTAAAAGCAATCTTCCATTCATCTCCTTCTCTAATTATGATTTGATGATATCCACTCTTTAAATCAATCTTGGTAAAGTACTTTTCTCCACTCAAACAATCCATTATATCATCCATCTTAGGAAATGGAAACTATTATTTCAAAGTGATCCTATTTATATCTCTTGAATCGGTACACATTCTCCACTCTCCATTCTTCTTAGGTGCCAATACAGCTAGTACTGCACACACACACTCAAACTTTCTCTAATCAATCCCTTCTGCAATAATTCCTTAACTTGTCTATTCAATTCCTCATTCTTTGTAGGTGTCAATAGGTAAGGTGCCTTATTAGGTAAGATATCTATCAGTATTAGACACATGCAATGACTGATGCTTCTAACAGGAGGTAAGCCATTAGGTACATTATCTAAAATGATATCTTGAAATTTTGTCAACAATTCTTTAACCTCAATCGGTGAATCATCTTCTATCTTCACAACTGGTCTATTAGGAACCAAGGCATAGCACACATCATTCTTCTTCAAACCCTTTATGAATTTTTTTCCTTCAAGAAAGAAAACTCTAATAGTAGTGAAATTCTCACTCTTAAATCCTTCTACCAAAGGTAACAAACCTTGTTTTCTTCCATTAGCCACAATAGTATACCTATTCAATCTACCATCATGTATAGCTTTTCTATCATACTACCATGGTCTACCCCTACAAGATGTGACAACAATCCATCGACATAATATCACAAATAAATTCATCATGATAGTTACCAATATTAAATTTCACAAGACATTGTTCACTTACCAAAAGTTTATGCTCGCCCTTAATCCAAGCAATCTGATATGGATTAGAGTACTTCATCCTCGGTAACTGCAACTTTGTAACAAACTCTTCTGATGCCAAATTCTCTGAACTGACACTATCAATGATCACCTTATAACACTTTCCAACAACTTTACTTCTTCTTTTTAATAAGCCACTCCTCAAAGGGTCCTCATTAGTTCCTTCATTCCACAAAGCTCTCCTAATCATCAAATTTTCACCACCTTCTGGTTGGTTCATTGAATTAGGTGAATCTTCCTACACAAGTGCATTCCTACTACTACTACTACCAACCTTCTTACATTCAAATTCCCTACGTCATTCACCACACTTGAAGCAAGTGCCCTTAAACCAAGTTTTTTCTTCTCCTTTATGATCATTATCTCTAGGGTAGCTACCTATTGTATAACCTTGTCTTCCTCGGTATGAACTTTCTCCTTTCCATTTTCATCTACCTTTATCTTGATTTGTTTTATCCTGATCAAATTTGTTACTTTCTCCATAAGATCTACCTCTTCCTCTCTAAAATCTACCACATGTGCCTCTTTGCCTCTATGTTAGAATAGCTGAGAGGGGGGGTGAATGAATTAGATTAGTTATCCTATAGTCCCAAATACAAATATGTACCTCACAAAATAATTTCAACAAATTATGCAGCTCGGTAACATAAAATATCAATCTATCTATCCAGTTTACTGATTACTAGTAATTATCCAACTGTGATTACCGCCTAAATAAAAAATGTAGTATGAAAAGTATGATATAAAAACAATCATAAAAAATAACACATAACACAATGATTTAACATGGAAACCCTACTAAGGGAAAAACCACCTGGGACCGGTAACCCAAAATAATTCACTCTTCTGAAGTGATCTTGGTGAAGAGCCAACCCTATTAAGGGTTACAATGTACAGTATTAGGTGTGACCTGGTTAGATGATTTATCACTAATAGTTAACTTTTGACCAGCATTCACTATGGGTTCAACAAGATAACACTTTACATTAAATGAATGTCATAGGATAGTACATAAGACTGTTAATTCCACTTAGTTAAGAGATTTTTTGAATCAATGGTTAAACTGATATAGTACTAATCTGATTCAAATACAACTCAATTGCAAATATTTCGATCTATGCTAAGCCCATAAAAATCCTTTCATCATTAATCAAATTCACTTCCTCAATATTTCTCAACTTACTTTCACTTGGTATATAGTTCTCTGATGCTCGGTAATGTCTGCAGCTCAGTTCTTTCAATAACCATTTTGATCAGGCATGCATGAATATAGTCTTCACATGAAATCTCTACAATCTTCTTCTTTCCAACATGTTTCAATAATGAAACTCATATCTCTTATATAGACAAGTAAATCATTTTCATATCAGCCATTAGATTTTGCCTCTTAATCTCCTTTGTCCATTTTGCCACTTAAACCTTCCTCGGCAGATGTGTCATTAACATGTTTCAATCTCATCCTTTAGATCTTCTCTAAATTTTGTCATTTGTGGATCTCATAACTAACTTCATCCTTAACCTCAAAATCATAACAATTTCCAACTCATCAAATTCAGTCAGTTGTTCTTAGCATTTAATGTTTTCATCCATACTTGGTCAATATAGAAATGCGTCGGTGATAGCTAGCTAACTAGCTCGGTTAATACTGTCACTCGGTATACACTACACTGGCTCGGTGTATATAGAAATCTTTAATTACTGACCACATTGACTTTTTCAATTTCAAATCTCTTCTTCATAATATATTAATGTAACATGCTCAAGTCAACAATATAAAGCCATAGACTCATCAATAAGTTACCCAATTTTTACCTTATCCTTCTCTGTCATAGCCATCTTTTCCTCATGTAGATATCTTAGCTCTTCATCTTTTCTTCCTTCAACAGATGTTTAGATGTTTTTAACTATCATGATAAGTACTTTCAAAACTAATTGACATCAATGACAACATATTGACTGATTTAATCATCTTACATATCATTTTAGTAGCTCTGTGATCTCTAATCATTGTTTCTTCAGTTCAATCAGATATTCAATCAGTTTTAGTTCATCAATCTCTTCCTTTTGCATTGATGGCAACACAAGCAATATGAAAATATGTCATACACATACCAAACATGTATTCTAAAACTATGTAAGTAAATTGTGTAGCTCGGTAAGCTCTCCCTAGCTTGATATTTAATATGTTTAATCACTACAAAATATAGTAGCATTACATGCAGACTCTCCCTGTGGTTTTGATCTTTTCAGGTCTCAGATTCCTCTTTGTTCTCAGCAACAAATATTCAAGTCTCTCCCTTTCTCCAATCTCTCTCTATTTATTTTCTCACTAACTAATTTCCATATTCATTCTCTTCCTTTGAAGATAATCCCAAAGAAAATATACAAATAGCTCTTCAGCAACCAACTAATTCTTTTTTGTTTGGTTCATATCTTGGACCTTCAGTGTACAAATAAACAAATTTATGTTCCAGCTTCTGCAATCTTTCACAACCTTAGACAAAATCCAAAGTGTGAGCTATGTGCATCAACATGAATGATCTTCTGATAAGTATAGGTTTATGCAACCTCCAGATCACCTCAGTGGCTGATAGACAGGGGACAGACCCCAAGTCTAGTCCTCAAATATTCAAATGTGTCCTTCGGTAAGGGTTTAGTAAAGATATCAACAAATTATTCCTTAGATGTTACAAATTCTAGTTTCACCTACTTCTCTTGAACTTGTTCCCTTGATTAGTGATACTTAATAGATATATGCTCTATCTTTAAATGCATCAAAGGATTATTAGAAATATTTATAGCACTGGTGTTGTCACAATATATAATCATCGGGTCAGTGATTACCTCATTCATTCCTTCCAACAATTGTCTAATCCAAGCAATATTTGAACAATTTGCAGCAACAACAACATACTCTACTTCAGCATTAGACTGAGAAATGCATGCTTGTTTCTTGCTAATCCAAGTCACAAGCCTTTCCCCTAAAAAGAATGTTCCACCGGTTGTGCTCTTTTGGTCATCTATGTTTCTAGCCCAATCTGCATCGGTGTAAACTCTAAGTTAAAATTTTCCTTCCAATGTGTACCATAAACCATAGTCTTTTGTCTTCTTTAGGTATCTCAAGATTCTTTTCACTGCAACCATATGTGTATCTTTAGGATTGACATAAAATCTTGCCACAATCCCAACTGCATGTACAATATCAGGCCTATTATGTACAACATACATCAGTTTCCAATCATAGATTGGTACACTGTCTGATTTACTTTAGTAGATTCATCATCCTTTGTCAATTTACATCCAATTACCATTGGTGTTCCCACTGGTTTAGCATCTTCCATGCCAAAAATTTTCAAAACTTCTTTAATATATTTTGATTGAGTGATGAAAATCTCATCTTTCTGTTGTATAACCTACAAACCTAGAAAGAATTTAATCTCTCCAAACATAGACATCTCAAATTCCTTCCACATGTCATCAACAAAAGATTTTAAAATTAGATCTTGTCCTCAAAAGATTATATCATCAACAAATATCTCAGCAATCAAAATATTATCACTAGATCCTCCTTTCATGTACAAATTATTGTTTTCACTAGTTCTTACAAAACCAATACTTATAAGGTAAGCATGTAGTCTACCATTCCCTCAGTGCTTGCTTCAATCCATACAAAGATTTGTGCAGTCTACATACCATGTCTTTATTATTCTGATCAACAAACCCTTCTGGCTATGTAAACCTCCTCAAGAATTCCATTAAGAAAAGATGATTTCACATCCATTTGATATACTTTAAATCCCTTATGTGCAGCATATGCAAGTAATATGTAGACTCCTTCCAGTCTAGAAATAGGTGCAAAGGTTTCACCATAATCAATACCTTCTTCTTGTGCATATCCCTTACAAACAAGTCTTGCCTTATTCCTAGTGACCTCTCCATTTTCATTTAACTTATTCCTAAAAATCCACTTACTACCAATAACATTTTTATCTTTCGGTCTAGGCACTAATGTCCATGTCTTGTTCTTCTCAATCTATTCAATTTCCTCATTCATAGCATTGATCCATTCTTCATTTTCAAGTGCATCCCTAACATTCTTAGGTTCAAACTCACAAACTAAGCATGTGTTTTGTCTTAACTTACTTCGGGTCAGCATGCCAGCTTGCTTATCTCCAATGATTTTATTCTCTGGATGGTGTCTTCTAACAAATCTTGCTAGCACTTGATCTCTTCTCTGCTCATCATTTGGTTCAAGTTCATTTTCCTGCTTGGTAGCTTCTTCCTGATTCTTGGTTTGTATGTGCTAATTCTTGGTAGACTCAGCATGTGGTTTCGGTAGATAATCTGGATCTTCAACATAAGTAAACCGACCACAGTCTTCTAATTCCTTCATGCTTTCTTCATCATTCTTTTCAGAAAACTCATCAACTCTAACATTAGCACTTTCTATCATCTTATTAGTAGCCTTGTTCAAACATTTATAAGCTTGACTCTTAGTAGAATATCCCAAAAATATTCCTTCATCACCTTTAGAGTCAAATTTACCATTCCTATCATCTTTCAGAATATAACACTTACTACCAAAGATTCTGAAATAACTTACACTCGGTGTGTATCCAAACCATAACTCGTAAGGTGTCTTGTTTGTGTCTTTATTCAGTTGAACTCAGTTCAAGACGTATATTATTGTGCTAACTGCCTCTCTCCAGTACATATGTGCAACATTTTTCTTAATCATCAATGTTCTAGCACAATCAACAATAGATCGGTTCCTCCTTTCACAAATTCTATTCTGCTACAGTGTTCTAGGTGCAGAAACCTACCTTTTTATTCCATGCTCATTATAGAAGTTAGTGAATTCATAAAAAACAAATTCACCTCCTCTATCGGACCTTAAGCATTTCAATTCTTTTTCGGTTTCTTTTTCAACTTTAGCCTTATACCATTTAAATAGTTTGAATGCCTCAAATTTTTCTTTCAAGAACATAATTGTCATCAGTGTAGTATAGTCATCAACAAACAAAATAAAGTATCTATCACCATAGTAGCTTTGAGTTCTCATAGGACCACATAAGTCAGTGTGAACCAACTCCAAAATTCTTTTAGATGAAGTCCTTACTTTTAAAACTAGATTTGGTCATCTTTCCTTTCTGACATTGATGGCACATAACATGATCAGGTTTGGCTAGACTAGGCAATCCTCTAAATTTTCTCTTTCTACCAATCTTAATCATGTTATCAAAATTTACATGACATAACCTCTTATTTCATAACCATGCATCTTCATTTTTCACTAGTAAACAAGAAGTTTCAGCATTGTCAAGATAAAATAAATTACCTTTTGATTTTCCTCCAGTACCAACAAGCTTTCCATTTTCATCATAGATTTTCACCTTCTTGCTTTCAAATGCAACTTGGTAAACCTGAGTTATTTAGTTGTGCTACACTCAACAAATTGTACTTAAGTCCTTTTACCTAGTATGCATTATCACATATAATTTTATCATTCAATAGAATAGATCCTTTTCATTTAACCAAACCAAGTGTGTCATTTCCCATTTTCATTGATCCTCCATTATAATTCTCAAGATGATCAAATGTATCTTCATCACCAGTCATGTGATGTGTACAACCACTATCAATGATCCAACACTAGTACATTTTGCACCATTTTTCAATGCACTATTGGTCGAAGTTTCTACCCAGCTCAATCGAATGGTCGACCAACTGGTTCATCGCTATAATGTGCGTCGAAATATCGACCACTACTGAAATCATCAAATGATCGACTCCACTATTGGTCAAAAATGAGGGCAATCTAGGCCTAAAATAACATTGGCAAGTGTTTGTGTAGTGGTTGATCTTTCAACCAATATAAAATAATATTGGTCAAAAACTTTGGTCGCTCCGACCAGGATGCCAAATTTGCGACGGTAAGATTTTGACCAAATTTGGTCAAAATATTTAGCAGCACCGACCAGGATGCCAAATCCACGACGCCACATTTCAACACAGAATCATCAAATTTAGGCCAATATTTCGAGGCATTGGGGTCAAAATTTCGATGACACGCGGAGTGTTTAAAAAAAAATTGAAGATAAATATCTAGACTAATCACCAACAGCATCCTGATTGGTGATTAGTCTAGATATTTATCTTCAGGTGACCACACTCATTCTACTGCTTATTGCCAGTGGGTCCCTACTCATTCTATTTTCCATACTACTTTGGGCTCTAGCAATCCATCTTCTCTGCGTGAAACTGTGGGTTTTTTCATTTTGTTTGAACTATTTGAGAGATAGGCTCTGACTGGTGATCCGTGAATTGGTAAAGCTTCCTCTTAGACACCCACAACTCTTCAAATCTATTGGTGTGAAGCCCCCAAAGCGTATTCTACTCTATGGGCCTCCTGGTTCTGGGAAAACTTTAATTGCTAGGGCAGTGGCAAATGAAACCTGTGCCTTCTTTTTCTGTATCAATGGAGCTGAGATCATGTCAAAGCTGGCTGGAGAAAGTGAAAGCAATCTCTAGAAGGATTTTGAGGAGGCTGAGAAGAATGCCCCATCCATTATATTTATTTATGAGATATTACAGATATTTTTCAACGGGCTTACAAGTATTCTATTAGAGAAAATATTGAAAAGGTGAGTTTCAATTGTGGTGTCTTTTGCAAACTAGATTTGGTTATGAATTTCTTAATGATTTTTTTTTAATTGGTTTGTTAGAATTTTACATTTTTTTAGTTAATTTTCCTCAACTTGTATCTTATTATTTCAATTTGTCATGTTCTCTTTCCTCTGCACTTTTACAGGATAATATTGAACGTGAAAGAAAAAGAAATGAGAACCCTGAGGCAGTGGATGAGGATGATAGTGATGAGGTAGCTGAAATAAAGGCTGCTCATTTTGAGGAGTCAATGAAATATTCCTGAAGAAGTGTCAGTGATGCTGATATTTAGAAGTATCAAGCCTTTGCACAAACACTACAACAATCTCAAGGCTTTGGTTCTGAATTTTGATTTCCTGGTGCTTCTGCTAGTGCTTCAGATGTATTTGCTACAACAGATAATAAAGATGATGATGAATTATATAGTTAGGAACTTAGTACACAATTGTCATCTTAATGAAGTGACAAATGTGTCTATTCTAGCAGGGACCTTCCACTGACAAATAGCCAATGCTATTCAATTTGGCTCTGGCTTTTTCTTGTATGAGTTTTATCTGTTCATATGTTTGAAACTTTATTTAGTTTATCAACCCTATAGCCGAGGACTTACTAACTTGTAAGTATTTAGAGAAATATTATCTGTGGCAAAGAAATTTATCTATGGAAACTTTTGCTCAAGTGGTAGATAATGCTATGAAAACCTTGCTTTTTCAAAAAAAATCCTGTTGGAAAATATTCTATACTAAATCAATTCTACAACAAAGAAAGTCTAGTTCAACTAATTTTGACTGGTGATCTGTGAATTGGTAGAGCTTCCTCTTAGACACCCACAAATCTTAAAATCTATTGGTGTGAAGCCCCCAAAGGGTATTCTTCTCTATGGGCCTCCTGGTTCTAGGAAAACTTTAATTTCTAGGGAAGTGGCAAATGAAACTGGTGCCTTCTTTTTCTATATCAATGGACTTGAGATCATGTCAAAGTTGGTTGGAGAAAGTGAAAGCAATCTCCAGAAGGATTTTGAGGAGTCTAAGAAGAATGTCATGTCCATTATATTTATTGATCAGATAACACAGAGATTTTTCAGCAAGCTCTAGCAATCCATCTTCTCTACTCTGCGTGAAACTATGGGTTTTTTCATTTTGTTTGAACTATTTGAGAGGTAGGCTCTGATTGGTGATGCGTAATTGGTTTGCATGTTTTCAGCATGGAAGCAGTGTTGGGGATGCTGGTGGTGCTGCAAACAGAGTCCTTAACCAGGTGTTGACAAAGATGGATGGTATGACAACCAAAAAAATAGTTTTCACTATACCTAATGGCATTGGTCTGTTATACCCAAGGATTCAATGGAGCCGATATTACAAAGATTTTTTAGAGGGCTTGCAAGTATGCTATTAGAAAAAATATTGAGAAGGTGAGTTTCAATTGCGGTGGAATTTGCAAACTAGATTTGGTTATGAATTTCTTAATGGTTTTTTTTAACTAGTTTGTTAGAATTTTACATTTTTTAATTCAATTTTCCTCAACTTGTATCTTATTATTTCAATTTTTCATGTTCTCTTTCCTCTACACTTTTAAAGGATATTTTACGTGAAAGAAAAAGAAGTGAGAACCCCGAGGCAATGGATGAGGATGATAGTGATGAGGTAGCTGAAATAAAGGCTACTCATTTTGAGGAGTCGATGAAATATTCCTGAAAAGTGTCAATGACGTATTTGTTGCTGTTGTTGCTTTGGATGTATTTGCTAAGATGATTTCCTCCACCAAGATGATGTGCATCCATTTTATGGAGATCTGCTAAATTTTTTATATGATAAAGATCACTACAAGTTGGCCCTTGGCTAGATCAATATTGCTCACAATCTCATTGCCAAAGTGGCCAAAGACTATGTTAGGCTAATAAAATATGGGGATTCTCTTTACCACTGCAAATCTTTGAAGGTTGCTGCACTTGGACGGATATGTACCATTGTTAAGAGAATTGGACCGAGTTTGGCTTACCTCAAACAGGTGAGGCAGCATATGGTTATGTTCTTTTTTCTATCTATCTGGTTTTCACTACCTGTTGTTCCTTGGGATATCTTGTTAGGGTTCTATAAATTGATGGTTTATATTTTGGTGGGTGTCTTGTATGGGCCTATGAACTTTTTTATCTTGTCTTTTTTTTCAATCCTACAACTAGATTTTGATATGTGGATTGCTTGTAAGGAACTTTGATACTGCCATTTCAGTAGTTCTTTATATGATAGTTTTCTATGCAGTCCCTAGTCTAGGCTTTATTTGTACATTTTTTATCCCAATATTAAAAGAATTAATTTAGTTAAATAAAGATTTATGTCTCAAACACAATGACAACTAGGATGTGAATTTAATCTTTCTGAAAACTAAAGAGTCAAAAAAGATAAAAGATGGTTCAATATAACCTACAACTTTGTCCATGTAAGAGTTGAACTCTAAAATTTATGGTATAAAGACCTACAACTTGCAGCTAAGAATATGATACTGAATAATTATGACTTATTTTAAAAATTCAGGAAAACTTAACCATTTCTGTAGCGATTACTTAAAAAAAAGTATACCTGATCGATGACTCAATATTTGTAACCTCTCAGAAACTTTTCCTTTTCACTTCAATATCTTTCCTTGATAATTCTTGATCTCCTCGGAACCACTAGAAAAAAAAAATGACAAAAGAACTTGCTACTTTAGAAAATTGCATCAATACTTAACTTAAACATTACAGTCATGAAGGGTGTAACAAAATCTGATATGCTAATAGACAAACTCATTTTGCACAAAATGGCATTAAGCATGGATTTTGGTTTACATGTGGTACATCAATTCCTTCATCAAAGACATTATCATTACATTTATAATTGTTTATTTAGGTTCCATAGCACTAGCATATACACAAAAAGAATCTATATTTTTTAAAAAACATGAACACTACACATATATATATAAATACCAATTAAAAAAAAAGAGGCCACTGAGGACAATTGCACAGGTTTCCAAAAACAACATTACCCAACTCTTTCTCTCAAGCCAAAGACTCAGTGTGTTTAATTACCCAGACTAGTAGTCAATTCTATGTTGAGTATATATGTCAGGCCCTCCTACAGTTTGAACGAATTAAGAATAGAAGATAGGAACTGATTTAACACTTCACCTACTCAAAAACACAAACCAATGAAATAATTCACATTAGGCTAAGATAGGTTGACGCGTTCAATATGAGAATACTTACACAAAATGAAGCTAAATTATGCCAGACAATGACAATGAGAAGTTGACTATTGGTCCTTCTAGTTTTTTATTTGATATTTGTCTAACAATGACACATTCAAAATGCACTTATGAGCAAAGACCTAGAATGAATGAAATTGATTAAATAATGAAGGTATGTTAGTTTGAGCTTCACTTGGTTTCAAGAATACTTTAATATTCTCTACTTAACAAGGCCAACCACATGAAGGTGGAAGCTCATCTAGCCTCACCCCCCCTCCCCCTAACATCAATCTAAATTCCCCATTAACACATAACAATATTCATTAACATGACATATAATTCAATATTAATACACAACATTCATAGAGAATTACTTAAAACAATGTTCATGGAGTTATTATGATAGTTTTACTGATATTTTTGTCACAATTTGATGTTCTGGATAGGGGAAAAGCACCTGCAACAACAGAGGCAATAGTTGTAGATACAGATGATGATATCCCAGAAATCCCTAATATAATCAATACGGTGAAGAAAAAACTAAAAAGAGTCAATGCATAAATTATTACTATTTTGCATGATGCTACTACCAGCCTCACCACAATGTCCATGACCAAGTAATTGAGCAAGCAAAAAATCTTGTAACAAGAACAAATACATATTTTAGTTCACGACATAAAAGAGTATAAAAAATAAACCTTTATTGAACTTTTGTTATAACTAAAGATTCATTACTACTTACTTCAAAATGACATGCTCACACCATCAATTCATATGTCCTCTTCAGCATCTCCTCGGTTGGATTTGCATCTTCCAAAATAGAAATAATTTCTACATTACTCTTTTTCTTCACCATATTTATTATATTAGGGATTTGGGCTATCCTCATCTGTATCTACAGCTATTGCCTCTATTGTTGAAGGTGTTTTTCCCCTATCTGATATTTATCTTCAGGTGTCCACACTCATTCTATTGCTTGTTGCCAGTGGGTCATAGTCAGTGATTGGGAGAGCCCTATTTTGGCACCAGTCATGTAGTACAAGCACTAGAATTAAGTTTTTCAGCACAGCTGGGAAATTTTTGTATATCAACATGCAATAGAGTTTTTTGCCCAAACTCTATTGCATGTTGATATACAAAAATTTCCCAACCCATGCCAAAAAACTCAATTCTAGTGCTTGTATTGAGACATTAAATTATTGAGCTTCTCTTTGTTTCGAGAATAGTTTAACATTCTTTACTTAACAGGGCCAACCATGTGAAGGTGGAATCTCATCTGGCCCCTCCTAGGAGCCTCTTATGACCCTTTACGACATTTTAAGACCTCTAAGATGTATTCTTAGGGATCGTAAATGGTCATAAAGGGTCATAAGGGGCCCTAGGACATAATAGCTGAGAAACATAATTGTAGGCATCATGGTCACATTTTTTTGGAGACAACGTAATTGAGTGGTATACCCAGACGATGGAGAGAAACTTCTGCACCTCCGATTCCAAGTTGTTCTCCATCCCGTAGTGTCAACTTGGAATAAGAGGTGCAGAAGTTGCACTCCATCTGGGTATACAACTCAATTATGTTGTCTCCAAAAAAATGTGACCATGATGCCTACAATTATGTTTGTCAGCTATTGTGAAATCCTTGTCACCCTTAGCTACCATCCTAAGCCCTTCTTCCCTCTCTAGTTCTTCAAGCCTCTGCAAGATATCTGGATCAATAAAGTCTACAACATTGTGTCCATCCATGATCTCAGGAATATCATCTTCTTTACACTCTTCATTTGCCAAAATATACTGCTTCTTCAAGCTTGTAGAGTAGTCTCTAGTTGTTGCAAATCAATCTTACTACAAACTAAAATAAGAGGCTTAGTAAGTCTAATTTAATTTGTCCATGAACTGAGACCTTAAATTATTCAACTTCTCTTTGTTTCAAGAATAGTTTAATTAACATTCTCTACTTAACAGGGTCAACCACGTGAAGGTGGAAGCTCATCTGGCCCCTCCTAGGAGCCTCTTATGACCCTTTACGACATTTTAAGACCTCTAAGATGTATTCTTAGATGTCATAAATGGTCATAAAGGGTCATAAGGGGTCCTGGGACACAACAGCTGAGAAACATAATTGTAGACATCATGGTCACATTTTTTTGGAGACAACGTAATTGAGTGGTATACCCAGACAATGAAGAGAAAATTATGATCCTCCGATTCCAAGTTGACACTGCGGGATCCCAAGACCATAGATAAGGAATAAATTTAGAGAGCGGAGGAGGGCCATAATGACAAAAATAATATAGGACAAACCTCAAGTTAAATGAGGCAACTGCAAACATTTTAATAGAATTTTATTATTAAATAATGAAATTTGCATAGATGGGGCTTAGAACACTATAATATGTAAATTTCATTATTTAATAATAAAAATGTATTAAAATGTTTGCAATTGCCTCATTTAACTTGAGGTTCATCTTGTATTATTTTTGTCATTATGGCCCTCCTCCACTCTCTAAATTTATTCCTTATCTATGGTCTTTGGATCCCGCAGTGTCAACTTGGAATTAGAGGAGCGAAAGTTTCTCTCCATCGTCTAGGTATACAAATCAATTACATTGTCTCCAAAAAATTGTGACCATGATGCCTACAATTATGTTTGTCACCTATTGTGAAATCTTTTGCGGTCTGGCCTTTGTTGCCGTTGATGTGTCCTGCAACCTATGAAAACTTTGAAATATGTTACATGATATAGATATAAAGATCACTAATGGGTGGGAGGAGTATCCCCAAGGCCTCTATCATGTGGGGAATCCATGTCACTTACTCTTGTATTTCAAACTTCAACGAGACTTCATACCACACAATGTTTTTAGATTACATTCAATGCATTATTTACGCTTGTATTGGTGGGAAAACTCTTGAAAATGCACAAAAGAGATTGCATTCAACCATGTTGTTTACATGACACATGTAGTTTACCTCCAGCCTAAATCAGCATTATGTACAAATCTGCAGACAGTGTGTGGTACGAAGCCTCACTGGAGCTTGAAAATGATCCATGATCTCAGGAATATCATCTTTTTTCCACTCTTCTTGCCTCTCTTTTCCCATCTCGTAGCTTGGGCATTGCAACATGAATCCTATTTTCTACAACTACTGATGGATCCTTAGGTGTAGTTGAAATTACCAAATGGCCTTCAAAGGTCAAGGAAAAAATGGAATAACCAAGAAAACACTATACATTAAATCATCTGATTGATAGTAGATTGGGGCTCACCTGAGCCATAAACATGAAGAATTATTCTAAAAAAAGATGTAAACCATATATATGCGCACTTGAGGCAAAGAGAAGTTACGTCATATCCATATTAAAATATTAGTTACATTATGAAAATACTAAACTAACTAATTCCTAAGTTCATCTATGCATATGGTCGCAACAAATATATGCGATTACAATACAAAGAAGGCATCGTAAAAATATAATTTCAGAATTTGCCCTAGCCTGACACATTTTGCACTCAAATCCTTCATCACGGATAAGTGGAGATGGGCTGATAGATGCAGATGAGTTTTCATCGACCCAACTAAAGTATCAGCAGCCATTATTTCCCTGTGATGGCCAATCTACATTAGTTCTTATAATATAATGAATAGTATTTACATTAGAAACATTAAATATATACACATTAGCAACTTTTTTTCTATTTGGGTAGCACCAAAATTGTCGTCCAGGATTTCTCTGTGTCCGTGAAGTCTTCAACACACACTGCCCACCACCACATTGATAGTTTGGCACATTGAAAAGAGCCATCGAGCCTATATCAATAATGCACCGCACCATTGTTACTACATTTATTACATAAATCTTATAACATATAATCATATAATTATAATAATCATACATTCACCACTATTGTTCTATTGTAGATTCAAGTACTTAAAAAAGTTTGCAATCAATGGTTTGAACAAAGATGTCATTCTAGATCAGAAAGGACAATTTAATTATACCTGAGCTAGAATTAGTCAACTTCAATACTTTCAATACTTTCAAAACTGAATATGAAATAGGGATATAAACAAGAACTATCCACACAGGTTATAGAGACTAAAACCTTGCCATTGATCCATATGGGTATAACACAAAATAGATTTACATAAACCAATTAACTCAAAACACAAACCCTTTTTCGAATAATTTAATTTTAACTTTGGTTGTGTTAAAGGAACTATGTTGACTTTATTTTGTAGTTGTTTAACATGAGAGTTTGTAGATTAATAGGAGTTCACATTTTTATGGGAACGTATCATTCAATTGAGCATTAATGCCCATCTATATCTAGTGAGATGAACATAACTCATATACCTCATGCTACTATGTTCCGGATTCTTGATTCACTTCAGGATCACAATCTTTCTTTGGTCTTAAGCCTGTAACTGTGTTCCTCCCTTCAATCAGTTATTGGATTTGGGTCAAGATCATTCTGCATAGAATTTATTGTCTTCAAACTAAATCTTCTAACTAACTTTAACCACTCTACTCTAGCACTATCAACTATCACAGAGACACTCTAATCTAGTTGATCAAGTTAGATTAGGGTCATCTGGAATGGTCTAGTAGTGGTTTCTTACAATGGTTATTGTCATTTAGTTGCATAAACCAATTAACTCAAAACACAAACCCTTTTTCGAATAATTTAATTTTAACTTTGGTTGTGTTAAAGGAACTATGTTGACTTATTTTGTAGTTGTTTAGCATTAGAGTTTGTAGATTAATAGGAGTTCACATTTTTATGGGAACGTATCATTCAATTGAGCATTAATGCCCATATATATCTAGTGAGATGAGCATAACTCATGTACCTCATGCTAGTGTGCTTGGATTAGACTAGACATTATCCAACCACCTGTGAGGGTTGTCACTATTATTAATTGGTGTAAAAGGAGGACCGTCTGTGTGTTATAGTACTTTATATAAATACTCACTATTTGGATAATGTCTAGTCTAATGAAAAATAGTGTATACAAGGTATCCAAGCACACCAGCATGACGTACATGAGTTATGTGCATCTCACTAGTTATAGATGGGCAACTATGGCACACTAGTATCTGTGAACTCCTATTAATCTACAAACTCTCATGTTAAACAACTACAAAATAAATTCAAAATAGTTCTGTTAACACAACCAAAGTTAAAATTAAATTATCTAACTATGTTGACTTTATTTTGTAGTTGTTTAACATGAGAGTTTGTAGATTAATAGGAGTTCACATTTTTATGGGAATGTATCATTCAATTGAGCATTAATGCTCATCTATATCTAGGTTTGCATCACACATGCTTAAGGCAAAAGTTCCTAATACAACTAAAGAGAGTAATTAATATGGAAATTGAATCAAATGTAAGCAACATATGGCATTAATTTTCAAAGACAGTGACAATTTAAAAGAATTGGAAAAATACAGTGTACAAGCAATGATATTGCACCATGGGAAGTCACAATAAGTATGAACCCATAGAGGATTTTCATTGTTTCCTAAAAGAAGATCATTTTCAGAGTGAGATTTAGCTACATAGAGGTGAAGCCATGACATACAAAAGGTAAGAGAACCTCAAAGTTTCTGACATATAATGCTATCATGTCAAAACGACAACAAAGTGTAGTTTTTAGAACAATGGAACAACCATATCTCTTAAAAGGAACAACCATCATGTTATATAGTTATTGAATATGGCCATTATCATGAGATCATAGGGAAAAACACATCTATCTACTATTAATGAACAATTTCTTCTATAGAGGCAATTTTGAATTCTATGCTCATGTGAAAAGGAAATGTCACTCAGTTTGAAGTCCTAATAGAATAAATACAATAAGAAGACATTGACATATCATGCCTTATATCAGAACCAATCACAATAAGAAGATGGAACAACCATAAGGTACAAGCATGTGCAAGTCATTGTAATCATTGGAAATATGTTAAAGGTTAAGTACAATAGTAGAGCATGACCATGGTACAATTAATGAAAGTACCATAAAACACCATGATATTTATAATCAATCATAGAGAAAAGAAACAGTGACACAAATGATTTGTATTTTAGTGCCACCAAATACTTTCCAAATAGTCATCAATGTATTAAAGCATTCCAAAGTATAGGATAGTAAGGTGCTTCAATACATAGTTGTAGTGATCAAAATAGTATTTTACATTATCATGAAGTAAACAAATGCAATGTTTCAAAATAAGGCAAACTAAAACAACAAATGACAAGCATTGTCATTAAACACAACATAAAAGGCATCTTTGACATTGAGCCCTCAAAGAACAGGTTTGATGTTTTCATGTTTTGAAAGTTAACAAGGTTTGTATTTTCATCATGAATACATGAAAACAAGCACAAAGGATCACAATAAGTAATCTCTAATATAAAGAAACATAATGACTATCAACATCAAAGTGGTGGTGTAGGAACTCAAACATCATCTAAAGATAATTTGTCATGTTTTCTTTCCTCTGCACTTTTACAAGATATTGAATGTGAAAGAAAAAGAAGTGAGAACCCTAAGGCAATGGATGAGGATGATAGTGATGAGGTAGCTGAAATAAAGGCTGCTCATTTTGAGGAGTTGATGAAATATGCCCGAAGAAGTGTCAGTGATGTTGATATTCAGAAGTATCAAGCCTTTTCACAAACACTACAACAATCTCGAGGCTTTGGTTCTGAATTTCAATTTCTAGATAGACCTAATGGTGCTTGTGCTAGTGCTTCAGATGTATTTTCTATAGAAAATAATAAAGATGGTGATGACTTATACATGTTGCACATCCACATCCACATCTGATATAAAATTTATTATTATAAAGCCTTTTTATGGAAATCTATTTTACATTAGTCTATATTATTCTGAAGCCTTGTTATAGAAATCTGTTTTATATTAATCCTTAGAATTAGTTAGAAAATCTTCTTCTTTCTTTCTAAATTCATGAATGATTCTATTTTTCTGCAGTAAATAGCATACGTAATAAATAAACATGAAATCAGCAACAAATATCTACCTTATGCTTTTACTACTAAGTCTTTGTTTGTCAAGCATACTGATTATAAGTAGTTGAGGTATTAGGTTATTGATACATCCCTGGTATTTTCATGCATTTAATCTTATAAAATCATCAATTCTTAAGCATTAAGCATAGTAATAGGTTAATCTTCATTTAATTGAAAAAATGAAACACCAATGAAGAAAATAATGAGTAGCAAATAATAGATATTATTAACATAGGTTGAAGCCAATCTCATCCTTCGATTATAAGAAGGATTTCCAAGCTCCTATTTGAAAAGAATAGATATTATTGAAATAAGCAGAATCCAATCTCATCCTTTCTCTTGTGATCTTATATCATAGGATTTCAATGCTCCTATTTGAGAATAATAGACATTATAGAGACATAAGTTGAAGCTAGTTCTTCCTTTCTCTTGTGATCTTATATCAAGGATTTCCTAAGCTACTTTATTCAAATTGGATAGTATTATCACTTGATATTCATACCTTCTTGATAAAAAGAAGTGTATCGCTAGATACCTAGTGAAAAAATTCACCCTCTCCTGGTTTTAGATTGAGGCCAAGCAACGCCAAGATTTTAGTGGGATAAGGTTTAGTATCCATATGGCATTCAGCAACCACACTCTGCTTAAATCCATTTTTCTCATCCTTCAATGTTACCAAATACATATTTGTACTCTTCACATAGTGACAGTAATAAACTTTAAAAGGAAATAACATAGAGTGACAAGCCACATGCTTGATGGAGGAGGGAGCCAAGAGTTTTTCTCCCTTTACTGTAACCAAATAAATAAACATCATTGTAACACAGAGGAGCAAAAATCTCAAACCTTTTTATCAAAGCATAAAAGATAAAGAAATTTTGTCAGATGTTGTAGTTGCAACTACCCTAGTAGACATGTATGCAAAATGTGGAACTATAGACAAGGCACATGAACTCTTTGAAAAAATGCATCAAAGACATGTGGTATCATAGAATGCCATGATTATGGGCTATATACAAAATGGATTTTTTGAAAAGGCTTTAGAAATTTTCAAGCAAATGCAAATGGCAGGTGTAAAGCTAAATTCCAAAACCTTTGCTAGCATCCTCCCTGCCTATGCCAAAATGGGAGCTTTGGAATAGGGTAATTAACCAATCACTGTTAATATATTATGTAGTCACATTATATATATATTATGCAGTCACTATTAAGATCGACTTAGTTGATTGATTGATCACATGATAACCAGTAATTAATGGTTATCGTAACACATTGTTAATGTGTTACGATAACCACTAATTAGTGGTTATTCATATCACTGTGTAAGATAATAAATGATGTCAGCCATGTCTATTCATATTGGTATTAATAACCTTTGTGTGGGTTGGGAAAGACTTACCAGTGCCATATAATTGATAGGAAATAATTAATGATAGCCTAGCTTGTATAAATCGATGCCCTAGCTTGTGGGTAACCAGAGAATCTAATGAACACACATTAACATGATGCCCTAGTTCACTAACATAGAAAATGCCATATTCAAATCATCCAAAGAAATGAACTCAATGCCATGGATACAATAGAGCATGGAGTAATGAATATCACAATAAGATGTGCCCTCAAAATACATGATGGTATTCAATCAAATGATCAAATGCAATGTATTCTATCAAAATGCAGAGGAGATAATGAAACAATCCCTACCTCAATGAGCTTCCATTTGATAAGGAGAGTAAAATCCAAGTTTCCAAAACCAAGCTTGAAGATCAAAGGCCCAAGTCCAGATAAAAACTACAAACCCTATACACAGTGCCCAATCTACCTTGGCCGATGAGGTTTCACGCTGCCCCTTGAAAAAATTCATCGTGGAGATAATGATCAAATGAGAAATGAATTCTACTACAACCCCTATACATAGTGCCAAATCTGCCCTGGCCGATGAGGTTTCGCACGTTGTCCCTTCAAACAATTCATCGTGGTGATAATGAAATTAGAAATGAGTTCTTTTTTTTAAGTTATGCCCATGTTCATCGAAATTTTGACATACACAGTAGTGGTTGAAATTTTGAATAACACGGGCATGGATTAAAAAAAATGAAATTTTTCCTTCTATAATCCGACCAACCAAAACCTTTTTATTTCATGGTCAAAAATTTTGGTAGAAAAATGGTGCAAAATGTACTAGTGCAAGTATCATTCTTACTAACTTTAGAAATAAGTTCTATTTCTACATACCTTTCCTCCTCTTTTGAATCATCTTTCATTGCAACAAATACTACTTCAATATCATCATCAATGTCGATGTTGGTGTCATCTTCTCCAACAAGGTAACATGCATTTTTTCCCTTATCTTTGTGATCTCGGTTGTCTCTTTTGTAGTGTCAATTTCCTTTGTTATTCCTTCTACCATATCTTTCATCACCAGATTGGTCATTGTCTTTATCTTCCTCTTTCCTGTTAGGACATCTAGCAGCAATATGGCCAACCTCTTTACAATTAAAACAAGCTAAAGGTAACTTTCCCGTATACCTTCCTTTACCTTTATGCAGTCTCTGGGCCATAAGTGCTTCAAGATCATCATCAATATTACTATCACTTTCATTCCTTATATTATGCTTACTGCTAGATTTACCAATCTTAAGAGATGACATAAAAGCAGACTCAACACTCAGTACAACACTATTATCAAAACTATTCAGCTCAAAAGTTGTTAACTTTCCAATCAGACTATCAAGAGTAAGAGTGCTATTAGCTGCAAACCTCATTTCATGAATAGCAGATATTCTAATTGCATAGACAGGCAACAAGGTTCTCAGTATCTTACTTACCACTATATCTTCAGAAATAATGCCTCAAGCTCCTCGGATAGCATTGACTACCTCTTCGATTTGGTTTGTGTATTGTGTGATGTTTTCTCCTTCCTTCATCTTCATGTCATCAAATCTACCTCTCAATCTTTCATCTCTGGCTCTCATCACATTCACATCACCACCATAAACTAGAGAAAGTTTATCCCACATTTGCTTCGTTGTAGTACAATTCTTGACATCCTCAAATTAAGCATCAGATAGAGCAGCAACAATCTCTATCATAGTAATATTATGTTCATATCGGTCTCTCAACTGATCAAGAGTCAAAGGTCCAACCGTCAGTTGTAAGTAGCCATTGTCAAGTAAATTTATAGCAGATTCTCTGATTCCAGATATGTGAAGTCTCATCCAGCTTTTCCATGTGGTAAAGTTGTCTTTGTTCAGCTTCGGCACTTTGATCTTATACATCTTGTAATCTTTCTACTCAATTCCTTATAACTTTCTTCCAAGCAACCAATATGCTCTAATACCAATTGTTAGAATAAGTAAGAGAGGGGGGGGGGGGTGAATCAATTAGATCAATTATCCTATAGTTCCAAATACAAAGATGTACATTACAAGACAATTTCAATAAATTATGCAGCTCGGTAGCATTAAATATCAATCTTTCTGTCCAGCTTACCAATTACTAGTAATTATCCAACTGTGATTGCCGACTAAATCAACTATGTAGTATGTAAAGTATGATAGAAAAATAATCATAAAAAATAACACATAACACAATGATTTAACGTGGAAACCCTACTAAGGGAAAAACCACCTGGGATCAGTAACCCAAAATGATTCACTCTTCTAAAGTGAGCTCGGTGAAGAGACAACCATGTTAAAGGTTACAATGCACACTATTAGGTGTTACCTGGTTAGAGGATTTATCACTAATAGTTAACTTTTGACCAGCATTCATTATGGGGTCAACAAGATAACACTTTACATTCAACGAATGTCATAGGGTAGTACATAATACTGTTAAGTCCATTCAGTTAAGAGATTTTTTGAATCAATGGTTAAACAGATATAGTACTAATCTAATTCAAATGTAAATCAATTGAAAATATTTAGATCTATGCTAAGCCCATTAAAATCCTCTAATCATTAATCAATTTCACTTCCTCAATATTTCTCAACTTACTTTTACTCGGTAAATAGTTCTCTGACACTCGATAATGTCTACAGCTCAGTTCTTTCAATAACCACTTTGATCAGGCATGCATGAATATAGTCTTCACGTGAAATCTCTATAGTCTTCTTCTTTTTGGCATGTTTCAATAATGAAACTCATATCTCTTGTATAGACAAGTAAATCATTTTCATAACAACCATTAGATTTTTCATCTTAATCTCCTTCGTCCATTTTTTTCGCTTAATCCTTCCTCGATAGATGTGTCATTAACACATTTCAATCTCATCCTTTAGATCTTCTCTAAATTTTGTCATTCGTGGATCTCATAACTAACTTCATCCTTAACCTCAAAATCATAACAATTTCTAGCTCATCAAATTCAGTCGGTTGTTCTTACCATTTAATATTTTCATCCATACTCGGTCAATATAGAAATGCATCGGTGATAACTAGCTAACTAGCTCGATTAATACTATCACTCAATATACACTGCACTGGCTTGGTGTATACAGAAATCTTTAATTACTGACCACGTTGACTTGTTCAATTTCAAATATCTTCTTCATAATAGATTAATGTAACATGCTCAAGTCAACAATATAAAGCCATAGACTCATCAATAAGTTACCCAATGTTTACCTTATCCTTCTCTGTCATATTCATCTTTTCCTCATGTAGATATCTTAGTTCTTCATCTTTTCTTCCTTCAATAGATGTTCAGATGTTTGTAAATATCATGATAAGTACTTTCAAAACTAGTTGACATCAATGAAAACATATTGACTAATTTAATCATCTTACATATCATTTCAGTAGCTTTGTGATCTCTAATCACTATTTCTTCAGTTCATTCAAATATTCAATCAGTTGTAATTCATCACTCTTCTCATGCCATTTTATTTAGCTTCTCCTCTGCCTTTAATGAAAATTGATAGGCTTCTTCAATGTTATTCATCTTCATCAAACTAATTTCATCTTTTATAGAAGTTATCAATCCATTTAGGTATCTTGCAACCCTTTCATCTTCATCATCCATATGTCCAAATATGATATTCCATCTATATAATTCCTTAGTATATTCACTTATAGTAGTATCCTTTGTTTCAAATTTTGCATTCTTATCAACAAACTAGCTTAATAATCACTCGATAGGAATTTACCTTTCAATTTGTTTATCATCTTATTCCATACCTTGATCTTCTCCTTTCCTCTTTTTTGTCGATCAAGCTACAAATGTTTCCACCATAAAGATGCATTTCCTTTCAATTTTGTACCAGAAAACTTCACATTCTTATCCATTGGTGTACCTTCATATTCAAAATATTTCTCCATTTCAGAGATCCAATCCAACAATTCATCTAAATCCAACTTGTCATTATATCCAAGAGGTTTGAATTATGTTTTAGCATTCACACATGTCAAAGCTCTCAAGATTTTTTCTTCACCTTGTTCAAAAATAGGGGCTTGTTCTACTCCTACTTCTACAGCTTCATCTTCACTAACATCTTCAATAGGTCTTCCTCTTCTTTGGGTTGTCTACACAACTTCAAGCCTAGAAAAAAATTATCTCAACATATCCAACACAATAGGATCAACATCTCTACTTACATGAACCAACTTTGTAAACCTCTACAATTGTAGGATAGATCGCAATCTTCCATCCTACAACCAATTCAACTAGTGCTTCCTACAATACAACCTCACTCTGATACCAATTGATGTGGTTCCAAGTGGGAGAATCTCCAAAGGATATGCCCAACCTCATAGCTAAGAGTACACAAGAAATCAACAACACAAATAGAGAGAGAATGAATGATCCAATGTATTAGTTGGAGATCAAACAACATACATATCGGGTTGTCAACCCTTCCCAGTTACGACCACATGTAGATAAATGAATCTCAAATCCTAATACCGATATGTCAAAGTCTCATATCTAGTTTTCTCTAACCAACTACTACTCCAACATAACTACCTCTAAAGATACATCAAATTATTACATATAGGCAATGCCTCCAAAGGTTGACCAAGAAAGAATAACATTCCCCAAGAAAAGGAAATGTGTACAAACAAATAGTTCCAATCCAAAATGAATCAAAGATCCATGAAAATAAAACCACAAGGAGTGTGATCATCGAAAACAATCCATGGAAGATCCATGAATCACACACTACGATCGCAATGGTCAAAAATCAAATATCAGCAACCACACATCAAATCTCCAAATTGGTCCAAGCAAGCAATAGACACGTTATCCAAGGATAGGAAATGGAACAAATATCGAACATCCATGAACATCAGGAGGTGTGATCATAGGAAGATGATCCCATATAGGTCCCAAATAATATTGTACAACCGCACATGCTATCTCGAACAAATAAATGATCAATCAACATAATCTCTCCAATAGGTAAACAAGAAAAAAATACAAAGAACTATTTAGGTTGATGCAAGATTGTGATGAACCCAAGATGCTCCTGCATCATTTACTCTCTACATATAGGCTAAGATATATTATCTCTCACTCATCTTTATATCTTCACCTTTTCCTTTAAGACCCTGCAACTTAGCTTGCTTAACATACTTTTCACCTTCATAGATAGTTTCTAATTTAGTCCATACCTCATGTGCTATCCTCAATCCATAGATGTGTGAATACTCTATGTCTGAGAAGGAACTAATTAAATATTCCCTTGCTAACATGTTCTCCTTGAATTTATTCTTTTCATCTATAGTAGCTTGAGAAAATTCATTAGGAATGGTGTAAGGCTTCTTTGTGATATCTCAATATTCATCTCCCATGCATATTAGATAAGTAGTCATCCCATCCTTCCATATCAAATAATTGATTCCATCAAACTTATAGATTTATTTCCATGTCAGATATCCTTCAAGTGATTAAGCTTCTTCAAAAGGACGTGGCTCTACTACTAATTGTTAGGCCTAAAAAGAGGCAAATACAACTGAGAGGCAGAGGGTGAATTAGTTGTGTACTAACAATTAAAACTTAAAACCACTTAAACCAATTAATGATCTAAAATATAAATAGTAGTACAAGATCCACAACACATAACTCATAACACCAAATTTGTTCTCAAGGAAACCCAGTTAAGGGAAAACCTTCGTGGGAGTCAAACCCACTAGATAGATGTACTCTGTTAAAAGTACTACCCAGCTAAGAGAAAATGAAAAAAAAAAGGAAATGCACATGCATTCAAAAACCCACTGCCTAGAGCTCATTTATCACAATACAATGATCTGGCCCTTCATTGGGTTCACTAATCAATCTCTGATTATAAATCATAAAGTGTGGACAAACTATCTAGAATAGGTGAACTGACTTACATTATCTGCTATGCCAATATAGTTCCAATGAAGTAATCTCTTCCTCAGTTGCAAAATACAAAAATCCTTCTTCCCTTCTCAATTACACACACACATACTGCAATCACAGAGTGATTGGCCATTTATACATATTACAATGAATAATGAACAAAAAGGTCAACTAAGACCTATAAGAACAAATGATACAAATATTATACTCAAACTATAATGTGATCCAAATGTAGTCGGCCAAGACTTATATAGGACCCAAATCATTACCCTATAACATGTTACAGCTTCACCAAATCTACACAAATAATTGCAACACGTTACTTCACCAAGTCGGCTATGACCTTAAGTGAGAAACACCAAAAATCTACCAAATGTGATTACCACGACCAATGCAAACCATCAACTTGGTCATAGCACGATCCAAGAATACCACTGAAACTTTGCATCAACTAAATTAACCATATTGATTCTCACCGAAGCAATAACTCAACCTCTAACACAAGAATACTAAAATACTAGCACCTAATAAATTAGTCATAACTTATTCAAAACATAACATTAAATCTTGAAATTAGACATTCATCAACTACAGACATATATCAAACACCAACTAGGATTGTAGCAAAACATCTTCACCGTATCACCTGAACAACTGAAATCTTCTTTATTGAACACACTGTCTGCAACAAAATTAGTATTTTGACATTAATGACAAAACATTAATGTTAGCACACATAAACAAGGTCTAATCATAAATCTCTAACGTGCTCAACAATATTCTAAAAAACATCAACCTGTATGTAAGGCAGATCATAATATGGATATAGAACTAAATCTTGTACTGCACCTTAATGAATAATAAATTTTATCAAAGTGACTAAAATTAAACACTATCTAGTGAAATCTTTGTGACTTTTAATAATATCATAATCAAAACTCATCATTAACCAATTTTACTCTAGATTGTCTTCCAAAACTATCATACCATACAAAGTAGTAGTCTACTAAAAAAATCCCTCGATGTGGGACCAAAACTGATTCAAGAATAGTATCAAAGTAGTAATAATATGCATTAAGAACAACCTCATCTTTATGTGATTAACCTTGATAATGTTACCATAATGATATCTTGATTTGTATATTTCAATGATTATAATAAGATAGTGACAGAAAGTTTTAAAAGATCAACGAAATTGTGATAGCTTTTAAGACTTCTACTAGAAACTTAATAATCAATGAACTCTTATACATCAAGATTTAACATAATAATAGTACAAAGTATTGTCACAAAAGAGAGATGAGAAAACATCTTTTGGAAAACTACTGAACTAAGAAACAACTTATTTTATTTTAAAAAGATCCTTCCAAAAAATGCATAGAAATGTACAAGGGATGAAGGATTTAGTTCCCTTGCTATAAAAACATGTTTGTTACATAAAGATATAAAAAGAAGATCTTCTGGTCTTTTGTCTTGAATAAAAAAACAAGAACCTTTTGATTCAAACCATTTTGAAACTCAAACAATATGAAATGATTTTTTAAATTCTATGTATGTCCCTTCAAAAAATTTGTGTTTTCAATAGATTTGGCTAATTTTCCTTTTGACCAAGTAACATGACTATCAAAACTTTTACAGTTCTTGGTAAAATGTTGTCTTAGGTTTACTTGTGCCCTTTTAGCTTCTTCTATTTTATTGCAAATATAGGTATCTATTAGAAATAGGGAATACTGAGAGGGGGGGGTGAATCAGTATTATACAAACTTTTACTTTTGTCCAATTATGGATATAACAGATTATCTTTATGCTTGCATAACAGAGTAAACTAAAGAACATGCATAACAATAAAGCAAATGAACTCATAACACATTATTTTTTTTTGAGGAAACGCTGGCCAAGGGAAACCCCCGGTGGGGATGGTACCCACAAAGATCCATTAGTGAAAAGTATCCTATTAAGGATGTTGACCTTGTTAGGAGCCTGTTACATACATATAGTGTCTCAGTCCTGATTAAGGGACTCTAGGCCTTGTTAGAAGCCTCAACCCCGCTAAGAGTTGGTAGTACAAAATGGAATGATTACAAGATGAGTCAACTTCCCAAACATGTAATGTACAATAATTCCAAATTAGGCAAGGTACATAACCTTATGCTACTCGCTTGTCTTTCACAACTTTGCATCAATATCTTTCGCATACATATGTTCTCTTTTCACTTCTTTTTTATCATCTATATCATCCTTCTTCTTCGCATTACATATGTCTTACATTTATACAAGTTATTAGGAATAATAACTTTTACAGTCGTCTTTACTAAACATAAAGCACTTTACAAAATACATTTTAGTATGCATTTCCCAAGGCTTAACATCTAGGATGTCATCCCTTTATATGATTAAGACATTATTTTGATAAACAAAATAATCCCTTAACTATTTACCAATTTTATCTTCGATTCAGTCTTGTCAGCTTCAACTCTGCTCCTGTAATACTGCAATAACTTATTATGTACATGTCATACAAACTTGCGCTCTTAGATGAGTCTTCAATATGTATCATAGTATCCATGTTCAAGTGTTCAAGCACTGAACTTACTTCTATCAATGTCGCCAATCAAAACTATCTCCGGTTACACTGGGAAAATACTACTTAGACAATTTTGCTATGTGCTCTGTCATACTTGCTCTCTATCATATGTGGTCTTCATGTAGATCATATGTTTCCATAATGACAACATCTAGATATCTAACTCAGCCAAATTTCCAACAATCTCCCCCTTTGTCATTGGTGGCAACATATGAGAAAATTGGCTAAGTCTCAAAAATTTCAAAACTCAAAAATTGTGGCCATAGCAAAAATTATATCTTCACTATCCTTATAACTCCATATATCGTATCTATCATTTGTACTCCCCCTAGCAATATACTTCCTTATCATATGTATATCAATTTTCTACTATCACTCCCCCTTTGACAACAATGACAAAAAAAGGGTGCCAAAACTGTGTTCTCAAAATTGTTTACCTTGATTCAAAATTGTAGAGCCGGTAAGCTTGCAACACAATCTACAAAGTTCACTTTTATGCTCTCTATTTCTTTCTCCCATGCCTTCTTAATGGTGTCTGCAACACTGAGTAGTGCACACAAACCATAAGATGTGATCTCACATGCTCAAAGATTTGCAAAGTTAAACTTCTCATAAGATGTCTTTGATGAAAGACATTCTTCCAACTATCCTTCAATGATATTTATCTTGATTGAAATGTACTCTCTTGAAAGAGAGAATATTTTCAATTTCTTATATTTTTCATCATTAAGAATCCTTATCTCATCATTTATTTTACTGATTCTTTTCTCAATATCCAGTATCTTTACATTAGGGCTGGTTAATAGATTTACTTCTCACTGAATTTCAGCCTCTTTTGCTCTTATCTTCTCAGTCACTTCTGATGCATGGTTCTCTTTATTTGTACACTTGTATATATAGAGCTTTTCCTCTATCCAAATTCCTTCTCAAATCTTTTATACAGACATCTAGATTACTGATATCATTCCTGATATTTTGACTTATATCAAGAAACATTTTGGCCTCATAGGCTTTCTGAGCCTTCATTGTAGCAATATCTGACAAATTAGTGAATTCATTGTCAAATATCTTCATCACTTCTCTAGCTTTAATTTGTGGATCTGTCTCTATTACTTGATTGGTCATAATACTCTGTAATTTCCCTGTTACTTCCTTAGTAATCCTTCAAGGCTTTTCACCTTATTATTCTTTCCAATTATCTTATTCAGGGATGAGATCAACTCCATTTGATCATCATCATCAACTTCTTTTCCAATATTAGCAAGAATAGATTCAATCCGTGGTTTCTTTTCTGCAATCTCAGGGGTAGGACTAATTTCCACTTTGCTTGGTGTTTCTTTCTGTCCTTGAATCTCCATATTAACTTGAATTTCTACTTAATTATCTTCTTCTTTCTTTATTTCCTTCCTTTCTTCTTCAATTAACCTGTCCTACTCTTCCAAAGCTGAATTGTCAACAATGTTCTCTAGGTTGCTAAAAGGATTATCATTAGTGTTCAGTGTGATATCGGTTCCTTCCACATTCATTGATTCATCTTCAATGTTAATTTATGGTGGTGGAGAGGGACTCTTCTGATGCTTAGCTTCCATAGCTTGTTCTGCTACTTCCAACACTTGATGCCATCACCTTCACAACTGCCTACTTAGTTTCCTTATTAATTTACTCATAATTACCTCCCATTATCAGAATTGTTCTCCTTTTTGTCCTTAGAAGTGTACCAAGTTCTTTCATGATTTATGTAAAGTGGTCTTCATCTTTGATGTCATAGATCTTTCTTACAAAGTTCTCTCTGATTTTGTTATCTTCTTTAGCTACTCTCTTCTTCCTGTTAACCAATTTCTCAAATAAATCATCAGGTATCTTTCCTGGAATTGTATCAAATTTCTTGTCTGGTAGGATCATATGTCTCACAACTGCATTCTCCAAATTTAATCTCTCAGAATAGTTATAGATCTCATAATACTTGTTCATCTTTGAAAAATCTCCATCATTGATGATTTGTTCATTTACTTTCTCAATCTTAGGCTTCCACTTCTTCTTCTTAACTTCGGTATCCTCATCATCTTTAATTTCTGCTACTTTCCGTTGCACTGGGGAAACTATTGTCTTCTATCTCTTACCTGGTCTAGTAGCTATTTCTTTCACTCTTTTCCCTGGTGGAGTGGAGGAGGATCTTTGTAGACTTTCTAGTTTCTTGTTCCTTCTCAACTTTCTCTACTTTTACTACATGCTACAAATTTCTAGTCTCATCTGCAACTGCTGATAGGGATGGAACAAACAAAACTTCCTTTTGTCTAATATCTCTAAGTGTTGTTGTTGTATTCTTTGCAATTAGAAATTCCTATTCTATCATACCTGTGTCCTTTAGAATTTTCTTTATAGTACTTTCCACTCTCTTCTTAGATAGCTTTTCTTCTTGAATAGACTTTGCGGAGTTGAAATTCTCCTCATAAGTCCCAAATCTATTGCTATGTACATCCAACTTACATTTCAACAATTTATTTACATATTATTCTGCTTCAACTTCATAAATTTCATAACCAAGAGGGTCTATGAATTCTACTCTAGGTTCTACTTCTTCAATGAATGTAAAGTCAGTGTCAACCATAAAGCATACTTCATTCTTATATTTCTCAACAATAGCTTGTGGAATTCTTGATCTAATCTTCATCAAGTTCAGAAATGTTTTTATTACCAAAGTTGCACTCTCATTGACCTTGTCTATAGAGTGTCTCCTATATACTCTATTGATTCTTTCCATTGTGATCCTATTATCATTCCAATCTTCACCAATTGTGTATGGAAATCTTCTTAACAAATGGGAAAAAATATAAGTGATCAGGGATGAGAATCTGAATTGAGAGTTCTTTGTCTTCTTAATCTTTTCTAGGTTCTCAAATAAATGAATCCTCAAAATTTCACACATATCCACTTGCACTTTATCAACACACATTAAATAAGTTGCATGAACTATACCAGCTTCCATATCATCTTCTCTAGAGTTAGCAGAAAACTTAGATGTTAAGATCTTGCATAAATATCTAACATCATCTTGTTGAATCTTACTAATCACTATTCCTCTACCATTGTAGGATGACTTGGTATTATCCAGTACTATTTTTCTCATTTAATGGTATATCTCCAGATTTTGACAAACCAATTATATCATGGATTAGGTCTACTGTTATATCAATCACTATGTCATCTAACCAAAACTTCCCATTATGAATTCTGCTCAAAATTATCTTGGTGCATTCTTCATCATAAAATTCATATTGTAGTGAATACTTTACAATTTCATTATCTTTCAAATGTTGAAACCCTACTTTCAATGACATATCTTGATTATAAAGCTTCTCATATTCCTTAGTAAAATCACTCTCACTGAGGGTTTCAAGTTTGCATCCCAAATAGCTTCTAACATTCTCTAAATGTAAAACTTCATCTTCCTCCAAGGGTTCTATTGGTTTCCTTTTAATCTTAGGTCTGATCTTATCTCTTATATTGTGAACCAATGAAACATCCATATCTTCTGCAAATTATCTAACTGACTAATAGATTTTCTTAGTAAAATACTTTAATTCTATGATTTAGGGCTTTGCGTAGATCCGACATGAAGTTCTTTCACCAAATCCTTGCAAACTACTTTCAATCACTTCTATTTCAATCTTCTTAACACTTGTATTCACCTTAATGATCAAACAATACTGATCATAATCTTTTACCTTTCAATCTCACAAGATTCTGACATCACATTCAATTCTTTTGCCACTTCTTTCCAAAAAGTTGTTCATGCTTTCCTGCAAAACTTAAAACTTCTTGTGAACTTGCATAACTTCATATTAGCTCATGCGCTCTTAACCATAGCATCATTACATCATATACTACCTTACATTAACTGTGCAAGACTCAATTCATCCTATACTAACTTCTACACTATCCTAAGTTCCTATTCTAATGCATTCTTTATGAATTAAGTACTTTGAGATAGGTTAGGAAGAGATTCACTCTTACCATTGGATACTTCACCTTTCTGATTACCTTCAGTGCTGAATGCGTCTACTTGATCTATGGCTTTAACAAACTTCACTTCTTCTGAATTACCACAGCAACCTCTTTGACTATTGCTTGCATTCTCATTTCTCCTTGTATGACTACTAGGATTAGGGTTTCTCATATTGTTCATTCTGTAAAACCTTGTTGTATGACCAAATTTGTCGCATTTTTGACAAACTACTCCATTGTTCCCATATCTCAGTCCAGTCTGGTTGATTTGTGATCTACAATTCCTAGCAATGTGTCCAACCTTATTGCATCTGTAACATACTACTCCATTTCTTCTATTCATATCTTCAGTAGGTTTCTTATCTGCATGGTTAGTATCTCTAAACATTCTACTACTATTATTCTCATTAAATTTAGGCTTCCTACATTCAATAGCTCTATGTCCAAAACCATGACAATTGTAACAATAACCATTAAGAGGTTTAAATTTTTTACCTGTACAACCTTTCTTCATATGACCAAAAGTGTTACATGTAAAACATCTACCTTTAAATTCTCTCTGCGTACCTTTAGGTGATTCTTCTTGTTTAGGTAGTTCTTCTTCTTTAGGTGTATCCTCAAATTTGTTAGCTTCATCAAATTGCTTTTCTTCTATGTTTTCAAAAACTTTTAGATTTGGTTCCTTGCTTTCTTCACTTACCTTAGATGAGTTAAATCCAAGACCAATTTTATCATAGAATGGCTTATGATAAGACATTTTTTCATCAATCTTCTCACTAGTGGAATATAGTCTCTCAAGTTGTTGCTTAGACTGAGTCAGTTCACCTTTCACAATTGCATTGTACTTTTCAAGTTTAGCATACTACAATTTGGTTTTCTCAAGTTCAGATGTCACTTTACAAAGTTTAGATTTCAGATCTTCTTTCTCAGATTTCAGATTTTCATTCTCAGATTTCAAATTTGCTTCATTCTTTTTGTTGCCATCTTTCAAACTCAATTTCAAATTTACTATCTTTAATTCATGTTTAAGGATCTCATTTTCTTTTTCCAGATTAATATCACAATCTTCAATTTGAATTGTATATTCCTTTTCTATTTTCAGTTCTTTTCAGCTTCTCAATGAGGTTCTTTGCATCATCATATTTTCCTTTTAGAGTATCTCTTTCTTCAGTAAGTATATCAATCTATTCAAGAGCTTCTTCAAGATTCTTCTGTAGCTAATCCATATCCATAGAGATCTTACTCAAGCTGTTAGGCTTTTTCTGAATGATTTTTTTCCAAGTAACTAAGCTCTGATACCAATTGTTAGAAATAGGGAATACTGAGAGGGGGGGTGAATCAGTATTCTACAAACTTTTACTTTTGCCCAATTATAGATATAACATATTATCTTTATGCTTGCATAACAGAGTAAACTAAAGAACATGCATAATAGTAAAGCAAATGAACTCATAACACATTATTTGTTTTTGAGGAAACCTTGACCAAGGGAAAACCCTGGTGGGGATGGTACCCACAAAGATCCACTAATCAAAATTATCTTGTTAAGGATGTTGACCCTGTTAGGAGCCTGTTACATACATATAGTGTCTCAGTCCTAATTAAGGGACTCTAGGCCTTGTTAGAAGCCTAAACCCTACTAAGAGTTGGTAGTACAAAATGGAATGATTACAAGATGAGCCCACTGCCCAAACATGTAATGTACAATAATTCCAGATTACAAAAATAGGGCAAGGTACATAACCTTATGTTTCTTGCTTGTATATCAAAACTTTGCATCAATATCTTTCACATACATATGTTCTCTTTTCACTTCCTTTTTATCATCTATATCATCCTTCTTCTTTGCATTACATATGTCTTACATTTATACAAGTTATTAAGAATAATAACTTTTACAGTCGGCTTTACTAAACATAAAGCACTTTACAAAATACATTTTAGTATGTGTTTCCCAAGGGTTAACATCTAGGATATCGTCCCTTTATATGATTAAGACATTATTTTGATAAACAAAATAATCCCTTAACTATTTACCAATTTTGTCTTCTATTATGTCTTGTCGGCTTCAGCTCTATTCCTGTAATACTGCAATAACTTATTCCGTACATGTCATACAGACTTGCACTCTCAAGTGAGTCTTCAATATGTATCATAGTATCCATGTTCAAGTGTTCAAGCACTGAACTTACTTCTATCGATGTCGCCAATCAAAACTGTCTTCAGTTACACTGGGAAAATACTACTTACACTTAGACAATTTTGCTCTGCGCTCTGTCATACTTGCTCTCTATCATATGTGGTCTTCATGTAGATCATATGTTTCCATAATGACAACATCTACATATCTAACTCAGCCAAATTGCCAACAGTATCCATGCTATCTAATTCATTTGTAGTATCTTGACATTCTTCTAAATCAAGCTCCAATTTCTTAATCTTTGTTACCCCTATTTTTTCTTTCATTGATTTTACTTTTTCTAGTTTCCCTTTTGAGTAAAAATAGAGCATATTTAATTTCCTTTTGATCGGCACTACATTTCCCCAAGTGATTTTTCTATTATTGAAAATCCTTCTACTTTTGGTCTTGATGTATACCAAAGTATGTAATTTTGAACCTTTTGATTGAACCTCGTGATTGAAGTTCGAAAGTTCACCAATTCAAGGTTCATTTGCATATGTACATATCCCAACTCATATTTGAGTCCCGAGTCTTTGTTGAATGTGAATTTGAGAAGTGTAAAGCAAGTCAATGAGTATTGAACTTGAACCATTTTACCTCATGTTTGGTTCTAAATGTGTGGTTTATCACACATGAGAATATAAAGGCGAAGTAATAAATGAGGGAAAATAATCAAAAGAAAACATATTCTAGGAATTTCATGAAGTTTTAATTATGAAAAAAAACTTCTACGAATAAAAGTTAATGATTATATCGCAAGGGCCTCATATGGAGAGTGACTAGTAATTAATGGTAGTGTCAGAAATATGTCATATCAGGCTAATTCAACATGAATGAATTGATGTTTTAAATCTAGCAATTATTTACCTGAACTATGTGTCATTTAAGAGATATCAGATGAGCTAATTTTCCATTGAAAAGACACAAATCATCAAGTAAAAAAAGAGGCGTTGGAGGTAATGAGTGTTCTTTCTTAGAATTAGAAAGAAATTTGGATTCTATGAAAGTTGAGTTCTAATATTTCCACCACTATCACTATTTCTTTGTAGCAAAAGGAAATTTTTTTGGGCTTCATGTATTTTTAGCTGCTTTCTGTTGACTTGGTGGTCAGCACCTCCTTGGAGATTCATGACATGGCTTAATCGCCTCTCGTGGATTGGGTTAAATCTGACATTTGTATTAGGCATTGACAGTTCAAGCTTTTGGTGCAATAGAAAATGATTCCAACAATTGGTATCAAAGCCTTGGGTCACGGGTTCAAGTCTCCCTTCAGTGGGTACTGAAGGCTCAATCGGTGCTGAGGGGGAGATTGTTGACTTAGTGGTCAGCACCTCCATGGAGATTCATGACATGGCTTAACCGCCTCCCGTGGATCGGGTTAAATCTGACATTTGTATCGGGCATTGATAGTTCGAGCTTTTGGTGCAACGGCAAATGATTCCAACACTTTCATCATTTTGTTTCCTATTTATTCAAATTGTTACCATGAAATATGTTTTCCAATATTTTTAGCATGGATCTGGTCTTTTCTGTTCTTTGTCATAATTTGGAGATACCTTTTTATCCTAGGCTAGCTTAGAATATTTTTGGGAAAGAGATGAAATCCCTATAGCTTCTCCCATGATGCAAAAGATAGTAGATAGTGGCCTAGTTGAAGCAGAAACTTTCTCTATAGTTGTACAATACCCATAATTATTCCTTGAATGCATGACTATATACGACCTAGGAAATAAGCACATTAGGGATGCAAATGGTGATGTGGCATTGATTGTTAATAGAGAAACTATAATGGTTGTTATGAATTTTTTTTTGAAAGAAGTTTATGTAAAATTTGACATCACCAAATCTTATTTCTTCTTCTCATAGAAGAAGGAAAAGTAAAAAAAACATAATTGCTAGGAATTGGCTCCTAAAATTTCAAAAGGGTGGTTTGAGATTACCTAGACCATTAGCCAAAGAGCATTCCATGAAATAAATTAGAGACATTATCATATTATTACACAAAGTCAAAGGTAATTAGCAGGCCGTATTTATGGGAAGATTGGATGTATTTCTTTATCTAGATAATTCTAAAAGGAGAGCAATATTTTGATTGGGCAGAAATCATAGCTGAGTGCTTGCATGAGGGTTTAAGTAATTACCTTGGTAACATGAATTTTTACATGTCTTTCTATCTCTTTTATTATCTAGCATCCACAAAGGAGTGGAAAGGGTTACATCATGAACCCTTGGTGGAAGGAACCCAAATTTATGACTACTACCCTCACATGCAGATGAAAAAGTGTTATGAAAATTATAGGAGGGTTAATGATGTGTTCACAGGAAAGATGATTCATGAACTAAAAGAAAATTTTAATAAAAAAATGACTGATGAGGCTATGCAACTATTGAGTACTTATGACAATTAATTTATTCAATTCCCCATAATTACTTATATCGAGGCTGGAGTCTTTGAAGGGGAACCAATTAAGTTTCCTTGGTATCCATTAGATTGTTTTGTGTTAATTGAACTTTTAAAGCTATTAGCTCACATAGACAAGAGATTTTGGTAAGACAAAAATCAAGTGTTTCTTTTCCTATTGAATTTGGTGACTATATATGCAAATCAGTTTCAAATGCTTTGAACTTAAAGGTGGACCTAAGAAACTTTAATGTACAACATTATAGAGATAGACCTAAATTTGACATTAAAGGTTTTGCTAAAGCTCACTTGAATTTTGGGGAAAAAATTTCACATATTCCCCAAATGAAATATTTTTGGGAAGACTACTCAAATGAATTTGAAGTCATAAAAAAACTATGGTCTAGGTTCTCTTTGAGGAAAATAGTCACTCTTAGATTAAAGATAAATATTACTAGAATAAAGGATGATGAAAAATATATAATCAATCCTTAGTATTAAAATAGGTGTAGAAACAACCTATTCCTAAAATTTATTGGGAGCCTGAAAAAGATCAGATTGAAATCTGGACCTTCCCAGTGATAAGGTGAAAAGAGAAATGGTTGAGAGAATAGAGATTGGGAAAAATTGATTAGTGAATCAGAGCCATCCTCAGATATAAATGATGGCTTTCCCTCACTGGTTCCTATGATTTCCTCTAATGAATATTTTAATATTTGTGTTGTAGGTACCTCAAAGACAAAAAATAAAGAGTGTTCTATTGCTAAGAAGTAAAAAAACCCTCTATAGATAATTCACCTGCTCGTGCTACCAAGTCAAGGACCAAGAACAAAGAGAAGAAAATTCTTATTGAAAAGGTATTTGTGGAACTAGATACTATAGAGGATATTGATAACACAATAAGTGACCAAAGCTTTGATGTGCACATGGAAAAAGAACCAATGCAGAAAAATAAGTTGAAGCCATGCAGGATCTTACAAATACAATGGTTCTACTAAATGTAACCCCAAGCTAAGTTATTTTAGAAAAGGGGGTTTTGGTTAGCACTCAATGGATAAATAAATCAATAAATAAGAAAATAAATTTAGTTCCAATATCCTTGCCTTTGGAAGATGTGGTCATTAAACGCCTAGTGAAGACCCCTAAATCTAATAAATTGAAAACTACTTCCAGATTGGGATTTGACCTAGATACAGGGGATTGGGATGCTGAAGTGGCTCGCCCGCTAATAGACAATGAAGTACAAGACCCTATAACAAAGGATTTTACAATATATAAATTCAATCATGTGCCTTCCATGTGGGCTGTAGATGTGCATCACCTGGAAGTTTCTACCAATAAATTGGTCAGTAGAACCTGGAAAGATGATAAGGGTAAAAAAGGATTGAAACAAACCCTGTGCCTAACGAATGAGTATATTGATGTTATTCATAATCTGAGTCTATATCCTGTATCTCAATTATCTATCTCATGTGATCCCAAGTCCCCAATTAACTAGAAGATGTTAGATCAAATACAAAGGAGTAAGATGGTAACTAAGGTTTTTAATGATTGGCTAAATGGAGTTATCCAAGAAGGCACTAAATATATTACTAATTTAAAAAAGGTGTATGATGACACCGTTATTGTCATCAAAGAATTGGAATCATAAATTACTTCTTGGGTGGTGGTAATTTCTCAGATGAGTGAACTTCACATGTATGGTGTGATCAAATGTTTGTCAGAGAAAGTTGTGGAAAATCTGGATGATAATATGTTATATGTGTGCAAGAAAAGTATTGAATGGAGGAACTTGATAGTAAAAAAAGGTCATGAAGAGTTCACTAAATTATTAAAATAATTGACAAAAATCACTCAATCCATGTTGATGCAGGAGCATCTTGGGTCCTTGGAAATCATGTGTCACTAAAAATATATTTGTATTTTCCTGTGTTGCTCGGTTCTTGCTTTGACCGAGTTGGTTCGATGTTGCTCGGTTTCCTTTGTTAATCGGGGTTGGTTGGTTATCTCTTAGGCACTCGGTTAATTCCTTGGTGCTTGGTGATGCTTGTCTGGCACTTGATTATCCTTGCTTACCGAGGTGTTTATTTTTATTTCATGTTGAGGCCGACTTGTACAATTAATTATTGTCATAGATTTAATGTTGGAATCTCTCATTGGGAAGCATGTGGACCTAGATCTAGTCATTCCTTTCATTGATGGTGGATCTGAAGGCCGACTTGTTTAGTAGCCTCTTGTATATAATGTAATCTTTGTTTGCAGATTAGGACAATAATTAGGACATCAGGGAGTAGAAGATAGAAGATTATAGATTGTTCAGATCCTTGCATGGTGGAGGATTTATGTACTTGAATTGTAATATCTGGCCTAAACCGGGAAGGCCTTATAGCCCAGCATGTATGAATCTATTTGATGAAATATTAAGAAGTTGATCTAAATTCTCTCTCACTTGTGTGTTGTTTCTTTCATGTGTGATCTCTGCATGGTGGATCTGGTTAGGGTGTGCCTTTGGCCCCTCACCCTATCCTCTCTTGCATCAGGTGGTATCAAAGCGAGGTAATATCTAGATCTAGGTTTGCAAATCTAGGTTTGAGGGTTCCTTCTTATCAAACCCTAGTTGATTTGTTGTGGGGTAGAAAATTAAGATCTATCTTGCAATTACAGAGGGTTTCAAGATGGTTCGTGGGAGGTGAGATGTAGATCCAAGATTGGCAAACATGTTGAGAAAACTTGTTGCTAGATTAGAAGTTGTTGAGACAGCCCAGAGAAGAGGAAGACATCTTGAATATGTTAGTGATGATGAAATTGAGGAAGAATGTAAGTTGATGTAGAACCTACACCGGTGATGGATCAAGGTGAGGAAAGATTGTTGAAAGCTTTGACAAATATGAAGTCTACACCACACTTTAATCCTCCTGAGTATAGTGGAAATTTAGATTATGATGAATTGGTGGACTGGATCACCGAGATGGAAAAGTACTTTGAATAGGAAAATATCCCTGAGGAAAAGAAGGTGAAAATTACAAGAACAAAGTTGACGAGTCATGCATCCTTATGGTGGGAACATCTACAGTTGGACAAAAAGAGGAAAGGCAAAGATAAAATTAAGGTATGGAATAAGATGGTAAATAAATTGAAAGGAAATTTTTTACCTTGTGATTATCAGATTAACCTAGTTAGGCGAATGCAAAGTTTCAGGCAGAAAGATAGCTCAGTAAAAGATTATACTAAGGAATTCTATGGATTATATATCAGATCTGGACATGATGAAGATGATGTGGAAATAATTGCTAGATACCTGAATGGATTGAGAGTTTCCATCCAAGAAGAAATTAGCTTGGTTAAATTGGAGAACATTGAAGAAGCCTATTAGTTTTCCTTGAAGGTGTTGGAAACAATTGTCTGAAGGAAATTGCTACTCAATTATGTATTGTCTTTGATGTCACACTATGTCATAATCCGCAGCAATCAGCCTCTACCGAGCTCAGTCGGTCTACCAGTCAGGAATATTTAGTGTTTACCGAGTTCACTCGGTTGCCGAAGAAAAGATAGTGTTTACCGAGTTCACTCGGTTGCCGAAGAAAAGATAGTGTTTACCGAGTTCACTTGGTTGCCGAAGAAAAGATAATGTTTACCGAGTTCACTCGGTTGCCGAAGAAAAGATAATGTTTACCGAGTTCACTCGGTTGCCGAAGAAAAGATAGTGTTTACCGAGTTCAGTCGGTTATCAAAGGTAAAGAATTGTCGGTGTTTACCGAGTTCCCTCGGTCACCGAAAGATTATAGAAAGATATGATCACCGAGCACTGTCGGCCCTTGAAGGATTTTTGCAAATAGAGTTTACTTAATTCAGCCGACTGTTATACTAAATAATGTCGATTTGACTAATCCAAAATCATATAAATAAAAGGTCAAAAGTGAAAAGTAAACAACAATATAGCAGAAGATTTACAGAAGAAAAGAAGGAAAGGTATATGCGAACTTGTGAAGGATGTTCAGATATCCTTGAGGAGCAGTAGAGATTTATTCGATCAGAAAGGATCAGAATTATGCAGAACAGAGATCTGTAATCAGCAAGACAGTTGCATTATTATACAGGTCACTTTTTCATTGTTACCTTCTTATCATTGTAACAGTGAATTCTAAATCTCTTAACCGAGTTGGTTTAACAGCCATAATATAAATCCTCTAACAAGGTGACAATTCCATTGAATTGTTTTCAAGACCTCTTACCAGGCCACTCCTAGCAGGGTGTTTTAAATCCTCTAACAAGGTCACACCTAACAGTGTGTTTTGTAACCTTTCACCGGGTTGGCTTCTAACCGGGCATCACTTCAGAAAAGTGAAAATCAGTATCTAGATACATTGGTGGTTTTTCCCATATTGGGTTTCCACGTTAAATCTTGTGTCTCCTGTGTTCTTAATTGCTTTCACAATCATATACATGTTTTGATGAATATCTAAAGATAATATTGATAATACTTTCTGCATCTTCAAAGTTACTGCAATCTACTTACCGAGTGCCAAAACAAATAACAGTGTTAAGATATCCTAAGGGATCTGCAAAGAATTAATAATCAAGATTTATGGTTGTCTGATTCACCCCCCCCCCTCTCAGTCACTTCATCCATATTCCATCAATTGGTATCAGAGCTTTTGGTGCTTGCAGGAAAGGTTTCAAAGACCTAAGCTAAAGATCAGGATGTCTTACAAGAGGGAAATTCCAAAGCTTAACAAAGATAACTTTTTAGCATGGCAAGGTCTCATGCAACTTCATCTGGCTTCCATTGGTGATTCAGGATGCAAATACATTGATGAAGAATACACAATTCCTAATGGCGCATTAACTGTTGAAGACATTGCAGATAAAAAGACTCACAACACCATGATGATAGACATTGCATCTGCTCTCAGCTATGAAGAATTTGATGATATTAAAGACTGCACTACTGCATATGAAATGTGGGTGGCACTGAAGAAAATATATGGTGGTGATGCAAATGTGAAGAGAGCCAAAGCAGAAAGCCTAAGAGGACAGTTTGACAAGATAAATATGAAGGAAGATGAAAACATTGCAAAATATGTTGAAAGAATCAAAGCAAGTGTAAGTGCAATCAGAGCTTCTGGAGGAACAATCTCAGATGAGACTGTTATAAGTAAGGTACTCAGAACACTACTCCCTATCTATGCAATAAGAGTATCAGCTATTCAAGAAAGAAGATGTGAAGCAAACCACAGTATAACCTTGGATGCTTTAGTTGGAAGATTGACAGCTTTTGAATTAGACAATTATGACAACTATGTTCCTAGTTCCAAAAATATTGAATCAGCATTTGAGGCCAAGGTTTCACTAAAGAAAAACAAGAAAATTAAAGAAGTTCAGACAGACAGTGAAGAGGAATCAGAAGAAAGTTCTGATAGTGATCTTGAAATTGTAGAAGCATTACTTGCAAAGAAGTACTCCAGAGGGAAAGGTAAATATAAAGGTAAAACTCCTTTAATTTGTTTTTCATGCGAAGAAATTGGACATATTGCAGCTAGGTGTCCAAACAAGCAAGTCAAGGAAGAAAAGAGAAGTCACAAGTACTATGGCAAAAAGAATTTCAAATCATACAAGGATAAAGGTAAGAAATCATGTTTTATGGCTAAAGATTCTGATGATAGTGAAGAAGAAATTGTCTTTATTGCTATAAAAGATGAATCTGATGATGATGAAGATAAGATAGCACTTATTTCTCATATAAGCAAGGATGATATATGGATAATAGACAGCGGATGTTCACACCACATGACTGGTGATAAGACAAAATTTGAATATCTAGAAGACTGTGACAATGGTAATGTAAGATTTGGAAACAATGAACCTTGTTGTATAAAAGGAAAAGGAAGAATCTCATTAACCAAAGAACTCATATGTGATAATGCTTACTGGGTTGAAGGACTAAAACATAATCTTCTAAGTGTAGCACAGCTAATCAACACTGGTTTCAAGGTTGAATTCATGAATGGTCAAGCAAGACTGCTAGATGAAAAAGGAAAACTCATTGGATCAGGCAAACAAACAAAAGGTAACCTATTTTATCTTGATCTCAATGAATATTCATGCCTTATTGCTCAAATAGAAGAAAGTTGGCTATGGCACAAAAGGTTGTGTCATGTGAATTTTGATAACATGATAAAAATAAGCAAATTCAAGAAGGTTAGAGGCATTCCTACTTTGAAGAAACCTGACACTGGTCTATGTAAGAATTGTCAGATTGGCAAAATGAGTAAAACTAGTTTCAAAAGTAAGAACTATCAGTCTAAAGAAATTTTGGAAATTGTGCATACTGATTTATGTGGACCTATTGGAATACAAAGCTATACTGGAGATAAATTCTTTATTCTTTTCGTTGATGACTATTCTAGAATGATGACTGTTATGTATTTAAGAGAAAAATCAGAGGCATTTGAAAAATTCAAATGGTACTTAGCAAGAGTAGAAAAAGAAACAGGGAAAAGATTGAAATGCTTAAGATCAGACAGAGGTGGTGAATTCATCTCCCATGATTTTAACAACTTCTGCATTGAAAGAGGAATCAAAAGACAGGTATCAGCTCCTAGAACTCCTGAGCAGAATGGAATAGCAGAAAGAAGAAACAGATCTATTATGGATTGTGCAAGGACTCTAATGATAGAAAAGAACATTGCTATAAAGTACTGGAAGGAAGCTATCAGCACTGCAGTTCATACCTTGAACCGAGTACAACTGAAGAAAGACACATTCAAAACTCCTTATGAATTATGGTATGGCTATAAACCTAATGTAAGTTACATGAAAATATTTGGTAGCAAGTGTTATATCTTAAAGGAATCCAGAAGAAATAAATTTGATGTGAAGAGTGATGAAGGAATATTCCTAGGATATTATAGCAAAAGCAAGGCATAAAAATGTCTGAACTTATCTACTCACAAAGTCATAGAAAGTATACATGTGAAATTTGATGAGTTTGCAGAAAAGACTGAGGAAGAAAGCAAAAAGGAACCTGAGAACTACAGAAGATTCGTTTACATTGAACCTGAAACATTGACAGACACAACTATCAATAAGGAAGCTATATCTACCGAGCCAAGCACAGTTACCGAGTCACAGACCAAGTCACAGGAAGAAGTTCAAACCGAGTCACAGGAAGAAATTCAGACCGAGTCTCAGCCTGAAGTTACCGAGCAAATATCTACCGAGTCCGAGCAACCTGAAGAAGAGATCCTAGAAGACAACAGCATGATTCATTCAAAAGGCAAGGAACCTATACTAGCCAAATATGTCAGAAGACATCATACACCAGATCAAATCATTGGAAACAAATCAGATGGTACTATGACAAGAAGCAAGCTAAAAGGTACATGTCTACTTACTGATTTTGAACCTAGAAATATCAAAGATGCATTAGAGAATGAAAGTTGGATTGAAGCAATGAATGAAGAATTAGAACAAATAAAAAAGAACAAAACTTGGACTCTTGTACCTAGACCTAAAGATAAGAATGTAATTGGAACAAAATGGGTATTCAGAAATAAACTGAATGAAGATGGTCAAGTATCTAGAAACAAAGCTAGACTGGTATGTAAAGGTTACTCTCAAGAAGAAGGTATAGATTATGGAGAAACTTTTGCTCCTGTTGCAAGATTAGAAGGTGTAAGAACTCTACTTGCTTATGCAGCACACAAAGGATTTAAGGTATATCAGATGGATATAAAATCTGCATTTCTCAATGGAATTCTTGATGAAGAAGTCTACATTGAACAACCTGAAGGTTTTGTTGATCCAGACAAAAGGGACATGGTCTGCAGGTTACACAAAGCATTGTATGGTTTAAAACAAGCTCCTAGAGCATGGTATGAAAGACTCCATAACTATTTAATCCAGATTAATTTCAAAAGAGCTAATGATAACAGCAATCTGTATATCAAAGAAGGACCGGATGACAAAATTGTATTGGCAGAAATATTTGTGGATGATACTATATTTACAGGGAATGAGGATCAGTGCAAAGAATTTTTAGAACAAATGAACAGAGAATTTGAAATGTCTATGTTTGGTTTAATAAAATTCTTTGTTGGCCTTCAAATTCAGCAAAGCAAAAATGGTATATACATTACTCAATCTAAATACATTAAGGAGATACTTAAGAAGTTTGGAATGGAAGATTCAAAACCAGTTGGTACACCCATGTGTACTGGACTGAAACTTACCAAAAATGATGATTCAAAAGAAGTTGATCAGACCCTATACCAATCTATGATTGGAAAATTACAGTATGTGGTACATACAAGACCTGATATTGCCTTAGCAGTCGGTATAGTAGCTAGATTCTCAGCAAAACCTAAGGAAAATCACATGATGGCAATCAAAAGAATCTTAAGATACTTAAAAGGAACTGAAGAGTATGGTTTGTGGTATAAATTTGGAGGCAATCTAGACTTGAAAGTGTTTACTGATGCTGATTGGGCAGGAAACATTGATGACAGAAAAAGCACAAGTGGTGGAGCATTTTTTCTTGGAAAAAGACTGGTATCCTGGACTAGTAAAAAGCAGAATTGCACATCTCAATCCACAGCTGAAGCAGAATATGTTGCTGCTACAGTAAACTGTTCAAATATTGTTTGGTTTAAACAGCTATTAGAAGGAATGAAGGTTGAAATCAAAGAACCAGTTGTTATATTTTGTGACAATACCAGTGCAATAAACATTTCTAAGAATCCAGTGATGCACTCCAAAACCAAGCACATTGCTATTAAATATCACTTTGTCAGAGAATTGGTGCAGGACAAGGAAATCAGATTAGAATATATTCATACAAAAGAATAGATTGCAGACATTTTTACCAAACCATTACCTAAGGATGCATTTATGTATCTAAGAGGTAAGTTAGGGGTCATTCCCCTATCCGAGGCTCACTAAATACATTTTTAGTGATGCATCAACCAGAACATGATTGAAAATCAACTTGTTGATGCAGCATATTAAAGGAATCATTGCATATGAATCAGTACTTGAGGTACATTAATTTTCACCGCTAATATGTGAATTATCTTTGGCATATGTTGTCAAAGAGGGAGTGTTTGCTATGTCTTTACTATTACTTCAAGAAATTTTCAAATAGTCAGAAGGAGAAATTTTCAGGATACAGGAAGTTTGCTGACAGAGGGAGATTTGAATCTAAACCGAGCTAACTCTTTCAAATTTCTTGTGTTATGACATATTGTGTTGCCATCAATGCCAAAGAGGGAGATTGTTGGAAACAATTGTCTGAAGGAAATTGCTACTCAATTATGTATTGTCTTTGATGTCACACTATGTCATAATCCGCAGCAATCAGCCTCTACCGAGCTCAGTCGGTCTACCAGTCAGGAATATTTAGTGTTTACCGAGTTCACTCGGTTGCCAAAGAAAAGATAGTGTTTACCGAGTTCACTCGGTTGCCGAAGAAAAGATAGTGTTTACCGAGTTCACTCGGTTGCCGAAGAAAAGATAATGTTTACCGAGTTCACTCGGTTGCCGAAGAAAAGATAATGTTTACCGAGTTCACTCGGTTGCCGAAGAAAAGATAGTGTTTACTGAGTTCAGTCGGTTATCAAAGGTAAAGAATTGTTGGTGTTTACCGAGCTCCCTCGGTCACCGAAAGATTATAGAAAGATATGATCACTGAGCACTGTCGGCCCTTGAAGGATTTTTGCAAATAGAGTTTACTTAATTCAGCCGACTGTTATACTAAATAATGTCGATTTGACTAATCCAAAATCATATAAATAAAAGGTCAAAAGTGAAAAGTAAACAACAATATAGCAGAAGATTTACAGAAGAAAAGAAGGAAAGGTATATGCGAACTTGTGAAGGATGTTCAGATATCCTTGAGGAGCAGTAGAGATTTATTCGATCAGAAAGGATCAGAATTATGCAGAACAGAGATCTGTAATCAGCAAGACAGTTGCATTATTATACAGGTCACTTTTTCATTGTTACCTTCTTATCATTGTAACAGTGAATTCTAAATCTCTTAACCGAGTTGGTTTAACAGCCATAATATAAATCCTCTAACAAGGTGACAATTCCATTGAATTGTTTTCAAGACCTCTTACCAGGCCACTCCTAGCAGGGTGTTTTAAATCCTCTAACAAGGTCACACCTAACAGTGTGTTTTGTAACCTTTCACCGGGTTGGCTTCTAACCGGGCATCACTTCAGAAAAGTGAAAATCAGTATCTAGATACATTGGTGGTTTTTCCCATATTGGGTTTCCACGTTAAATCTTGTGTCTCCTGTGTTCTTAATTGCTTTCACAATCATATACATGTTTTGATGAATATCTAAAGATAATATTGATAATACTTTCTACATCTTCAAAGTTACTGCAATCTACTTACCGAGTGCCAAAACAAATAACAGTGTTAAGATATCCTAAGGGATCTGCAAAGAATTAATAATCAAGATTTATGGTTGTCTGATTCACCCCCCCCCCTCTCAGTCACTTCATCCATATTCCATCAGAAGGCCGAGGAGAAATTGAACAAAAGACATGAGAAAAGACAAAGAGGTAGAGGTGGTAGATTCCCTAGAGGAAGAGGTAGATCCTATGGTGAAAATAGTAGATCTGAACCAGAAAAGATAACTCTAGACAAAGGCAAGACCGAGTGGAAAGGTGAAATTTCATCTAGAGGAAGAAGCAATAACTACCGAGCTGGTTATAATAGAGGTGGTTTCTAAGGAAATTGTTACAATTATGGAGGACATAGATCATTTGAGTGTACACATGAAAGTAAGAAGGTCGGTAGCAATAGAAATGCTTTGGTGCAAGAAGAGTCACCGAATGAACCTGAGAAGGAAAAGAACTTTATGGTAAGGAGAGAACTTTGGAGTGAAAGTAATAAGGAAGATCTGGAAAGGAAAATTTTATTCAAGACAAGATGTAGAGTTTCTAATGAAGTGTTGAAGGTAATCATTGATAGTGGAAGCTCGAAGGACTTGGCATCTGAGGAAATGGTTACAAAGTTGTAGTTGAAAAGGTTGGAACACCTGAAGCCCTATCAAATTTCATGGATCAAAGATGAGAATACGCTCTTTGTAAGTGAACAATGTTATGTGAATTTGAAAATTGGAAAATACTATGATAAAGTGTTATGTGATATCATGCCTATGGACTGTTGTCATATTTTGTTGGGTAGACCTTGGCAATATGATAGACATGCTATATATGATGGGAGATTGCATAAATATACTATTTGGGCTTATGGGAGAAGAAAAATCTTTTTACCTTTGATTGAAGAACATGTTAGTAGTGTTTGTAAATCTTTGAAAGTTATCTTGATGGAAGGAAGAAAGTTTTTTAAGTATTTGAAGAAGAATGATGTATGTTTTGATGTGATTCCTAACAAACTGAGTAAGAAAATAGAAGATAACATACCTGAGGAGATTGATAAGTTACTCACCGAGTATAAGGAGATCATTTTTGATAATATACCTGATGGTTTTCCACCGAAGAGAAGCATTGATCATTGCATGGATCTAATCCCTGGAGCTAGTTTACCAAATAAGGCACCACATCCATTGACACCTACCGAGAATCAAAAATTGAACCGACAGATTCAAGAATTGTTACAGAAAGGTTTGATCCAAGAAAGTTTGAGTCCTTGTGTAGTACTTGGTGTATTGGCACCTAAAAAGAATGGAGAATGGTGAATGTGTATGGATTCTAGAGTAATCAACAAGATTACAATGAAATATCAGTTTCCTATACCGAGAATGGATGACATAATGGACAATTTGACTGGAGCAAAGTATTTTACCAAAATTGATTTGAAAAGTGGGTATCATCAAATCAAAATTAGAGAAGGTGATGAGTGGAAGACTTCTTTTAAGACAAAATAAGGTTTTTATGAGTGGTTGGTTGTGTCTTTTTGGTCTAACTAATACACCGAGTACTTTTATGAGGTTGATGAATGAAGTTTTGAATAAATTCTTAGGTAAATTTGTGATTCTATACCTAGATGATATTTTGATATTCAGAAAGACCAAATAAGAACATTTTTTGCATGTTAAACAAGTATTACAAAGGTTGAAAGAAGAAAAGTTGCTGATAAATCTGAAAAAGTGTTCTTTCATGAAAGAGGAGATTGTGTATTTGGGATTTGTGATTTTAGCTGATGGTTTGAAAATAGATCCTGAAAGGGTTGAAGCTATTTTGAATTGGCTTACACCTGAGAATGCTAGTGAGGTAAGATCATTTCATTGTTTGGCAAGTTTTTACTAAAAGTTCATTAGGAATTTTAGTTCAATTTGTAATGCTATGACTGAAACTATGAGAGGAGATAAAAGAGAATTCAAGTTGACACATGGAGCTACTAAAAGTTTTGAGACTCTGAAGAAGAAGGTTGTTGAATTGCATGTGTTAGCATTATCTGATTTCAATAAGGTATTTCAAGTGGAATGTGATGCAAGTGGAAGTGCAATACGAGGTGTGTTGAGTCAAGAAGGTAAACCCGTTTCTTTCTTTAGTGAAAATTTGAATGATGCAAAAAGGAAATATTTTGTGTATGATCAAGAATTCTATGCTATTGTTCAAGCCCTGAAGAAATGGAGACATTATTTGATACCGAGTGAATTTGTGTTGTATACTGATCATAAAGCTTTACAATATCTAGGTAGTTAGAATAAGTTAAATCAGAGACATGAAATGGGTTGAGTATTTGCAAAGTTATACATTTGTGATAAAGCATAAGAGTGGAGTCACTAACCGAGTTTTCGATGCATTGAGTAGAAGAAGATCTTTGATGACCGAGATGAAAATTAAAGTTCTTGGTTTTGATGACATGAGAGATTCTTAAGAATCTGATCCTAATTTTCTGAGTTGTGGAGAAAGTGCAGAGCACCTATTCAAGATCAACCGAGTACTAAATGGGAAGAGTATTAATTTTCAAGGAGGTATTTTGTTTAAAGGTATTTAGTTGTGTATATCGAGGGGATCAATGAGAACTAATTAGATAAAGGAGAAACATAGTAGTGGTTTTGCTAGACACTTTGGTGTTGACAAGATATTGAATTTTCTTAAGGAGAAATACTTTTGGCCACAGTTGTATAAGGATGTTTAGAAATTTGTGAAAAGTTATGGAATTCGTCAAGTTACAAAAGGAGTAAGTCATAATATTGGATTGTATACACTGATTTCTATTCCTGAGAAACCTTAGATTGATATCAGTATGGATTTTGTTCTTGGCTTACTGAAGACAGTAAGAGGTAATGATTCTATATTTGTTTTGTGGATAGATTTTCTAAAATGGCACATTTTATACCTTGTAGAAAGACATCAGATGTAGTACATATAGCAGATCTTTTCTTTAAGGAAATTTTTAGATTGCATGGATTACCGAGGAGTATCATCTCTAACTAAGATAGTAAATTTGTTGGATACTTTTGGAAGACCCTTTGGAGAAAGTTTGGCACCGAGTTGAAATATAGTTCTACATTTCACCCACAGACCAGTGGATAGACATAAGTTGTGAATAGAAGCTTGGTAAATATTTTGAGATGTTTAGTTGGAGACACACCAAGTAATTGGGATTCTATGTTGGCACAAATAGAGTTTGCATACAATAATTCAGTAAATTGGAGTACAGGAAAAACACCTTTTGAGATTGTCAATGGCATACAACTGAGAGGTATATCATATTTGAGGGATATTGCTAATGAAGGAAAGAGAAGTGTTGAGGGAGTAAAGTTTGCTAAGTACATGAAGACATTGCATGAAGATGTGAAACATAAGTTGGAGAAAAGAAATCCAAAATAAAAAGATAGAGCTAATAGATCTAGAAGACATAAGACTTTTTCAGTCTGTGATGAAGTGATGGTTCATTTGAAGAAAGACAGATTTCCTATTGGAACATATGGGAAGCTGAAAATGAACAAGTTTGGTCCTTGCAAGATTTTAAGAAAATTTGACAGTGAAAATGCTTATGAGATTAAGTTACTTGATGACATGGATATATCACCTATATTCAACATTGCTTATTTGTATGAGTACCATGAGTTGGATGAAGAAATGATAGTACTGAATGATTATCCTAAGAAATAGATAGAAGAAGTTGAGAAGATTTTGGAACAAAGAGTTGGCAAAATTACAAGAGGAAAATAGTATATGGAATATCTGGTGAAGTGGAAGAATAGACCGATTGATGATAGTTCATGGATTTAATAATTTGAGTTGGATTCAGCTCAGATCATACTTGCTTCATGATTTGGAGAATTATTTATAATAACCCCAGTTGTCTGATGTAGGAGCATCTCGAGTCCTTGGCAATCCTATGTCACCAAAAACGTATTTGTGTTTTCCTATGTTGCTTGATTCCTGCTTTGACCGAGTTGGTTCAGTGTTGCTCAGTTTCCTTTGTTAACTGGGGTTGGTCAATTATCTCTCTGGCACTCGGTTAATTCCCTAGTGCTCGGTGATGCTTGTCTAGTGCTCGGTTATCCTTTCTTATTGAGGTGTTTGTTTTTGTTTCCTGTTGAGGCCAACTTGTGCAATTAATTATGGTCACGGATTTAATGCTGGAATCTATCATTTCGAAGTGTGTGGACCTAGATATGGTCATTCCTTCCATTGATGGTGGATCTGAAGGCTGACTTGTTTGGTAGCATCTTGTATATAATGTAATCTTTGGTTTGTAGATTAGGACAAGAATTAGGACATCAGGGAGTAGAAGATAGAAGATTGTAGATTGTTTAGATCCTTGCATGTTGGAGGACTTATGTACTTGAATTGTAATATCTGGCCTAAATTGGGAAGGCCTTACAACCCAACATGTATGAATCTATTTGATGAAATATTAAGAAGTTGATCAACATTCTCTCTCACTTGTGTGTTGTTACTTCCGTGTGTGATCTCTGCAAGGTGGATCTAGTTAGGGCATGCCTTTGGCCCCTCACCCTATCCTCTCTTGCATCACATGTAGAATGACCTGAAATGCATCAATGTGAAATATTTGAAAGAGGGTGGAAAGATTGTGGAGGCTATGGATACGACAATTCAGTAATTTAAAAAAAAGATCGAGTATGTAAAAGACTCCAAGAGCTTGATAATGGATGACATCTCAAGAGTGGCTAAGATTGAATCTTTGTTAAACCTTTGTATTAATCAACTTCATAATCATGTGGACAAAGTGGCAGAAGTTTGGAGAGAAAAAGAGGTCTAGAAAAAATTAATCACACATATAGGCCTTCCTAATTTTATGGTGATCCAAGAGTTCTTTGTTGCACACAATGAATGGAAAGCACTACATGTCTCCTCAATGGGACAGAGAAAATCTAGAGGTTCCACAATTCCACCATAACCATGATCACGCCCTATGGATTTCTTTGTTTTATTTCTTAATTTAATTTAGACATCTCTTAGTTTTCCTTTCGGTTGCAAAAACTAAATTCTACAAGTTGGAATAGAGTTAACTCTGGATTTAAGGATAGTTCTCTTTGAAGAGGATAGATATATGTTTTTAAAAGATATTAGAAGGGTCCAAGAAATTTTGAACATATAGATTTGATATTAATATTATATGATGTATGTGATGTTTTTCAAAAATGTTATCTGTGAATGAAGATAGTGAATGGTTATTACAAGCTTAAATCTATGTATTTAAGTGAATGAGAGTGATTTTTTTGCAAATTCATTTTTTAGTGTGGTGGTTGTTTACCTTTGAGAATCTATCATATCTTTCATTGTATACTTTTGGTTTATAAGTTCAAAAAGTTAATTATCTTTATTAAAATAGGGTTTGTGTACTCTATTTTCTAAAATTCATTTTTCAAAAAATCACATTCATGTCATGGTTATCTATGAATGTTAGCAATTTATTTATTAAGTTCTAGTTAAAAGTACATTCAAATTTATTTTAGTGCAGTCTGTATTCATTGAAAATATTTGAAAGGGAGTTGTACCTTAAATTCAAAGGGAAACTATTTTTATTTTACCCAATTGTGGTTGCTCATTTTTTCTTAAAGAAGGGTTATGAAGTAGAATAAAAGTGTTATTAATAAGAAAAAATATGTTAACCTACAATCTTCTCTTTAAGCTCTTTGATTTCCTTAATTGCAATAATTAATTGACCTTCACAATCAACTATGATGATTCATTCAGAACATTCTTTGATTTCACTTACTAAACAAGTTTCATTATTTATTTCAGTTAACACACCTTGTAAAGTGTATACATCTTCTATTTTAACTCCTGCAACAATGACTACCATTTGTTTCCACAATTTTAGAATCCAATAATGTGAAGATAACTGTAATATTTTGTTTACAAATATGACTGACACTTAAAAAATTGTGAGCCATACCCTCAACATAATAAACATTAGTTACTGGTCAACAATTATTAAGAAATATAGTACCTGACCCTTTGATCTGAAAAAAATCATTATCACCAATGCTATGCATAATTCTATTTTCCTTATCCAACTGAAATGAGCAAGAAATTTCAGCAATAAAATATTTGGCTTTTCTCATCAAAGTACCTACAGAATCTCACTTATTCAAAATAGAGTCCTTCCTAAAATCCTTCATGGCCATTTTTCTTGATCTTAACCATAAAATTGGAAGACCAATGGTCTCTTCCTCCAAAACCACCACTTCAAGTAGCTTATCTACACTAGTCTTCTTGATCTTCTACAAAATTAGAAGGAAGTCCTCCAACAATGGAATCATCAAATGGATACTTGTATACTCATAATTTGTCACCAGCTCATAAAAAATGGTCAACTCATTATACATGGAAAGGTAAAGATTCAAAACTACCCTAATTACCACTTCCCCCATTTTTTGTATATCATCTCTCAATTTTGTACATGCCTTCGCAAAAGGGTCAACCTATGGATCCTTTTTTCTTGAATCAATTTGTTAGTCCATTTTCCAGTTAATGCAAAAAAATATTTGAAAATGGCCATTTCCTATGTCAAGTTATGAAGAAATAGGGTTTATCCCTATTGCAAGGGTTTCAAAAATTTGTCTAAGTCTATAAAACCCTACCTGAGTCTATTTCCTCGTTACCTTTTCCATGTCACTTAAGTGCTTCCTTTAGCACATGTCTTAAATTATCGTTGGGTGGGGCCAAGTTTTCCAAATTATAAAAACCCAAAAAAATTCTTAACTTGTTGTGGTTATCTCTTGATCTCTGGATGTTGGTGGTTAGTCACTTAGCATTTAGTGACTCAATGATAAAGGTTTTCTCTAGGTCTCGTGATGTTGGCGGTTAAGTATCTTAACCTTCAGCGATCTGGTGGGTGGTTAAGAAAGGAAGTTATCTTCAGATCTCACAATGTCATGGCTAAGTCATGAAACATCCAGGGATTAAGAGACTACCATTGATTTTAGACAAGATCAACGGCTTCTGCTAAATCTCAAGAGAAAGGTTGGGCTAAGTGAAAAAAATTGCAAAATTGAGCGACAACCATTGATGATGATGAAGATCAAGGGCTGGTGTTCTATCTCAAGAGCTAACCAAGGTTAAGGAAAAGATTAAGAGATTATGAGAATTCCTTCAGTCGCGTGATCTCCTGATAGAATGTGAGTTAAGTTAAGAGCTTGGAGATTGTGTGTAGCCTTTGATCGCTCATTCTCCAAATGTAACTACAGTTAAGAAAAGATTTAGAGATTGAGAGATATGCTTCAGTCATTGAATCTCATGATCAGACCCAAGTTAAGTAAAGTGTTCGATGACCCTGAGAAAGCCTTCAGTTGCGTGATCTCCAGAAGTTGTGAGGTTAGGGGCTTGTTGCGGTATAAGGTAAAGGTAGTGCAAGTTAAAGCTAATCTGATGGTGGGCGTAAAGACTCAATGGAGAGATGTTTGAGCATTAGTGATCATGATATCATGAATTTCCACCATGTGTCATGTTTGATGAAGTTAGTAAAAGGGTCTGGTTAACCATTCTACTGATTAATGAGAACCACGTGATGTGCTAGGAAAGACAAGGATCAATGGTTGTGTTTTAAATTTGATTGATTAACTGTTACGGCTAGGATATTTGAATTGTTTAAGGGTATCTTCCAGCAAAAAATGGAATCTGTGAGATAGAAATAATGAACCGAATCAAATTTTTTTGTTCCAAGAACGGTTGTAGGTAAAAACTAATGAACAAGATATGGGTAGCTGTCACGAACTGATTTTTTCTTCTTGAAGTGCCATGACAAGTTTAATATAGAGGACCAATATTTTGAGAAGGGTGGCTAGGGTATGATGGTTGTCAATAATTTCCATACCCTGTACACGCCATATTTTTTGAGATAGTTTTGGCATTAAATTTGTTGCCTGCAACAAGAAATATTTTAAATTTGTACCTACAATTGGCCTAGATGTTGAAACCCAAATATTGTATAATCAGATTTGATCTGATCCTCCCTGGGTTTTTAGGCTTTCTTGTCTTCTTTTATTTATTTTTTTGTCTAGTGGTTGAAGTGGTTGTAAGACCTAATTATTCCCTAACTTTTCCCATGTTTTGTAGCTTGTTGTAACCCTATTCTATAAAAGGGTTTCCAAGATTGGAAAAAAGGAATCTGGATTCTTTGTAATTTTTAGAGCTGGTTCCAAGAGTAGTTCCTTCTATAAATACTACCCTCTTCTCTTCATATAGGGTGTTTCTTGTTTCCTTTCTGGTTCTAGAAGAAAATATGAATTGTAATGGTCTATCTTATGTATATGATTTTAACATTTTTCATACTATTATCAAATTGTCTCCGTTTGATTCTTGAATCACATGGGTTAAGACATCAAGGGTGTTTTGGTCTTTCTTTTGTAGGTTTGCAATAGAGTTATTTCAGGGAAATAATTAGGATTTAGGATTTGTCTTCAGATGTGTATGAGTTGGTATATCAAGGGTATTCCAATCTTGTCTTTTAGTGGATGATGATTGATGTATTGTCTATTTTTGAGTCTCTCCTAAGGGGAGGGTTAAATTATTTGAATAGGTAGTTTCATATCTGAGTACACAGGTGGATTCTTAAGTAGAATTTGAATCAATGGTGTATGTTTGATGTAAGTCATTAACATATTAGATTGTGTTGTCTTATTATTTCATAGCCTTCTATTGCAGTGATTTTATTTGACTCTATTTCCCATTGGATAAGGCACTGGTCTATGAGATATTTGGGGTATTTCAGGGATCCATTCACCCAAAATATAAATGAAATCATTTTCCCTTTCAATGTTGATAGGAGGAGTTAGTAGTATTTTCTAGTTTTTAGACTTACTCTATGCAAGAGGGATATTGCACAAGATATAGTCAAAAGTCATTGAGGTACAAGTTACCTAAAGGGGTTTGAAATCTATTGCACAGTTATATATCTGCAAGCTTTTGTTTTTCAAAAGGAAGTCATGTGTGTGCAGATGAGGTATACCCATCTGAGTGATGTGGAGCTCAAAGTGAAGAAGGTCTTGGTACCCTGTGCTGTTGGATTTCTCTTGTCTCTTTTTTGCTGACAGTGTTGAGTTTGTGTTCCAAGTTCTCAGTCCCACAACTTGGTTCCCAAGTTCCCACCCAGGAAAGGAGGTTTCAAGAAAAAACACCAACAAGATGGTGACTCTACTAGGAATAGAGATGCAATAGTCATGCTAAATCTAGTTTGATATCTCTGGTGTTGTAAACTTGTCATAAATAATGTAGGTACGAGTTGAGCTAGACTCCTAGCCTTCTTTTTTATCCTATCCAGTGGTTACCATTGTTAGTATAGTGTCAAGTTCAAAAGGTTTATATCATCTCACCAAGTGTGAGTGACGACTCTGAAGTTTTTTGTTTGATTAGTGCATGCTTAGAATGAAAAATATGAAGAATTTACAGTCCTAATAAATAGTTTTTTATACTCTGTGAAGTTTTTTTGTGTTGGTGGAAAAAGGATACAGAAAGAGTTTTCAGGGGTTAGAATATTTGTCCTCTTTAAGGAGGTAGCGACTCTATAAAGATTTTAGTGAAGAAAGCTTTAAATCTATCAGTCTTTCTAGTCAATAGGTTGAGTTTCAACCATAATACTTCCAGATATTTTTGATTTTATGTATCTTTTCATGAAATCATGTGCATAAGAAATATTTCCTTATTAAGTAATCTAATCACTAAGAAAAGGAACAAGGTGTGAATAGAGGTTTTCATGCTTCAAAGATTAGGATTGTAGTTTTGCAAAATTTAGTGAAGTATGAAATAGTGAAAATGGGGGACATGGACGCCAAAGATGACCATGAAGTTCAAATCCCATTAAGCAATGAGAAAATCTCATCACTCTTGGCTGTTGATTTTCAAAGGTGTGCCCCTAATATGGACTCCACTTTATAATACCCCATTGATATATGCTTTAACATTGATAATGAGGCAGGTTGTCAAAGTGATGTTGATAATGATTCATGTTTACATGAAGTCCCCTCATGTTGTGACTTAGAAGAATAGAATGAAGACCATGATAGTGTATTGTTTTGTCATGAAGATTCTAGAGATGAACAAGTTTCTTATTCATTTTATTTTCCTTCTTTTGATGATTGTGATAGTTTTGAGGATGATGTCTTCAATGATAAGGATAGTAAAATATTGGATAAAAATGATGGTGCAGATCAGTTGTCCTCATGTCACAATATTTGTGAAGATAGCTTTCACTTGGTTCATGATCTAGTTTATGAATACATCCTTGAGGAACCAAGTTACTTAGTGGTTGAAGAAATGCATGAAGATAAATTTGAGGATCCAGTTCCTTCTCAGCAAGGTGAGTCTATGGTAATGCATGATGATCATTGTATTTTATATTTTGATGCATTACTAGATAGACCTTTTACTTTTAGTCAACATCAAGATGAGATAACAAATGTTCCATAATTTTTGGAATATGAGAATGATGATGGTTGTGACTGGAAGAATGCGGGAAGTGGAAAATATAGAATTACTTTTCAGCCCAAAGATGTTCATATATGTTGGTAGCAATATTATCATGATATTTCTAGGTGGTTGGTCACATATGTGGATGAAAATAAAATTTTTGACAAAGGAAGGTTATGGTTTTCCCTCTTTGGTGGCCTGGGGCCACCAAATGAGGAATTAATTTGATTTTCTACATGTTTGGAATTGCTAGTTCATGGATAAATCTAAAGTTGTACTTTTCATAAGGTACTCTTACTATCCATGAACAGTAGATTAATATTTCCCTTTCAGTTGTGTGTTTCTTTCATGTTCTTCATGTTCCTGGTTTATTTTCCACTTTTTGAGAAGGTTCCCTATAAGTTTGTGTCTAGTAGGTGGTCTTCTTGTTCCAGAGATTCTGAATTCTTACTATGCCTACAAGAGGCATACATCCCCAGTCAGAGCCAATGTTAGCCCATTTTCCAATTAATGCAAAAAATCTTTAAAAATGGCCATTTTCTATGTCAAGGTATGAAGAAATAGGGTTTATCCATGTTGCAAGGGTTTCAAAAAAATTTCTAAGTCTATAAAACCCTACCCAAGTATATTTCATCGTTACCTTTTTTGGGTCACTTAAGTGCTTCCTTTAGCACACATCTTAAATTATCATTGGGCGTGACCAAGTTTTCCAAATTATAAAAACCCAATGGTAGTCTTGACTTGTTGCGGTTACCTCCTGATCTCTGGATGTTGGTGGTTAGTCACTTAGCATTTAGCGAATCAATGATAAAGGTTTTCTCTAGGTCTTGTGATGTTAGCGGTTAAGTGTCTTAATCTTCAGCGATTTGGAAGGCGGTTAAGAAAGGAGGTTATCTTTAGATCTCACAATGTCATGGCTAAGTCATGAAATATCCAGTGATTAAGAAACTACTGTTGATTTCAGAAAAGATCGACAGCTTCCGCTAAATCTCAAGAGAAAGGTTGGGCTAAGTGAAAGATTCCATGGAATTGAGCAACAACCATTGATAATGGTGAATATCAAGGGCTGGCATTTAATCTCAAGAGATGACCAAGGTTAAGGAAAAGATTAAGAGATTATGATAATGCCTACAGTCACGTGATCTCATGATAGAATATGAGTTAAGAGCTTAGAGATTGCACGTGGCATTTGATTGCTCATTCTCTAGATGTAACTACAATTAAGAAAAGATTCAAAGATTGAGAGATATTCTTCATTCACTGAATCTCATGATCAGACCCAAGTTAAGCAAAGTGTTTGGCGACCATGAGAAAGCCTTCAGTTACATGATCTCTAGAAGTTGTGAGGTTACGGGCTTGTCATAGTATAAGGTAAAGGTAGTTCAGGTTAAAGCTAATCTGATGGTGGGTGTAAAGACTCAATGGAAATATGCTCGAGGGTTAGTGATCGTGAGATCATGACTTTCTACCACATGTCATGTCTAATGAAGTTGGTAAAAGGGCCCAGCTAACTGTTATGCTGATTAATGAGAACCTCACAATGTGTCAGGAAAGATAAGGATCAACAACTGCATTTTAAATTTGATTGATTAATCATTGCGACTGGGATATTTGAATTGTTCAAGGGTATTTTCCAGTAGAAAATGGAGTCTGTGAGATAGAAATAATTAACCAAATCAATTTTGTTTGTTCCAAGGATAGTTACAGGTAAAAATTAATGAACAAGATATGAGTAGTCATCATGAACTAATTTTTGCTTCCTGAAGTTCCATGACAAGTTTAATGCAGATGACCGATATTTTGAGAAGGGCGGCTAGGGTATGATGGTTGTCAGTAATTTCCATGCCCTATAAATGCCAGATTTTCTAAGATGGTTTTGGCATTAAATCTATTTCCTGCAACAAGAAATCTTTTAAATTTGTACCTACAGTTGGCCTTGATGTTGAAACCCAAATATTGTATAATCAGATTTGATCTGATCCTCCCCAGGTTTTTAGGATTTCTTGTCTTCTTTTATTTCTTGTTGTGTCTGGTGGTTGAAGTGGTTGTAAGACCTAATTATGCCCTAACTTTTCCCATGTTCTATAGCTTGTTGCAACCCTATTCTATAAAAGAGTTTCCAAGACTGGCAAAAAGGGTTCCAGATTCTCTGTAATTTTTAGAGCTGGTTCCAAGAGTGATTCCTTCTATAAATATTGCCATCTTCTCTTCATATAGGGTGTTTCTTGTTTCCTTTATGGTTCTAGAAGAAAATATGAATTTTTATGGTCTGTCTTATGTATAAGATTTCAACATTTTTCATACTGTTATCAAATTGTCTCTATTTTCTTCCTGAATCACATGGGTTAAGACATCAAGGGTATTTTGGTCTTTTTGTTGTAGGTTTGCAATAGAGTTATTTCAAGGAAATAACTGTGATTGAGGATTTTTCTTCAGATGTGTATGATTTGGGATATCAAGGGTATTCCAATCTTTCTTTCAGTGGATGTTGATTAATGTATTGCCTATTTCTGAGTCTCTCCTAAGGGGAGGGTTAAATTCTTTGAATAGATAGTTGCATATCTGAGTACATAGGTGGATTCTTAAGTAGAATTTGAATCAATGGTGTATGTTTGATGGAAGTCATTAACATATTAGATTGTGTTGTCTTCTTATTCCATAGCCTTCTATTGTAGTGATTTTATTTGAATCTATTTCCCATTGGATAAGGCATTGGTCTATGAGATATTTGGGGTATTTTAGGGATCCATTCACCCAAAATATAAATGAAATCATTTTTCCTTTCAATGCTGATAGGAGGAGTTAGTAGTATTTTCTAGTTTTCAGACTTACTCTAAGCAAGAGGTATATTGTACAAGATATGGTCAAAAGTCATTGAGGTACAAGTTACCTAAAGGGGTTTGAAAGATATTTCATAGTTATTGTTACAATTAGTGGTTGTCATTGCACCAAAAGATTGACCTTTTAATGCATGATACAACCACTAGACTTATAGAAGACACAAGAGGTGGTTAAGCCATGTCGTAAATCCTGAGGGGAGTGCTGACCATTTTTCCAACAATCTCCCCCTCAGCATTACCTGAGGGGATTCAAACCTATGACCAAGCTCTGATACCACTTGTTACAAGTAGTGGTTTCTGTTGCACCAAAAGATTGACCTTTTAATGCCCGATACAACCACTAGACTTATAGAAGAAAGAGGAGGTGGTCAATCCATGTTGTGAATCCCAAGGGGAGCATTGACCATTTTTCCAATAGTTATATATCTACAAGCTTTTGTTTGTCAAAAGGAAGTCATGTGTGTGCAGATGAGGTATACCCACCTGAGTGATGTGGACCTAAAAGTGAAGAAGGTCTTGGTACCTTGTGCTATTGGATTTCTCTTGTGTCTTTTCTACTGACGGTGTTGAGTTTGTCTTCTAAGTTCTCAGTCCCACAACTTGGTTCCCAAGTTCCCATCTACGAAAGGAGGTTGCAAGAAAAAACACTAATACAATCACCACTTGAATGGTATCCTCTACATTATTTGGGTCAATGGGACCCACTAATTGGTCACTTATTGACCTCAGCCCTTTATTTTTAGCCTCTAAATCTCTATCTTTATCTTTATCTAGCCTCCCAAAAATGGAATAAACTAAAAATCCCATTAAACCCATCTTTCCTGCATGAGTAGGTGCCCCTAAGTCTAACTCTTCTATTGCATTGTCCTATTGAACTAACTCCTCAATGGGCTTATCCACTTTAGGTGTAGGCACTTGGCTTTCACTCTCCCTTGCCTATTTTTCATTACATAAGATGTCCTTTGAGCCTTCCTCTAACTTGATTCCCTCTATTGGAAACCCTTATCAACTAATGAAATCTCCTATGGCTCAATCTCTTAGTAAGTCCTCTTTCATGCTTGAATGGATTTGGTCAACCAAGTAGGAGTGGATGTGGAAGTAATCTAGAATAATTTTTTTGATCCCTTCTCTTCTTCTATTTGAGTTGAGGAGGATACATATTGTAGATGAGGGGTAGTGTTGTTATGAGAAGAAGAAGAAGTGTTATGTTGTTGTTACTCCTATTGAGGGGATGTATTTTTATTATTATGAGGTGAAAGACTTATTTCCTCATGTACATGTTCTTCTTGAACTTCCTTATCTTCACTCTCCTTTACCTCCTCATCTTTATTTATTTCTTCTTCTTCTAATTCCTCATCCTTTTCCACCTCCACCTTTGTATCCAACTCTTCAAATTTAATATGTTCATCTTCTTCATTCCATACTATAGTATATGTACCTCTATCATTTGTCACTTCCACTTATTCATCTTGCAAGGTATCCCTCTTCAATTTATTCATCCCTTCCAAGCCTGTAAAATTAGAGATATAGGATTAAGCTATTGACCTAATTTAGCATCCATTTGTATATCAAAGTCCATTCTATAATAGTCCCTAACTCAGACTTCATAATCATCTATGAAATTTTCCCAATGGTATCCAATGTGGGTTTCATGCTTCAAATGTGATCCTATGACATTAGTAAATGTACCAATTGGATCAAACTTCCCCCTTTTAATAGAGATTTTACCTATTGGGAAATCTATCTAATTAGGTCCTACAACCTTAGTAGTCTTTATATCTTGAGTAGAAGGAGCCTCTACTCTTATTGGAAATTTAAAAAAAGGCTTATACTTGTTGATCTCCAAGTCATGTTGTCTATTAGTGTCAAATACTTAGTCATTATCAAGGAAGATTTGGTCGGTCATCACTGCAACTGAGCCATCCTACTAAGGCCGAGTAATGTATTGGACTTGCATTTTGTATATGTACCGAGTAGTAGTTACTTTCGATCAAGTCAGTGGTCTCTGAGCACCCTAGTAGTTTCCAAGAAGTATGAATGCCTAGATGTATAGAACAGTTAATGTCGAGTGATAGTATATGTGATGAGACCAATTTATGGCCTATCTAGTTTATGATTTTATGGTTAAACTTGAGTATTTCATGAGTTCTTCATAGACATTGTTCAGAATTCTTATGTTTTGTTGCTAAGCATATGTGTGTATTTTGATGCTCTTAAGTTTGAATTAATATGTTGAATATATATATATATATATATATATATATATATATATATATATATATATATATATATATATATATATATATATATATATATATATATATATATATATATATATATATTACATGGTTATGTAGAATGAAATCTTGTATTTTTCCATTCCACATTAATTGGGTAGTTTCTCCTGTAGCCATGTGATGAGGGAAAATCTAATGAAGAAAAACTTATTATGAATTTTTATCTTGGGTATGTGTTGTGGTTTTTGTGTGTATGCTAATCTCTTGCAAGAAAGGATGAGTCAGCAAGCAAGGAAGAATTCAGCATCAAAAGATGGAGTGGTATCGTAAAGTCAAATAATTGTTTCTAGGATTCATAATGGTTCCACCACTTTCAGTCAGTAACAGTTATTGTTGCAGACTGGGTCAATTTGGTTAGCAGTCAATATAGATTAAATCTAGCAGTCATGCATTCCTAGATTCATGTGTAGTTGAATGCAACTTACTCCTATATGTTAAAATGTTGACACACTTCTATGAGTCATTAAATCCAAGATTTCTCAAGAATGAGGTATCAAATGGCAACTCATAGCTCTCTATTCATGGAGTGCAAGGGTTTTTAATGGAGGCCCTCATATTAGACCTAGTTTGTGCCCATGCAAGTACACCATAAAATGAGAGATTCAAAGAGGAAAAGAAAGAATTCTAGTCTCCATAATCATCAAGTATGCATGCAAATGAAAATGAAAGCTATTCTATATGATAACAATGCATGAAAGAAAACTAATCTATGAAAGGAAATGCTTATGCAAGATTATTCTATGAAAGGAAATATGAATCTAATCTAACATGCAAGTGCAATATTAATCTAAATGGATTGTCATGGAGGCATGAGAGAAGAAGACAAGAAAAGAGAAGTTACAATATCCAAGCTCAAGTGCTCAAATTCTCCTGCAAAATCACTCTTCAAACCTGCATAACAATAACATAAAATCTAGATCTTTGAAATCTTCATGCATAAATGAGAAGGAGAGGGCTCCCTATAAAGGATTGAAAAATAAAAACGACGGTCAAGATTAAGAGGCAAAAAGAAATGAGCAATGGTGGAGATTAAATCTTGGTTGATCCATGTGCTCAAGATTCTCAAGAGGCAAAATCAATGGACATGGTTAAGAGGCAAAAAGATGTGTGGAAGAGATTAAGAGGCAAAAGGAGATTCCACTCATCTTGGAAAGTGTGCATTCAATGTGTAGACAAAAAAAAATTCTTTTTCTTTTTATTTTATTATTTATTTATTATTTTTAGCAAAGTGGTTTCCATTATTTAATTAAAAGATTTTTTTATTTATTTAAAAGAGATTTGTTCTTTTAATTAAATGTGGCTTAGGATAAAGTGATTTTTTTATTTAATTAAAAGGGAGCATGTTCTCTTAATTAAATAAAACTTAGGATAAAATGATCAAACTTTAGGAAATATTAAAATATTAAAATTAATAAGGATTTGATCAAGGAAATTGAATTGAATTAAAAAAATATTGCAAGGCATTGATTCAGGAAATTGATAAATTGATGAATGGGGACCCAAAGTCTAGGCGACCATTTTAGGGTGCATACAACTTCTGCGTTGAATGGCGTTGTTTCTTTTGTATCTTAAAAGTCGGCATATCCTTGACGTTGGAGAATCCTAGTTTTAGGGAGTTCTATTTTAAGTTGTTAAATAAGTTGGAGTTTCAGATTCCTGTGTTAGCTAGTTTTTACAGGAAATCCTTTTTGTAATCCAGTAGTAGTGAATACAACTTTGTTACTACATTTTGTACTTATGCTAATGAATGAATGAATGAAATCTTTAGTTCTTAATCTTTGAGTTTTCGATTCATTCACTCTTCTATGGGGGCCCACACAGGAGGTGAACTTAGTTTATATTTAAGTAGGAGTTAGTTTTAAGTTGTATTGTATTATTTAGACCTATGTTTCTCCTGTAGCCACTCAGTAACAAAACTATTGGTTGTTTCCTGCAGCATATGTGCATAGCTAGTTTACTGCTTGAAGCATAGTTCCAAGCTCTAGATTAAATCATTATTCTTCTTCTTAACTTAGTATTTCCTTCAAAATTTTCATTACTTAAGTTATGATGACACCTAAGATGGATTAGAGCATATACCTTGCAGACATCATTTCAAGTTTACATCCTTGGTTGATAAATTCAATGAGTTCAATATGTTATTTTAAGTATGATATTTGACATTGTTTAACCATGGAGTCACTGTAAAAAGGATGTCCAATCCTTAGTTACTGAGGTATTATATTGACCAGTCAATATGGATAACAATTTTGACCGAGCACTAAATACTTCATATGCCAAGTGAGCTAGTTGTGGTATATGCGTTTGGAATGACACAAACACTTAGGTAAACCATTTCATTTGACTTATAAGAATAATTTAATGATTTTTAAGACAATGAGTTGATTACACATTATAATTTTGATCATTAATCCCTATGCAAGCAATGTAACCAATTAGAAAAAGGGAATGTATAAGAGGCAAAAGCGATGAATCTAGATTGTTGATCTTGATCTAAAAGCTTGATCAGTTGTCTATTTAAGGTGACATTAAAACCCTACTATGTAGTAATCAGGAGATCTCACATATATGTGAAAGAAGTAGTGTTTTGGATGTCAAAAGCATTGATCAGGTAGAGTGACCGATCAAATTAGTGAAGGATAGAACAAAGTTATATTAGATTTTGAGATCGGATAAGAATTGGAAAAAGGAGATCTGTTATCATCATTTGAAGTGCATACGGAAGGATCATTTACTAATACATTCTAGCAAGTGAATCAGGGTAAATCTCTTAACAGAGTGATCCTAACATACCTTTGTAAATTTTGTAACAAAATACTTACTTAATTGTAAGTTTAAATCATTTAATCAAGGTAGATTGTATAAGTTTATAAGCTCTTAGCAGGGCAGACCCTTCACAGGGTAGATCACCAAAAGTGATCAAAAGTTTGTAGCCCTAAAAAGAACACTTTATTTCTATAGTAGTGAAGATTTGTAGGTGTCATCCCCACCCTAGTTTTACCTTCAAGGGTTTTTGGGTTACCAAAATCTTTTTGTTATGTGGTTCATTTTCATGGATGTGATTAGCAGTTAGATCTACTACAACATAGAAGATTATGTTTATGATATACATGTTGAATTGGTTTCAAAGTGTAAAAATTTTATAGATTCTGATTCACCCCCCCTCTTAGTATCTTACTTTCCTAATAAGACTTCCAATCATTGGTATCAGAGCTTTGTTCTGTTAGAAGAAGTCTAACCACTTGAGAGTTAAGATCTTGGAGATGGAGGCTTATAAGTTGGGAAAAGCCATAGAGAATCAAAAGATTGACATCCAGCTTGCATTACACCAACTTGAGATAGCAAGAGAGGAATTGAATAAATCCTTAAAGAGAAGGAAAGAATTGGTGATCCAAGTGAATAACACTCAATATCTAGAAGAAGACACTAAAGGTTTATTTGATAATTGAAATTCCAGTGAAAGTGATCCAGAAATAGAAGATCTATTGGAGAGAAATAATTCACTAAATTAAGAAGTCATAAGTTTGAAGAGAGAACAAGAAATCCAATCAGTAAGACTATGTGAAGTGATTGAATAGAAAAAGAAACATGAGGAAGACAAGACAATGGCAGAAGAGGATAAGAGACAAATGGCTACTAAAATTGATGAAAGGACATGTGATGTGAAGAAGCTTACAAATAATCAATTGGACATGGTAAATCAAATGTTACTTGCAAATCGAGAGTTAAACATGAAAGACATAGAAATTACAAATCTGAGATCAAAGAATAATCAACTGAAAATGAGTTAAGATCTAAAAGGGAACTCAATGAGAGGATGAAAAAACCTAATGAAGCTATGAGATATTTTGAGGAACTGATGAGATCACCAAGAAGATCAAATGACACCTCTAGACTAGGCCATATCGAGCACCTATGATCTACTGAGGAAGGAGAATCATAAAAGAGTGGAGAATAGAGGAATGCAAAACCAAAGAACAATAAACCCACATGTCATCATTGTGGAAAACTAGAACACACAACAAACATTTTTAGAAGAAAGAATGGTAAGTCCAATCCTAAGCCTAAACTCAATGGATTTTAACTATAAAAACATGGACATCAGGCACATGAATGTAGGTCAAAGGCTAGAAATACACCTACTACACCTAGATTTCAAGGGCATTGCTACAATTGTCAGAAATATGGTCATAGAGCACAAGATTGTAGATCCAATGTAAAACCTAAGTGGACATCCAAGAAGCAAGACAATGCACCTAGGAAAGGTAACACATTCAATTAGGATTACAATACATGGTATAGTTTTCATTATTGTGGAGAATATGGTCATATTCCATAAAATTGAATAAGGACACACTTTAGAGGTAAATCTAAGAGTTGGATGAATAGAAGTTTGGTTTGTTATAGTTGTCACAAGATTGGTCATTTAAGAAAATACTGCAGGACTAGAGCACCAACACCAAGTAATGAACAAAGAAAAGGTGAAAAGACTATTGATCAAATAAAGAACCAGATGAATCAGACATGGAGAAAGAAAGAAGAAGCAAGTAGTAGTGGAACCAGTAAACCTAAGATCACCCAATCCAATGGATCGGGTGATCACACTACTTCTAACTAAGCAAAGAAGTTATATAAGGAACTATATTTTCAAATTCTATACATTACACCAGTTCCTAATAATACATGTGTTAAAGTTCTTATCTGCATAAGATAAGATGCATTAGGACAAATTTGAGGAAAGAATCGAGAAAAGATTTGATATGCACAATTGGTGCCAAGCATCATTATTAATGTTTGTAGTGATTGAGTTTCACGTTATATAACGAGTCTCTCAGTATGTGCCAAGATGATATATTGACCAAGCTAAGTGTGGAAGTATTAGTCATGAATGAGTCATTTTTTTGACTGAGTATGGCTAAGTGTTAAACAAGCTATTATACAAGGATCAAGATAGTTGTATTACACCTACTAGTGTATGGAGAAATTATTGAAGACCTAATTTGACCGTTTGAATCTATATAATGAATTTTACCATTCATTTTCATTTCACCAAGTGATTATAGAATTTGCAGAGTGATTCAAAGGTGATTGAGAGAGTGATTTGTGCAAAGTCAGCAAAGATTCAACAGCGTGTTGTCAGAAAACATTGTGAAGTGTTGATAAGATTAGTTACTACCAAGCTACACATAATCTATTTTATGAACCCTAACTTGAAGAAATGGCATCAAGTTCATCTGTTGGAGTGAGGAATCAAGGAAAGGAGGTACAAAATGTTCAATTAGTCAAAAGTGATGCATGTAAACCACTAAATTTTTTAGCAGTACTTGAGAGGGTGATAAAGGGAGATCTCTCAAGAGCCCTGTCATCAATCCCGCCGAAGGTTTTAATGATCCATGATGTTAGGGAATGCTACATGTGCAAAATTAGTGAGATTGGAGATTATGAGCTAAGGGAAGCATATTAAAAACTATGTGAAAATGGAGTGTTGAAGGCTAAGCACCAACACATTGCCAACAAAGGGTTAGTTCATGCCCTAGGCTTCCCTTGCAACTTCAAAATTGAATGGATTAAGATATTTTTGAGCCGAGTTTACAAAATGCAATTATGGTTGGAGAATGGACTGGTAAAAATCACTAAGGACATCATAAACTGAGTCATTAGATACCCTGTTCTTAATGGGAAAAAGAATATGCGATGCTAGAAAAAGGAAGTGATTCAAGAAAACACTATGGTAGTGTGGAACAAGCAAGGAATGGCAATTTCCACAATCAGAGATCTCGAGATAGACTTTACAGTAAGGGTAATTGAACATAAGTTTTACCAGTCAAGCAGGATGGATAGTGTTCCTTGCATTTAAGTGGACCAGGCATGGAAGATAGTAAAGAAGGATCATGCATATGATCTTGTCGAGCTACCATTGACACAACTGGCTGAGAACTTATCCTCAATCAGGATGGTGAAGAACTCTATGTGTAAGTTTGAATCCCTGATAATCTGCATATTTTTCTATGTTCAAAATTATTTTCCTACTATAGGAGATGTTGTCTGGAGTCAGGACGGACCAGTGACACAACAAATAAGTGAATTCATACAGAAATTAGGGGAAAACTTTGATAGTGTGATGGAAAACTAATTTGTTGAATTCAAGAAGAAAATGAGGAAGAGGAGAAAAATCCCTACATCATTAGTTGAGAAATTTTATGATGATGTATGTTTTCTTGTTGATACCGATCACACATATGTACAAGTTTTTATATTGAGGGTAGTATGGTTGAGACCATTTCCCTATGAGGTAAATATAGATGAGATATTTGTAGCTATTATAGCTTTACTAGTAGAAAAAACTGACAGTAATGCCAAGATATTTGGAAGGTATGAAGAAGCCAAATATAAGATAACAGCGGGCTTGAAGTCTGCAAACTTAGAGAGAAAAAGAAATAAGTTAGTGAAGAACCTTGAAAAAATGTTAGGAAAAGGAGAAGAGGAGGATGCACCACTAGAAATCACACAAGGTTAGGGTGAGGACCAATCCAGTGAGTCTGAAGAAAGTGAGGATGAGGAAGTAGATGCACAAAATAAGGGAAAAGAGATAATGATTGCCAATCCTAATGTGAAGAAAAACTTAAATAAGAAGCCTACTCCTCTTGCAGCTACAAGACTAAGAAAAAGGGCATCTTCAACTGCAACAATGGCCAAGCCACAAAAGAAAACTTTAATTAAGAATACTGAAGGGGGGAGCTTTGGGAAAAGAAAACAAGTACAAACAAAGGTTGTGTTGAGCCACCCTAAGAGGAAGCCTAGAAGAAAATTAGTATTACAAAAGGATGATGAAGATGAGGAGATGAAAGACACCAAAGGCATCAGCAAATTCAAGGTGGCCACACATAAGCATCCAACCAATGTGGATGATATTTTCCAAAACATCAAGAGTACCTCAGGTTTGGTAGGATTTAAATTCATTAAATTTGAAAAGTTAAGTAAAAGTGATAAAGAAAAGATAGAAGATGCAATGATAGAAATGATGGGAACCTTCAAAATGACACCATTGTAAATTGGTAATCTTATCCATGAAGAATTCTTAAATAAAGTTGATGAGAGATGGCAACATGCCATTATGACTGAAAGGCACATAAGAGAAGGCACTCTAGCACAAATAATGCATGAATTAACAACAAAGCAAAGAGAAAAATTTATGGAGCAATATAGAAATAGGTTTATTCCTAAATTGATAACATACTCCATATTGAAGAAGAATGTGGAAGAACTTGTTAAAAAGAGTACATTAATATAGAAGAAAAATTTTGGGCTAATAGTTGACAAGAGTGAAAACAAAGATGAAGGCACATCTAGGCAAGTAGAGCTTGACAATATAAAGGACATAGATGAGAAAGAAAATCTTGAGGAAGAAGGTAGAGGAGAGTGAACAATTGGATGTGATCACTATTGAGGATGTACCTGAAGATACACAAGTCAATATCAATGCCTTAACTGAGGAAGAAACCAAGAGTAAAATTCTTACCGAGACAGCTTTAGATACATTTCTACCAAGCACCAATCCAGTTCTGATCCATATTCATGATTATCAAAAGATTGAGGGTGCACCAACTATGGATTTAGTACCTATTAGCTCTAACATAGTCACAATTGAAGAAAAAGATACACAAGGTACAAATGTCGAGGAATAGGGTAAGCAGATGATAATAGAAATCAATACACCTACCGAGGCTCACATTGAAATCAATACATGTGAAGGAGATTAGAGCATGAAATATCAAGAAGATTAATCTGTAAAAGAAGTCTCAAGACCTCAAGTTGAGGGAATAAATGAGACAATGCTTAAAGGAACTGAGGAGATTCAGTAGCCAAAGGAACAAGAGGCTATTCAAGCCTTAGTACAGTTGTCGAGTAGCATCACACCGGAGACTAAGAAGAAGAATTTGCACAAGAAAAAGGACAAGTCTCTCGACACACAAGTAACACTAAATGAAGTTATAGTGATTCCAAAATGGGACACTAATAACTTGACATATGAACAGATGCAAATCTTGCAGGATTTACTAAAAAGGAAGAGAAAGCAAGAAGAATTAAGAAGAAAACATCAACAAAAGTGGGTACTACATGAGATTAAAGATATATTTGTTGATGCTTTTCAATTAGAAGATATAAATGAGAATTCACCTATATTAGAGAAATTGGTCCATATTGTTAAAAAGGTGAATAGTGATGATAGTGAAGAAAATGAGAATTTAATGCAATGGTCTGAGAGAAAGTTTGAGACTATACTTGAGAAAGTTGCCACAAAGATTGCAGTCAAATAGGTTGAACTTTCTGACCTTGTAAGTAACTTAGAGGAAGTTGTACAAAATGCTCATTCTTTGTACAAACAACTTTGTGATGTAGAAACCTTTACAAAGTAGAATCAACAACTTATTGAGAATCTACAGTTAGATTTGAAGTCAACAAGACATTTATTGAGCATGGATGCAAGTTCCAGCTCTATTCATTTTACTAGGTTGCCTCATGCACAAGGAATATTAGCTGAGCTAATGGCTAATTATGGGAAAATAAGGGCCAAATTAATCTTTATATAGACAATGTTGATACCTCATTTGGAGGTCATGCGGAGAGAATTGGAAATGATAAAAGTGTTAGTACAAAGAGATCCTCTTCTCTCTATTGTAGAAATTTTATTTGATCTAGTTGCTCAACTAGAAATAAAACCATAGGTTTTGGAGTCTGTTAGATCTAGTTGAGACAATGCATTGGCAATGATTCTATAGCTCCACAAACCATTTTTGGACAAGTATTATCTAACCCCAACACCCTAGCATTTAAGAGTGACAAAAACAAGGGGGAAATGGATGAAGATACAAGGGAGAAATAGATGGAGATAGATGGAAATGTATAAAGGCATGAAATACATTTTGAATGTAATGTATACTCATTGTATATCAGATTCATGTATATATCATGTACATATAATGAAGTCTTTATGAAGACCGAGTCACAGTCTTAGGGGGAGTACTCAAGTACTAGGTACTATTTTGTTTATGTAATGTAAAGTCATGACAAAGTGTTTTTGCCACTAATGTTAAAGGGGTAGATTACTGATCTCCAAATCATGTTGTCTATTAGAGTCAAATACTTAGTCATTATCAAGGTGGAGTTAGTTAGTCATCATTGTGATTGAACCATCCTACTAAGGTCGAGTAATGTATTGGACTTACATTTTGTATATGTATCGAGCAATAGTTACTGTCGAGCAAGTCAGTGGTCGCTGAGCACCCCAGTAGTTTTTGAGAAATATGAATGTTGAGATGTATAGAATAGTTAGTGTCGAGTGACAGTATATGGATAACAGTTTTGACCGAGCACCAGAGACTTCATATGCCGAGTGAGCTAGTTTTAGTATATGTATTTGGAATGACACAAACACTTAGGTAAACCATTACAGCTGACTTATATGAATAATTTAATGATTATTGAGATAATTAAGGAGTTGATTACGCGCTATAATTTTGATCATAATCCCTATGCAAGAAATGTAACCAATCATAAAAAGGGAATGTATAAGAGACAAAAGTGATGAATCTAGATCGTTGATCTAGAAGCTTGATCAGTTGTCTATTTAAGGTGACATCAAAACCCTAATATGTAGTAATCAAGATATCTCACATATATGTGGAAGAAGCAATGTTTTGGATGTCAGAAGCATAGATCATGCATAGTGACCAAGAAGAGCAGTGAAGGACAAAAAAGAGTTATATTAGATTTTGAGATCGGATATGAATTAGAAAGAGGAGATCCATTATTAGCATTTGAAGTGTATACTAAAGGATTAGGTACTAATACATTCTATCAAGTGAATTAGGGTAAATCTCTTAATAGAGTGGTCCTAATAGACCTTTGTAAATCTCCTAACAGAGTGCTTACTTAGTTGTAAGTTTAAATCCTTCAATCAAGGTAGATTGTATAAGTCTATAAGCTCTTAGCAGGGAAGACCCCTCACAAGGTAGATCACCAAAAGTGATCAAAATTTTTTAGCCCTAACAAGCTCACTTTATTGCTACAGTAGTGAAGATTTGTGGGTGTCTTCCCCACCCCAGTTTTACCTTCAAGGGTTTCTAGGTTACCAAAATCTTTGTGTTATGTGTTTCATTTTCATGGATGTGATTAGTAGTTATATCTAGTACAACATTGAAGTTTATGTTTATGATATACATGTTGAATTGGTTTCGAAGTGTAAAACTTTTATAGATTCTGATTCACCCCCCCCCCCCCCTCTCAGTATCTTACTTTCCCAATAAGACTTCCAACAATACTTTCTCATAATCAGTCTATAAGAATCAGATATCTATCTACACAATTCCATGAGAACTAACCTATGGTATGAATACCTAGGAAGATGTTTAGGTTGTAATGTACAACCCACCACTCATATGTATGTAAATATGCAAAATTGAATGTAATATTATTCAAACTTCTTAATCTAATAGGTTGCATCAACCGATAGTAGTTTTTTTAAAATTTCCCTCAATGGTCCTAATGATTGAAAAAGTGAATGAATTATTTACTATTCTATAATCTAGTTTCTTAGGCTTTTTTTTCTAAAAATCAACCTATGGATAATGAGCATGGATTTGAGTCTTTTCATCTATTAATGATTTTCCAATTTTGAGTCACAAGAAAGCTCCATGTGCTACCAACAAGTAGATAATGTATGATGTTGTGTAGAAACATGTGCCTATTCTAACTCACTAAAATTTATCATCTATATTGTCACTGATTATGCTACTTTACTCAATTTTCTCTTGCCTCTTCTAAATGGTTTTAATGAAAAACACCATCCAATATTCCAATTGTATGTCTTGGGGAAGACCAAAGACTATGACGTAATTTTTTATGTCCTCTCAGAGAAAAGATATGTGTAGTTCCATTTTATCTAGCTAGTGAGGTTTTCTTGGCCTCTCCAAGTAGTTACATTTAATATATGCCCTGATCCTAGTTTATCCTTATAAAATGTTTTTGTTTTATCTTTTGACACTTGACAATATTCATCAAAATGAGGAATTTTCAAGACCTCAATGTTACCTAGTCTAGTGTCTAATACAACTTCACCTAACTTTGCAAAGATGATTCTCTCCTCAAGATTGTGTTTTTCAACACAAGCTATGATCAAATCAGCTAACTACACAAAAACTATGTATGATGTTGCATGTACGAGCCTAGATAGTAACAAGGAAGTAGCATCTAACATTCTTGAGTTGGGATTATTTATTATTTTGATGAACTCTTTTAAGTCAATATGGCCTATATCCATGTCTATAATTTACAAGTGTTTATTCCCCAACTTGGAGGGTATATGTTACCTAAGGTACTTGTACTTTATTGGGGTGATTGGAGTCATATCTTGACCTACACACAAAGGCACTTGTTAAAAACATTATTAGTATTATTGAAAGTGCATTAAATATATGCTAAGAAATTTAAATTAACTAATTGAGATGAAAAAGGAAAGATAAATACATCCCCAAGGATAAATAATCCAAGTAAAATCCATTAATTTGTTATAAAAAACCCTTTTAGAAGAAAACAATGTAAGTCACAGGGTTTCGCAGGTCACGGGTCCTTGAAACCTTTTAGGGTTACGAGGGTTCATGATCCTAAAATCTTGAAAGATGGATTATTTAAAGTATTAGCATAGTAGAAATATATATCCTGCATTGTGGGTATGGTGATCCTAATCCCCGAAACCCAATAATTCATTTGATTATGGATATCAGAGTGAGTGGGGATCAGGATTGTGGTGACCTTTGGCCCTTTCAAAAATATGGGGTCATCAAATCCCCAATGTCCCAAAAGATTCATTGTGCATTATATATTTGTCAATATGGGGGCTAGGGTATGGTGATCCTAATCCCCTTTAGGGGGTGGGGGATCATCATATCCCCGATGCCCCAACATTGTCTAGCATGTTTATTGCTTCAACAACACTTTTAACGAGGCTTTGAGGATGTTGATCTCCAAAATTTGATATGTTATGGATTGCATAATATGATCACTTTGGGATCTATAATCTTGGGGGTTTTATTATTGATCACTATAATATTACTCACAAAACTAACCTAAACTAAAAGCCACAAATTCAAACCTATTAATACACAGAAAAAAAACTAGGGAAAATCAAATAACTACTAGGGAAAAAAGAAACAAATATATCAAGAAACCTTACCTCAAGAGAAAAAAGAAGAAGAAATTCAAATGATGAAAGCACAAACAATACTCAAGAAGTGAACAAGAAGGATTTGATTAACTCACTTAAACTATTAGAGCTCACTTAAACTATTAGCAATCACACTGGGAGTCACTAAGGTGCGGGTGTAGGAGGTTAAAATGGCATGCAAAGTGACCTTTTATAGGTCATGGTGGTTGATGCTAGCCTAAATTTTGATGATCATGGATTGGGGGTACTAGAATCCTTGACCCATTTTGAGATTCGGGGGTCTTAGGACCCCCAAAAATGTAAAACTAGCTATTGGTCACTTCTTCAACACTCTAAGGGAATAAATTAGTTTTGGGGTCAGCAGCCCTAAGGACCACAACCATCCCTAAACCCTTGAAACTATGAAATATAAAAGACACAAAAAGGACTAAAAGAAAATAGGAAAAATAAAAAAATAAAAAATAAAGCTAAGGAGACTTTGTCACTTGATCATCGAAGTATCAAGAATTTCTTCGCAATCTGACTTCTTGATGTTTTTAATGATGACATATTCTACAAACATATCACATGAGGAAATGTGGGGGGAATTTATTTTAAAAAGTGGTGTTCCCACTTGTCCAAATGGAAAAGTGGGGCATGAATTGTGAGGCATAAAAAATAGCCCTAACAAAAGGACAAATGATAAAAGCATTTCTTTATCAACAAGCATCATCAGAATAACTCCCAAAATCTTAAAAGAAATGATAAGCACCTAGGGGTTAGTAATTTCATCCACAAGATTAATAGGACTCTTTCTATTCATGATATTTTGATGTGTGTGAAATGTAAATGCATTATGTTGAGCATGAGATTGACAATCTTGTGAGAGAACTTGGATCAAAACCGTCTATTTCAAAATGAGTCCTTGAATGTCTTCTAAGGCATATCTCTATTTCTAGTTATACATCCATAGCCCTGATAATTACCTCTGATTTTCTCTTAGCCTTGTTTCACTTCTAGTAGGATGTCCATATTCCTAGTGGAGGTTACTAGAATGACCCCTTTTTAGTTTACATAGTTATTTATTGTGTATTTTGAGAATTTTATCTCTCATTGAGTAGTAAACAACTTCAACAACCTTCTTCAAAAACCAAAGAGTTTTGAAACTCCTATAAGGGATTTAAAATGATGTGTAAATACCTCAAATATTTTCTTAATGGAAGCTCTATCACAATACTACCCATTAGTATGTCTCACTTAACCATCCATTATTAAAATATTTTCATGTGAATCAAGAAATCATTAGTAATAAAATCATCTTGAAATATCATGGAAAGTGTTTTGGCCAATGAGACACCAATTATAAAGGCTTGCAACAAGAGAACAACCCCAACAATGCTTTGACTAAGAAGTACCCCTACCTGTAGTACCCCTCCCATAGTCTAATTTTCTATATGTTTTAGTTATTTTAGGATGATAGATTGCATGTTAGGAAATCATTGATGCTTATGATTTTACTGACCCCATACTTGCATGTGTATGGTTGATGTGTTTATTTTATATTTCTATTTGACGTGCCTGATGTGGTTGAGGGACGGAATCATAGTTACTTACTTGCGAGATCCACATGATCGGTCAATCTCCACCATTGTTTGTTATATATTTATATATGTATGTACATGCAGGTTTTGTATGCAGGTTTACAGGTATCAGGCATCAACTTCCCTGAATTGTCAGGATGAGCGTGCCCTATCGCAATATCTCAAATCGTAAGAGAGAGGAGATAACACAGGTCCAAAACCCTAACCTAAGCAAATTGTCCTAGGATTAGACAAGCATCAATTTGACTGCCCTACCTGGATTTGTCTAGTTGACAAGGATTTGTGGATCCCTTTCTTGAGGTTGCCTAGTTTTATATTGTTTGGTCTCAGTTGATTTATGTCTTAAGTGGGTGATTCTCTGTGATTAATGATTAAATGATTATAGTTGAAATTTAATATTAATCATATTCTATGTTTATTTGGGAAAATTTAATTAAAAGTCAAATAATTGAATATTTGGATTTAATTGATTATTTAATTGAAAATTAGATGTAATTATGCTTGTGTGCTTTATTAAATGATTAAATATTTAATTGCATGGTTTTAGGATGCTTTAAATATTTAATCTATTTAATACAAATTTTAATTATAACATGTGCATTAACATTATTGAAAAGTGAATTGTTCTCAAAAGATAACAACTTGTTCTAAAAAGTCAAGTTGAGTTGTGCATATTGTATGCAAATTAGTTGGATACTATTCTAAATGATGAATTAACTAATAAAAGATTAATAAATCTATCTAATAAGCAAACTACAATGAAGAATGCAATAAAAAATGAAACCAAATTAACAATTTACCTTCACCTACAAATGCAGCTTGTCTCCATTGTCCTCCTAGCTTTGATTTCTTGAAGATGTTGAGCTCTCAAATTTCCAAATGAAGCTCTTTCCCAAGATGATTCCAAAGTGTGGAGATAATGAAATGAGTGCACAACTAAAACTTGATTATGAAAATATGGTGGATGAAATGCAAATGATAGGATGATAATATGGATGCTTGAATGCTTGATTGCTTGGATGCTTGATTTCTTGTTCTCAAAAATACCTATTAGCTTTCAAATGGAAAATGAGGCTCCTTTTATAGAGTTTTCGAGGATCTAGGCCTAGGTGGCAGAATCCTACGGTTGAGAATGAAAAGTGGAAGATCCTAGGGCTATAATTGACTTGGTTGAAGGAGTTGAGAGAAAGGGGGATGTAGTTGGAATGTGAGAGAAAGAATAGGGACGATGTTCCTCTCACATTGACATAGAGGAGAAGAAGGTGGAAGGGAAAGACACATGTCAAGTGTCTCACAAAGACCAAAGAGAGAAAGAGGGAGAGACCTTTTCCTCATGAGGACTCTTTGCACAAGTGTCCTATGAGTCACCCTTGACCCTTAGAGGTGGCTTGAGAAGCCCCTTAGGAATAGGGAATGTCTCTTGACTTGGTTGTTGAGAGGACAAGTGGTCATGAGACCAAGTCCCATGAGGCCACATAGCCCTTAAGAATAGGACATGTGTGGGTGAGGATAAATATGAATAAATAATTAATAATAATTATTTATCTTAGCCAAGGTGATGTGTGAGGTGACTAGGTGGATGAAGTGGACTAGAGGATTTAGTCATATTTATGTGATTGTGTATTTAATTAAATCACTTTAATAGACTATTTAGAAGACTTAAGATATAGAATTAGACCATAGTGAATTTAATTAATTAATTCAATAGTAATTAAATAATAAATATTTAATTAATTAATGAAGCTATTTTTAGGTGTATACATTTTTCCCCTCTTTGAAATAATGTGTTGGTCACATTGTTTCAAAGAAAAATCAAGCATTTTTGCCCCTACCCTAGACAATGTCTCAGACGACCTATGTACGCCCCCTCGAGAGATTGAGTGACAAAAAAGGTTATGTGAATTTTGTAAAAATAATTTTGTTGTTTTTTTTTTATGGGGTTGTTCAATCAATCTCATGAACGAACGGTAGGAAATATGGATGAAAATGGGGTAGAATGGAAGAAAAATGTCAGGTAGAGTCCACACACCAAGCACATCAGGTCCACAAGCTATAAATAGAGCGAAGGGGTCCACAATAGGCTCATTGTGCACACTTGTCACTTGGAGATTAGAGTGTGAGAGAGAGAAGAGCAGAGCCACCAGGATGTCATTCCCCTTGCCAGATCACCACTTCGAGAGAGTCAGACGCTTCCAGCGACCACCCGATTCAGGTGAACCGGTAGGTGACTCGATCCTGTTTTGAAATTCCATGATTTGATGTATGTTAATGAAAAATTTTAGCATGTTTAGGGTAGATCAAATGATAGATTAGATTAGAAATTTTAATTTTTCTAGGTGTAGGATGAATGCGCAGTTTCGGCGCATCAATGTGCAGCAACTTGTGGCATATGCGTAGAAATTTAATCTTACTGCGCATTCATGACGAATATTTGTGCATTCATAGTAGGATATTAGTACTACTGTGCAAGCATGAATTAAAAGTGTGCAAAGGTACTTATTGCACATGTGTTAGGACAAGCTGCGCAAATGGTTAGTAAAATTGCGCATATGTGTAAAATAGCGCAAATACTAATAAATGTTGCGCAAATGTGGAAGAAGACTGCGCATCGGTAAAAACCTGTGCAAAGGTGAAAGAAAGTTGCACATGCATGTTTTAATGTTGTGCATATGTTTTAGGTGGTAGAAGTTGGTCATAATAGATAGTCAATTAGGTCAAACTTAATGTCGATAAGCCGATTTGATCTGTTGGTGGTTGATTGTGATCAATGTGATCAAGATTGGCAACATTGTAGCATGTGCGCTAGTTAGCCAGTCTGAAATAGACAATTAATAGAATCATCTGTTGAAACATGTGATAAACATGTTGGAAATTGATATGATAGGATAGATAGATTGATAGATCAGTTTATTGAAATCTGATAGGTTGATTGTTGTTGACTTGAATAGGAGGATATCATAGATGTTTTGATGTCACGGGAGAGATATCCCATCACACAGAACCTGAGACCAGCATTATCGGAGACAGAGAGACTGGTGATAGGAGCATCGGGACTTTACCATGTGATTTACATGCCCGAGATTTAGGTGAATCTAAGCATGATAACCGCATTAGCTGAGAGATGGCACTCAGAGACGAGTACTTTCCATCTTTCGATAAGGAAGATGACAGTGACACTAGAGGATGTATATCGCATCCTCCGGCTTCCCATCATAGGAGAGTTAGTGTAGTATGATCGACACGGCGGAGTCACAGAGTGCAAAGCCATCTTTGGGAATGATGACATAGAGGATGGGGAGATTAGCTGGGAGGAGATGGTCGACATGTATGACCCTCTTCCAGTGGTTCTAGCAGGCGCGATAGGGGGATTCGTATGCCCTGATCGGAGGTCACACAGATTTGTAGTTGGGTGGGGCTGTACATTACAGTGGGTGATGGAGGGGACCTGATTTGCTTGGGGGGTGTGTTTATTAGCACACCTATACCATGATTTACATCAGGTGGTGTACCACGGGAGTGCATCTCTATCAGCAGGGGTGACACTGCTCCATGTTTGGGCATGGGAGCACATTTCAGTGATGAGACCATTGGCTATTAGATTCTGGGGTGAAAGACAGCCCTATATTCATTTGTACTCCTCAGTTTTGTCTCAGGCAAAACTGGGACATTTAGAGTTTTGGTGCTACACTTTTGACACACTAGACACAGTGACATGGAGACCCTACTTAAGGTGCGAGCCATGGGATGATCAGTGACAGCTTGGTTTTTGTTTTGAGGCATGATGGTTGATAGGGTGAATGCCCTTTATTATTGAGAGATAGCTGGTTAGCTGGGTTCTACGACAGTTTGGCAGGATACAAGGTATGCCCCAAGGAGTGACCGAGTTAGCACGGACACATCAGGAAACATGAGATTGGGGGCCCATGGCATCATTTCATGTTGCACGGTAGGAGTTTTTGGATGCACCATACCAGGCATGGTCCATGAGATAGACAGTGGTTGACCCTAGGATGACTGCTAATTTAGAGCAGTTTTTGAGAGATCATCCAGTTCCATAGATTACAGATCTAGCAGTAAGACCTCCAGAGAGAGATCCAGTAGACAGACATTGGGGGAGGTGGTGAGGTCGAGACAGGAGAGGACGAGGGAGAGGAGGAGATGGAGGAGGAGATGGAGGTGGTGGAGATGGTGGAGGAGATGGAGGTGGTGGAGATGGAGGGAGAGTTGGCCCATGGATGAGGGGAGGTGGAGTGAGGTAGAGGGGATAGGGATGGAGACAGCCTCCAGCATAGCCAGCTACAGGAGTTCCATTACAAGTATTAGTCACACAGGTATAGAGACTAGTGGCTATAGTACAGATACCAGTTGCTGCAGTACAGGCATAGGCACAGGGGTAGGCACAGGATGAGGCAGACATTCTATTGGCCCAGGTTGATGTGGTATAGGGTGGTAGATAGGATGAGCCAGATGTGGAGATGCCAGATATACAGGCATAGGATGAGCAGTCAGACATGGACATCGGGGGATAGGATCCCTATTTACACAGAGATGTTGCAGAGGAGGAGCCTGATATTGATGCATTGCTAGTTCCACTAGCAGTTATCCAGGTAGAGGTAGACCGGGTTCCAGGTCTAGAGAGATAGATTGAGAGGATGGGCAGACAGATGGATGTGCTATGAGTCGAGAGAGATTTAGCTGTTGAGAGACTCGGGGAGTCAAAGATGCTATTGGATGAGTTACAAAGGACAGAGGACCTAGGTCCCCATGGGGATATCATGAGAGCCATGATACATGCTAGGAAGGAGATATCCTACTGGTGAGAGGCATACAAATAGGCAGTCCCAAGAGATCAGTGGATCGGGAGCTATAGAAAGAGCTCAGTTGGCATCAGATCAGCAGCATATGAGCGACAAGCACCAGCTGGCAATAAAGGGGTATCATCATGTCCTCCCAGAGCACCGATAGGTTCAGGAGGTTAGGGTGGATCCTCAACATCAGGGAGTGTAGCAGCACAGGGCCACATTGCCTCACGTAGATAGTGACATACAGAGTCTGGAGGCAGTGGTTCATAGATTGTGAGAGATCATTGTATACACTATTGTATCATTATGATTCATTGTATCATTATATTTTGACTTGACAGACACTGACTATGGACACATTGTTATTGATTTATATCATTGGACATTCAGATATTTTTGTTGTTTTATGGATTGTATGTGATGTAGTTCTATCATGATTTGCTTTGATGATTCATATACATGTGCGTACTGACATATGCAGGATGTGTTGATTTACTTTTATATGCATAAAATATGTCTTAGAATGCAAAATGATTTATATGCATGTTTTGATATTGTTGATGCTTAATGGTTAATAATCATATGATGGTGACATAAATGTACGTCTTAAATGAATTTACTAAGGCTATTTGATGATCAATGCAATATTGTGATGAACAATGTGGATAATGAATAATAAATGAATGATATAATGCAAATGATATCTAATGTAATAAATGATAATGTATCTAAGATGATTTAAATGTAATAACGGATAACATGATAAAACAAAATGAGATGAAACGATAGCTATAATAAATGACCAAATTATATATAAATGAACACTCCTAATGAAGATAGCATATGTCTCTAAATGATTTAAGTGTTAAATGTGAAATGCAAAAAGTCGTAATATGTTTGGTTGTCCAAATGTCCTCAACTTAAATAATAATGTATCTGACACAAGAAGAATAGACTAAGAGAATAGATAACCTAATAAGAAAGGTAACCCATAAATCTCTATAAAAGGAGCACTGATATGAAAATCTAGGAGATGGTATAATGCAATGCAAAACTGAAATATGAAATGAGTATCTCCACAACTTCATGTAACATCTTAGAACTTCATAATAACTAGAATTTGATTTTCATCATTGAACTCGTTATGTTGCAAGAAAATGCAAGCATCATGGTATAATTAAACCAGGATGACCTGAGCACTTTTTGCATGGAGTTTAATATTGCAAACTTGACAAGCATCTAGGTATAATTGAACCAAGATGACCTGAGTTTCATTTGCGTAACAGACAAGGAATATTTCCCCCTCAATCAAGAAACAAATATTTGGAGTCGAGGTATGCGATGGTGTATCACCATAAATAGTATTTGTAGAGCAACATGATGTTTATGTTGTTCATACTATGAAATGGATGAAGGCACTTATACACAGACACCCCAAATTATTGGATCCTTTGATTTCATCGGAAAATACCCCACAAACATCAATCAAAGAAAATACCATGCTCCATCTCGGCTATTATAATTGATGACATATGGGAGTTGCAAACTCATGTCAAAAGACATCCCGGAATAGCATAGGAAACATGATAACAATGAAATCCAGATATGAATGCATAATCTACAACAAACCATTCTAACATGCCTGTCATGAATATACATTTCTTTTGCCAAAAAGATTGATGTAGGACATGTTGATCAATTCAAGTGATGATGTAGAGTCAAGATATATAGATAAGTGGTCATGTTTCAAAGAATAGATCATAGATTTGGATTCAGCATGAAGATACCATTGTAAAAGGACATTTGATTGTGTCTGCTTGCCTGGTGAAAATAACTCCATTATGTCCTCTAAGAGTCATTACTATCATAGATCCACTTCCCAAACTAGGTCAAGGACATGCCCCAAGCTAGGTGATGGACTGACTTATTATGGATGAAGAAAGACACAACAAGACTAGGATGAAGACCATGACAAAAGATCAAGCTATGATGGGATTTTATTATGGATAAATACAAGGAATGGTGCATGAACTGGCCATTTTATTATGATATATACATGGTGGGGATGAGGACTAACTAACCATTTTATTGTGGATATATACAATGAACAGACACACTAAAAGAAGCCTAATAGATAGAGGAGCTAACTTGTCACATATAGCGCCTGTTTCCAGGTTTTCACCATATGCTTTTATTGCAATTTTTTTTTGATTTTATGATTTTTTTAATTTTTATTTTTTTTTACAGAATATATATATACATCCTATATACATGCCCCTCGCATTGGGATTTCAAGGATAAAACTTCTTGAGATGGATACTGTTAAGAGGCTCATCCAAGGGATCCCCTTCAGGTGTAGATAACTGATAAGCTCCAGAACCATAGACTGTTGTGATCACAAAAGGTCCTAACCAATTAGGTTTGAACTTACCCTTCTTTTCACGATGTTGTTGATTCTTTGGATTTTCTCGAAGGACTAAGTCACCCAACTAAAAGTCTCTGATCTTTACCTTGCTGTTGTACTGACGGAACAGGCGCTGCTGATAAACTTTCAAATGATCATAGGTGTGCTGATGGCGTTCATCTAGGAGTTCCAATTTAGTCAAGCATGCAACTCTATACTCTTCATCAAGAATTAAATCTTTAAGAGTAACACGAAGTGAAGGCAACTCGACCTCGAGGGGCAGGACTGCTTCAGATCCATAGACAAGGGAGTATGGAGTGGCCCCAGTAGGAGTGCGGATGGAGGTGCGATAAGCCCATAAGGCAGGATTAAGTTGAATATGCCAATCATGGCCAGCGTCATTGATAGTCTTTTGTAGGATTTTAACAATTGTTTTGTTTGACGCCTCAGCTTGGCCATTTCCTTGGGGATAGTAGATGGTGGAATAGTTGTGGGTGATGTGGAATTTGGTGCATAGTTCATCCATGTCCTGATTTTGGAACTGTTTCCCATGATTAGTAATGAGATACATAGGTATACCATATCTGTAGATGATATAGTTTAAGATAAACATGGATATTTGTTTCCCTGTGGTGGTAATCAATGGAACGGCCTCAATCCATTTAGTGAAGTATTCTATGGCAGTGAGGATCCATTTGTGACCATTGGAAGATGGAGGATTGATAGCACCCACGAGGTCGAGTCCCCACCGACTGAATGGCAAAGTAGTTGTAAAAGGATGTAACTCTTGTGCTAGAGCATGGATAAGGTTTCCATGTATCTGACATTTCTTGCATGCCCTAGAAAAATGAAAGGAATCTACTTCCATGGTAGGCCAATAATAACCCATACGCATGAGTTTCTTAGCCAAAGAGGGACCACTTGAATGTGTCCCACAAATACCTTCATGTACATCCTGTAAGGAAAGTTGAGCTTCATCATGTTTGAGACATCGCAGGACAGTACCGTCAAAACCTCGCTAATAAAGGGTGTCAGATATTAAAATATAGCAGGAGGTTTGGTGGAGAAAAGTTCATTTTTGATTGCAGGATAGGTCAGGAGGTAAAGTGTTATCTTTGAGGTAAGAATAGATCTTTCCATAGGTTGGGGAGTCATGTCCAATCAGATGACATATAATACTCATATCAGGGTCATCATATGAAGGACAAGTCAAAGATTCCACCAAGAACTCAAAACGGGCCTTGGTATCTTTGATATCAAATAAAGAAGCAATCGTTGCCATGGCATCAGCAGCCTTGTTTTCATGCCGAGGAATCTGCTCAAAAGTGATGACAAAGAAATACTTTTTAAAGTCATCCACCATATGTTTATATGGCAATAACTTATCATCTTTGGTCTGGTAATCATCATTAACCTGGTTAACAATTAGCTGAGAATCTCCGTAGACATTTATTTCAGATACATTCCATTGTAAAGCCATTTTTAACCCAATCAGCAAAGCCTCATATTCTACCACATTATTAGTGCAAGGAAATAACAACTTGAAAGATTTCAGAATAGTGTATCCTTGTGGCGTGATAAAAAGTATACCAGCTCCTGAACCCTGTTGAGTGTATGAGCCATCAAAGTATAATTTCCATGTTTGTGTGGACAAAGCTAAGATATGAGCATCAGGAAACTCTGTGTGTATAGGGTGTTCATCCATTAATGGAGCATCAGCTAGTTGATCTACGATCACTTGACCTTTGATAGCCTTCCTGTCTACATATTCAATATCAAACTTGCTAAGTAGCATGACCCACTTAGCCAACCTACCTATCAATGCAGTCTTGCTTAACAAATACTTTAATGGATCAATCTTTGCAATAAGCTGAGTAGAATGTGACAACATGTAATGTCACCACTTTTGTGAAGCAAAGACAACAGCTAAACATGCTCTTTCAATAGGGGAATAGTTTAACTCATATCCCACTAGAGTGCGACTGATGTAGTAAATGGCTTTTTCTTTTCCTTCATGATCTTGCTGAGCGAGAAGAGCACCTAGTGAGGCTATTGTGGCTGAAATGTAGAGCAAGAGTGGCTTGCCAAGAATTGGTGACATCAGAGTTGGAGGATTCGCTAGATACTGCTTGATTTTGTTGAAAGCTTCCTCACACTTATTATCCCATTGGAATAAGATATTTTTATGCAGCAAATGTTGAAGGGATGACTGCGATCTGCTAGTTGAGAAACAAATCTTCAGATGGATTGTAGATGCCCCTGTAAAGATCTTAGCTAACTGATGTTAGTGGGGGAAGCCATCTCCAATATTGCTTTAACCTTTTCTGGATCTACTTCGATTCCTTTAGCTAAGACAATGTACCCTAATAGTTTGCCAGATGTGACCCCGAATGCACATTTCTTTGGATTGAGTCGAATCTGATATTTTTCCATCCAGGTGAATATTTTATCTAACACTCTCAAATGACCAGCTTTGTCTTTGGATTTTGCTAAAATGTCATCAACATAATCTTCCATGATGGTATGCATCATGTCATGGAAGATCATGGTCATGGCTCTTTGGTAAGTTGCTCCAGCATTTTTGAGGCCAAAAGGCATTACATTCTAGTAGTATGTACCCCACGGACAAGTAAAAGCAGTTTTTTCCTGATCTTCCGGTGCAATCTTGATTTGGTTATAGCCAGAAAATCCATCCATTAATGATAACATCTCATGCCCAGCTGTTAGGTCAACAATCATATCAATATTTGGCAAAGGGAAGTCATCTTTAGGACAAGCTTTATTTAGATCTCGAAAATCAATACAAATTCTGATAGACTTGTCTGGTTTTGAAACCGGGACAATATTTGAAATCCACTCAGCATAATCAATAGCTTGAATGAATCCAACATCTAGGAGCTTTTTCAATTCTAATTTCACCATTAGAGCAATGTGAGGATGTATTTTGTGGAGCTTTTGCTTAACTGGTTTTACACCTGGTTTGATAGATAAATGATGCATAATGAGATTGGGGTCCAAACTAGGCATATCAGCATAGGACCAAGCAAAGTTTATTTGTCATTCTCTGAAGAATTTTGCAAAAGCTTCTTTCTCTAATTCTGTCAAGGAGGCTGCTACTTTGAGGATGCGAGGAGACTCCTCTATTCCAATGCTAAGTGGTACTGTTGGTTCTATAAGAATGGTAGATTTCTCTTGATCAAGATAGTTGGGAAGAGTGTCAATCCTTCCATCTTCAGGTGCCTCAGAGAGGTTTTCACCATTAGATGCGTCTTTTCTTTTTACTATTTTTGGATCTAATACTACCACTGAGTGGTTTTCACCATTAGATCTGCTGATTATTTTTATATTTTTATGACTGAAAGGATTGACACTCTCTCCAAAATAGGCCATGTCATTGAGTTCTATCAGAAATCCTGACTTGTGATCCCCTGGTGGTAAATGATCCCTGATACCAAGATAGTCAATGATCACGTCATCATTATGGAAGACATCAAGTTTTGCGTGATCGGGAGAATCCCAATCAATAAGGTCAGGACAGACAAGGGGCATTGGATCATTTGGGTTGGTTTCAAAAGTAGAGATGGTATTGATGGAAAAGTTTTCAAGGTTTATGATAGTATCAGCAAGGTCTATTTCCATACTCTCATCCGAATTATCTGTCACAAGATAACACTCACTTCGCTCATGATCAACATGAGTAGTATTACATGGGACCAATCCTAGTGATGCACTCATTGAACTCTCACCCTCATGGTAATCGTTACTATATTGATGGACAACATCGACTCCTATTTCTTCAGTACCATCAGATAAGGAATCCCATTCATAATCATTAGAATCAGAATCATCATTATCCTCAAGTCTATCAATGATTCTTTGAGCTATCCTTTGTTTTTCTGGATCTACATACATGCCATGCTTTCTAAATTGTAAGGCAGGAGCTTTAGATGTCTCATGAAAAGGTGGCATTTTTGCTTTTCCTTTTGTTTCTTGTGATCCTTCTCCCTTATATCCTAATCCTGTAGTGTCTCGTTGATAATTAGGATTTTGCAAAATTGGTTTTATAACACCTTCTCTTTGTAACCCTAGAGGTCCAGCACCTTGATATCCCATCTTTTGTAGCAAAGTATACCCTTTTCCATAGACATCAGGTGATATATAATCATGTTTAATATCCTCTTCAATCTTCTGTGTCTTAAGCCAATAATTTGCATTACACTCAGCTGCCTCTTTGGATATTGTGCCCCCACTTATAAATGTGTTATAAACAAGTGTGGAAGGGGTTTTGATTGTTGTTTAGTGATCAAAGACCTACCATATGATTTAGGAGATAAAGGTAACTCAGTGATACAAAGAGCTTGACCTAAAGTATATTCTCCCATACTTCTTTCTTTGATATCTATCTTGATCCCATCTGATTTAGAAGTTGATGCTATATTACTAGGGTCACCAGGTGTAGTTGCAGAAGATCCAGTACGATTATTGGGAACCAAAGAATCAGAAATCTTCACATTGCTACAATATTGAAAAGGATTGGAATCTCCTTTGATAGTGATCTCCTGACCATTGTGAGGGAATTTTATACATTGATGATAAGTTGATGGCACAGCTTGTATGGAATGAATCCATGGTCTTCCCAAAAGAATATTATAAGCAAGATCCATGTCCAGGACTTGACAAGATACATCTTTGACAATAGGACTGATTCTAATTGGAAGAACAACGGACCCCTTGGATGATCTCTCTTCCTCATCATAGGCTTTTATTGTGATTTTCTTCTTTGGATCAATGGCATTCTCAAAAAATCCCAATGCAAGGACCAACTTTAACGTGCAAATATTCAAGGCAGCTTCCCCATCTATTAATACTCTTTTAATCTTGTGATTCTGGACAAGGACTTCGATATGTAAAGGAGCATTATGAGGTTGGGTAATGGCTAAATCATCATTTTCAGTAAAGGACAAATAGTGTGGGGTTGTCAAATGACCCACCATAGCTTGAAATTGATCAGGATCTAGAGTTGTTGGAACCTGGGTCTCTAAGAGAGCTTTTTCAAGGATATCTTTGTGAGATGGAGAAAGACGCAAAAGCTCTAAGATGGATATCTGGGCCGGTGTCTTTTTGAGCTGTTCCAAAAGATTGTACTGGTTGGAAGTATTGGATATGGACTTTGGAACATAAATGGACTTGTTGTGAGTAGTGCTTGGTTTAGACTGGACTCCTTGGAGAGTAACCTTGGCTTGAGCACGAGTAGTAGCATGGATTGGTTGACTCTCTGATTTTCCCTTTATGGTAATAACATTGGCATAATATGTAGAAGGATGACGGTCAGAAATGTTACCAACATATCTATAGGGTGTGTTATTATAATTGGCTTGGTTGTCACCCTTATTGTTGGAAGAACCTCCCTTTTCATGCTCAAGAAGTGGATCTTTGAAGGCCATATGTGATTCATTCAAGACATGTCTGTCAACACTAATTTCACCACTTTCGATTAAGTCTTGGATCACATTTTTAAGTCTTTGACATTCATTAGTTATATGTCCTTTTCCTCTGTGGAATTCACAATAATCATTTCCATTCCACCAAGAAGGCTTCACTCTAGGTTCATAATCTTTCGGTTCAGGAAGCGTGATGAGTTTCTTGGTGATTAACTTCCGTAATGCTGATTCAAGAGATTCCCCTAAAGGAGTAAAGTTTCTTTGAGGTGAGATAAAAGGCAATCTTCTTGGTTTAGGTGAATCCTTGGTGGTATTTTGACTTGCCGACTGATTTTTGTATGTAGCTTGAGTAGCGTTGGTCGTACTTGTGAGATTTAGAAGAGGTATTGTCAGTTGGACATTACGATTATCAACAATTCCGTCATGGACAATGTTTTTGTTTTTATTCCAATATTTTGATTTGTCATTGTTGGAATTGGAATTATAAGTGTTGGAATTCGAATTTGAGGATCCAGCATTATCTTTGGAATAAAGTTTTATCTCACCTTTTCGGACCATGGCTTCCTCAATCTTGATACCATTTTCTATGAGCTTATTGAAATTTGGTGGACATTGCAATTGTAACCTATAACTCATTTCTGGTGTAAGGTTATGCACAAAAATATCCATCTTTTCTTGTTCAGGAATCGTTCATGGATATTTAGAAAACAATTGACGCCATCTTTGCAAAAAAGTAAGGAAAGGTTCTCCATTCTTTTGATGTGCATTGCAAAGATCAAGCATAGTGACCTCATGTTTGATGTTATATGAATAATGAGTCACAAATTTGTCGAGAAGCTCATTGAAAGATTTGATGCCAGGGGGGAGTTTGGAGAACCATTCCATGGCTTGTCCTCCTAAACTTCACAAAAATAGTCGCATAAGATAAGTGTCATTGTGAGCGACTTCAATACAAATAGCACAAAACTCACGAATATGGTCTTGTGGATCCGAATTCCCTTTGTATTTGTCAAATTTTGGTACCTCAAAATGAGGAGGGAATGGAATCATTGCTAAATTCTTATCAAAAGGATAAGGACATATATCATCCAAAGAATACTTCTTAGTTGATGATCCAGTTTGGATATCACAAATTTGTTGTTGAAGCATCTGGATTTGTTGTAGGACGGGATCCAAAGATAATGTGTTTCCTTGCGGGTTTTGGGAAACATTATACTATTGAGTATGTTGAGGATCATTGGATTGCTGATTATTTTGAAAAACATTTTGTTGTTGATCACTATGGGATGCATTGGATTGTTGATTGATTTCCTTTGCTCCATGAGGATCTTGAGAACCTTTAAGGATATCTTGATTGTTTGTAGTAGTTGGTTCTCTAAGATTTGTAACATCAAAATCACTTGGTAACTTAGCTCCTTGTTGAGCAAGCATGAGGAAATACATCTCTTTATCCAAGCCTATGAGTCGTTCCATGACTTGTAAAAATTTAGGATCTTGTGCAGCATCCCTAAGTTCCTCATCAGTAGGTTCATCATCAAATGTGAGAGGATTAGTTTTCTTAGGAGGCTGTTTGGGCCAAGGATTCTCATCATTGCTGTTATTGCCTTCCATTTTGTCTAGGGATTCTAGATTAATAGGTTGTTTGAGTTTTTTAGATCGATTTTGAACCATAAAATGGATGAAATTGATTGCGGAAAAGAAATATTCTTGATAAAAAAGATATGGAGAATGATTGGTAGAAAAGATATGATAAGTATTGAAAATTGGGGTCAAGAAACAATAATCTAAATAAGCTTGATGGTTAAGGATGATATATCCTGATATGATAAGCTCACCAAGATCAAAGTCTGATAGATAAGGTAAATCTTCAACACCACACTAAAAATCTTAAGATTGGAAGAAAATGACTTGTTGATTTTTGAGAAGAGAATGATGATGGAAAATGATGAAAGTGGTCAAATTAGAAATCAGAGGTCTATGTAACTCAATTATTTTTTTTCAAAATCTTACTAAGGACGAAAATGGGTATCTGGAAAAGTGATTTTGAAATTCCAAAAGCCTGTGGGAATGCTCTATGTTGTAAATGCGCAGCAACAGATGCGCAGGACAGTGTGATATATGCACAGTAAAATGAAACAAATGCGCGGAAAATTTTGACAGATGTGCACTGATAAATGTAAATGCACAGTAACTTGAAACGTATGCGCAGCAATTTTGGATGTATGCGCAGGTTGTCAAAATTTTGATGATTTTGCTATTTTGATGATGGGGAATTTTTATTTTTTTTGTTCTTCTGATGTTTTCTAGTTTTTGGCAAAGTAAAAATGCATAAACACACACACGCAAGACAAAGATGATTTTAATCTAATTTAATCTAGTATGAATGCACAAACACGCTTACAATCCTAAGGTTGGCAAGGATGATATCTTCTGAATCCCCACTAGGATAATAAAATCTAGCCACACAAATCCACAGCAGACAGCCTAGGAACTTGGAGGCACGGGCTCCTCCTTACAGTGCACTCACTTCTTAGGCACACCAAGTTTTGAATTCAATGGGTCATTACTTCCCAAAGAACTGCTATCTCTACTATGAACAATGAGTAATGTGGGGTGTCTTCACGAGCTTGGGTGACTCCTTGAGCCAGCAGATAGAAGGTTTTTGGCCACTAAAAAAAAGTTGTTAATAAGGACATCCGTTTAAGTGGTTGTGATCAAGTCATTTTCCCAATTAAGGGGGCTCTCCCAATCCTTTCAAAGCAAGGCTTTCACCTCTACTAAGTAGGACTTTAACGCACCACTGAGGTACTGGAGGAGATTTTGGTTGCCACAATGAATTCACACCTGTCTAATGTGAGACTAATCACACTAGCATTTTTTATATACCGATTTGGAAGGGCTTGGCTTTAGCCTGTTACCGGTTGGGTCGTTCCTTGGGGTGAGTACCTCTTTTCCCACCAAAGACCGCCCTCTAAAAATTATAACAATTTCTCTTACACCCAAGGTCCACGAATGGCAAGGGGAGAGGATACGTTGTTATAATTTTGGGATTACAATTATGCTATTAAGAAAAACACAACAAACACGTGAATCTATGCTAAGGAAAACACACAAAGCAAAAACATGTCATATTTTAAGCCCAAATGAGATTTTAGTTTATTTTGCAAACCCCTTGGCAATCTGCAAATAAAAGTGTTAGAAAAATGTTTTTAGCAATGGGGTCTTCAAAAAATTTGCATCCTGCAAAACAGCCTAAAAAATACTACCAGAACGAACAGACACTTGTCAAAATGTTAGTTAAAAACAAATCTAACAAAAAATTGAATTTTTCTATAGAAACTGATAAATGCGCAGAACAGTGTGATATATGCGCAGGAAGTATGGATGTATGCGCAGTAATTAGGTATGTGCAAAATAGTTTAATGAATGCGCAACCTGGTGGAATGTATGTGCAGTTACTATGGATGCGTAGCAAAAATGAATAAATGCACAGGAACAATGGACAAATGCACAACAATTATAACAAAGAGGAAAACAAATGAAAATTTTATGCCAAAGAATGGATGCGCAGCTGAAATGAACAGATGCGCAGGAATCATGGACGAATGCGCAGAAATAACCTATAGAAAATCTTGCACACAAAAAACTAAAAACTGAAAGTGAAAAGCCCAGTTGGGCCCTCCTTCTAGCGCCAAAAATATATGCAAATTAGTTGGATACTATTCTAAATGATGAATTAACTAATAAAAGATTAATAAATCTATCTAATAAGCAAACTACAATGAAGAATGCAATAACAAATGAAACCAAATTAACAATTTACCTTCACCTACAAATGCAGCTTGTCTCCATTGTCCTCCTAGCTTTGATTTCTTGAAGATGTTGAGCTCTCAGATTTTCAAATGAAGCTCTTTCCCAAGATGATTCCAAAGTGTGGAGATAATGAAATGAGTGCACAACTAAAACTTGATTATGAAAATATGGTGGATGAAATGCAAATGATAGGATGATAATATGGATGCTTGAATGCTTGATTGCTTGGATGCTTGAATGCTTGATTGCTTGGATGCTTGATTGCTTGTTCTCAAAAATACCTATTAGCTTTCAAATGGAAAATGAGGCTCCTTTTATAGAGTTTTTGAGGATCTAGGCCTAGGTGGAAGAATCCTACGGTTGAGAATGAAAAGTGGAAGATCCTAGGGCTATAATTGACTTGGTTGAAGGAGTTGAGAGAAAGGGGGATGTAGTTGGAATGTGAGAGAAAGAATAGGGATGATGTTCCTCTCACATTGACATAGAGGAGAAGAAGGTGGAAGGGAAAGACACATGTCAAGTGTCTCACAAAGACCAAGGAGAGAAAGAGGGAGAGACCTTTTCCTCATGAGGACTCTTTGCACAAGTGTCCTATGAGTCACCCTTGACCCTTAGAGGTGGCTTGAGAAGCCCCTTAGGAATAGGGAATGTCTCTTGACTTGGTTGTTGAGAGGACAAGTGGTCATGAGACCAAGTCCCATGAGGCCACATAGCCCTTAAGAATAGGACATGTGTGGGTGAGGATAAATATGAATAAATAATTAATAATAATTATTTATCTTAGCCAAGGTGATGTGTCAGGTGACTAGGTGGATGAAGTGGACTAGAGGATTTAGTCATATTTATGTGATTGTGTATTTAATTAAATCACTTTAATAGACTATTTAGAAGACTTAAGATATAGAATTAGACCATAGTGAATTTATTAAATAAATTGAATAATTTACTTAATAAATAGAAGAAATAATTATTAATTAAATAATAAAATATTTAATTAATTTTTCAAGTCAATAGTAATTAAATAATAAATATTTAATTAATTAATGAAGCCATTTTTAGGTGTATACACATATAAAGTTATTTTATTTTATTTTATTGGGAATTACTTTCAATTTCTTATTGGAGTTGATTTGGGAGTTAACTAGTGAGTTATCTTTAGGGTTGCATGAAAGGGGGGAATTGAATCCCTATTAGGAGAATCGCATTCTTTTTTAGAGATGAGACAGGTTTTGGAGAATTTGTGGAGAGAGCTTGGATTTTGGCATCTTGAGATTCTTGGGTGATTTAGAAGTGTTGAAAATTTGTGAAAGCTTGTTTTGTGCATCTGGATCTTGGTTTTGCATTCCTCGTGGACTCAGATCTGCAGGATTGGTTTCATACTTGGAAGGATCTGGACTTTTCTTCTTCTCAAAGGCTTCTATTTCAGTATTTGCATTGGATCTGAGGTAGGGTTTGAGAATCCTCTTTGTAATTTTTGTCTGTGCAATTTTTAATGATTTATTATGCCTGGTTAATTTCATTTGCCTTAGTAGATCTGGTTTGCTATGTCTGTGAGTTTTAGGTATTAGAAAACCCTTAGATCTATTTTTCTTTGATTTTATTTAGACTTGGCACAGTAAGGTTATGTTGCCCAATTTTCGTGAAATAATTCTCTGTAAAACTCTTAGAAAATGAAAAATCAATGTAGGCTATAGTTTAACTATTGAGCCATGGAAAAAAAATTTTAGTTGTGTGAGAAAAACCAATTTGAGTAGAAAATTTCATTCTGGAAAAGAAATTTTATCCTCTGAATTTAATACACAATCAAAAATTTTAAACCAGTAAAAGACAAAAAAAGGGCCAAAGAGGCCAAACGAATTAAAAGGTTAATTTATGCATTGAAAGGAAAAGACTATGTGATTACCTTTTTAAGAAAAAATCTATTTTTCTTTTATTATTTTCCATTTTCGAAAATGTTCAAAAAAAATTTATTTTTACATTTTAAATAGAGTATGTTTTAATTTTAAATTTTTTAAAAATATATCTATATAAAATATATGTGTGTGGGGGCAGGGGCCACCAACTCCCCCAACCCCCACGGTTCCCCATAGGGCGTCGTAAGCAGCCCAAGGGCTGCAACACGATACCGCTGGGGATACTCATGCTGCAGTCCTTGGACTGTGCACAGGGCCCCAATGGGCCTGTCGTGAGAGTCTCGTACTACACACGGCAGTGAGTGAGGGGCCCACCCCCCCACTTGTTATTAATTAATTTTTTCTATTTAATTATTTATTATTTTTAAAGTTATTTTATATTATATTTAATTTAATTTAATTTGTTAATTAAATTATTTTAAGAATTAATTAAAATTTAGTTTTATTAAAAAAATTTAATAAATATGTTTTTTCTTATAGTTAGTCTAAAACTCATTTTTATATATAGGTTTAAAGGTGTTAAATATTTAACTTAAGTTTTGTTTATTATTGTATAGTTTTTTATTTAAATTATGTTATTTAAATAAATACTTTTTTATATTTCATTTTCTTATAAAAGGGTTATTGGCTATTTATATATTAATATCTATTAATTTATTTTAATAGTATATAATATTATATAATTTGCTTCTCATGATCAAAATGGAATTTGATTTGACTAAACATATCGCTACATTTAAATGCAATTTGTATGTATATTATTTGGGCATATATCTAAACTTAAAGGAATAGGTTTAATTATGTTCATACTGGCAACATGAATTTGACAGGTGTTATGTTTTCATTGTAATTGGACATTTTATTTTGTTGAATCCATAGAATGAATATAGGGAATATTATCTTATTTAAGGCATTGTTGTGATGTTTATGTTAAGATTTTCTTAGTAGATTTATGTGTTTCTATACTTGGATTCGATTATGTTCAAAATGGAATTTAAATGTGTATGGCTCAATTTTAGTTCATTATGATGCAAATGTTTTATCTTTGTTCCTAAAGTGTCTTATGTTGCTTATTGTGTTATCGGGGTACTAGATGACCTAGGGGTAAAAATAGGGGTCGGGGTAAGTGTCAGTTGGACATGATTTCAGTGTTATGTTTTGGTGTGTGTGTGTGTTCCGATCATCACCCTGATTTGACCATATGGGCTCATGTTGTTTTGAATTTTGTTTATGGGTATTTTGTAATCATTTATGGTTCTTGTGTGTGAAACTGAATCTGGGATTACCTGATTGCATACTTATGTAATTTCAAATGTAGGAATTTGATGTTTTACTTATTATACTCTGTTGTTTTCCTTGTATACTCTTTTGTAATCAATTGATTCAACCCAACCCCATGTGAAGTTTGTTCTATGATTCTCTTCTGTGATATTTTGTATAATTGTGCTCTACTTCATATTCTATATAGGGGAATATGGTGTTGACTTTTTATGTCCTATCCATGGGATCGGGAGTATATTCTTTTGTGAACACTTGGAGAGTGTTTTGTGATGTTATGGTTGGAGACTTGTTGCATGTTCATGTTGTCATGTGGAACAGTCCTGAGGGACATTATTATCATCTTGTGATCTATGTGAGATCTATGAGCCTAGGGTAGTTTATTTATATATGTAGTAGGGGGTGGCTTGCAATAAGCGTTGGGGCCCACAAGTGGCTATCAAGATCACTTATTGTAAGTATCTATAATCAAGTGATAACCTAATATAATTAAGGGGTATTTAAATTAACTTAATAAGATATGTTCCCTCTCCCATGCTTGAGTGCTAGAATAGACTAAGATGAGAATTGAGATGATGATTTTTGCCTTGAGAGGTGTGTCTAGCATAGTTAATGGCTTCATCTATATGAGAGGTCATTGATACTATGTATGGTCACTTGAGTGCCGAGATCCAAAGTGATTACCAGGATGAGACTCAAGGGTTATGTTGGTTCCTCAAAATGGACTTTCTACTTTCAAAGAAACCAATACATCTATAGATTTTAAGGATGGGTTAGATCCAAATATTGAGTTCTAAGATGACTGGACCAACTATAGGGACAAGATTCCCTTTGCACTTCTGGCTCTGCAAAACCAAGGAGTGTACTCCTAATCTAGTAGAAACAAGCCTTACTTCAACAATAACAGACTAGATTTAAAGAACAATAGATAAATGATAAGAAAATACTAAATGGGACAGAACTTTATTAATTCATTTATTAATTCTCAATTACCATTAGATGGGACAGAACTTTTTAAGTCACAATAATTTTAAATATTTTGACAGCTTTATATCAAATGTTAGGAATACAAATAAACCTTATTAGGTACTGATTTCTAGCTTCACTCCTGGCCAGTGCCTTATCTATTGGGTAACACCTTCACAGCATAATGAGATATATAGAAAAATATATTGAAATTTGATTAATCTTTATCCTTAGAAAATATTATCACCCTATGGTGATTCTGATCAAAGGACTCCTAAATTCACACTACTTATTCATATCCTAATGCAAACTTCAAAGAATTAGTGTTATATTCAAAGCTTATTTAATCTAATCTTAGATCAAAGCTAAAAAATATCAACAAATACATAGAAGGTAATCCATGCAATGAATCTGATAATTCATAATTCAAAGAACAGTACACAGAGGAGAGATATGAATTGGAATTTTATTCAAATTTATATATCATCTATATGTATACATAATTCTTCAAAATGCAAAAACCATCTAAAAATTGGCTTAAACCAGTAATACTTGCTATTTCTCAAAAATAACCTAATACAGTCTACTGTATCCTAGACTCAGAAACTTGTCAGTAAGAATGTTCAAGTTTCGGTCCCTAAAAAATTATCCTAGTAATCCTTTTATAGAAATAAGGATTGCATACAAGCTTCAGATCTTTCTATAAAAGACAAAAATGTGTCAACCATATAAGACAAAGAAGGTAAATATAACACTTTCTTGTTACAATTTTACAAAGTTGCTTATAGACATGAGCGCCAAAATTTTGCAACAAAACCCAAAGTTAGTTCAACTTCTGCCAGTTGTAACATTCATGCTTGCTTCAACTGCTTCAGATCCTTTGCACTATTTTCTTTGCTTTAGGGAGTTGAAAAAGTGCCATCTATAGCTGCCTCAATGGATTTTTCTTCTTCTTCTGTAATCTCTGAAGAATATGTTGCTTCCCAAGATGTGTAAATATCATCACTTGACCAATGGAAGGACATTACTTCATCTCTTTTGGGTAGCAATTTGTTCCAATCAATAGCCACTTGGTGTACTTCACTCCTTACATTAGTAAAATGTACTCTGACATTTTTTAATATTTCAAGTATTTTCACAAAAGGAGTATTGTCCTCTGTATTCAAAATGGTGTTTATTTTAGTTGATATCTCATCATCAATTTTTTCTAAACACTGCTCTTTGTCCTTTATGGTTCCGTCTACTTTGATAAGACCGGGAAACATTTGAAATTTGTCCTAGAAATACCTTGCCCTTAGGACCCCTACCTTTCTCTTCAAATTGTCCCTATTGATTTCAAACTCAAGTAGGTCTTTAACAAATTCAAATGTATTTGTTAGTTGTGCATCCACAATATGTTGATTCTTAATCACATAAAAGAATGACTTTAATTTATTCTCTCTAGAAACCCACCTATCCAAAATTGGGTTTATAGTGGCCTTTTCTTTCCTAAAAGAAGTCAAGATGTCAGAAAATTGTTTACCCATCTTGTAAGTTTCTTTAGGCTTCACATTTGCAACAAAATGAAAAAAAGTATCCCTTATTCTTTTTTCATAGTTTTGCCTCTCTTTTTGTACTATTTTTTCATCACCCATAGGAGGGGGTAGAGGGGAGAGGGGGTATTCAATTATAGGACTTGAAGAAGAAGGCACAGTAGGGGAAGAAGTAATCTGAAACTGCTCTAATGCTTGGATTGGACCCTGTTCACCTAACCTTTTCTTCAAGTTTGCAATTATTGTATCCTTTTCATATATCCCCTATTTCAACTCCCCATAGGCTTTCAACATTTTTTCTAGCCTCAATGTGAGTTCCTCTTTCTCCTTGGTTTCCTTTTCAACCACCTTTGTTGTGAGCTAGGTTGTTGTCACTACCATTCCTATTGCCTCAATAAATGAAGTCTCAGTGACCCTCTTTACTAGGAGGCTACCTGTTAGATCACCCTTGGTAATCTGCTTTCCTTTGTTATTCTCATTTTTCTTCAGAGGCCACATGACCAGGGCTTGATGATCATCACTTAAAGTGACTCCTTTGATAGTTTGTTCTGCTTCCTCTTTGGTCTTGTGAATTGGTGTTGTCTATTTTCTAACAGGATCCAAGACCACTGCATCAGCAATGTCCCACTCTGAGAGGATAAGAACTCCTGACTTTACTAATTTTCTCCCCTGTTCTGGAGTGATCTTCTCAAATCTCTCAGTCATTTCTTTCCTGACCTCACTCTCTATGACCTTTATTTCTATTTCAAGATTTTCCTCTTTCCTCTTTTCACATGTTTATTGAAACTGATTTATGTGCAATTTCCATAAATATTACATGAAATCCCTAGCCTTCACAAAGGCATCATCTACCAAGAACTCATCACATGCCACCTTGATTATAAGATCCATCTCTTTACCAGCTATTTCTCCCACTGTTAGGTTTGGTTCAGGCTCCTTTGGTGGCTCTCAAAACCCTTCATTTATCTCCTCATAGGTCATAAAGATTTGACCTAAACTCCCCAATTGTTGTATTTTCTTTGCAACCTCTTGATAATCCATTATGTTTAGAGGTGATTAAGAGGGAGAGTATTCCTCTTCAGCATGTAGAGGCCTCTCTTCTAGTTTTTGTTTCTTTGAGGGAGGTGGGGAATCAAGAACATCCTTAATTGGTTGATCCTACGGTGAGTCTGGAATCTCTACAACTTCATCATGTCTTCCCACCTGTTGTGATGTGGAAGGGATATCCTCTGTTCTTTTTTCTTTTTCATGCTTCCTATCTGGTCTTGGTACAACCACATTATATCCAGTCTTCTTTTGGACCATGTATTTACCTGGGGATAATACTTTAGCAAATACAGGCTTGCTTAACACTAACCTAGCCTTCTCTGGCTCATCTTGCATAACTTTCTCCTTCTCCTTCAAGGTCTGGATAATACCCTCAAAGTGACTCATAAGAGTCTCTATTTTCTTCCCAAAAGGAGTGACATCTTTCAGGGGATCATATCCTTTGTCAAAATACTAGACAAAGTCTAGTGTTTTCTTCTACACTAGCCACTTCTCCTTCCTGATTTCTTCTTCCAATATATTAGGGATATTCCTAACGATATCCTTAAGGAAATTAAAAATGTGATCTATAAAGGAGAACTTGGCCTTCTTCTTAAACATCTCATTGTAGAAGCCTTCGGGATCTATTTTCCTAGCAATTGAGGTGGCCATATGATATGGTGACAAGATTTTGTTCATATGAGTCCATCCACCCCTGGTGATTACAAACTAGTGGGCTATTGTGACATTTGGGAATAGAGTTCCTCTGGCCTTCCCTATAAGAGTACTTTCTTATATTTCCCCCAGTTGTCTTATGAATTCTGCAACACCAACCTTGAGGGGTACTTGATATGGTAGTATGAAAGGGGTCCCTTTAAAATCATATAGTCTAATCATAGTGGAGACTGGATAAAAAAATGAAATCACCCCAATTGTGAATAATCTTGAGTCCCTTAGAAAATTGCTTTGGCCTAATAAGTTCAACCAAGGCCACTGGGATTCTTGGGTTCTCAACAAAAAATAGAGCCTTGAGCCTTGCTGCAAAACATCTATCAAAATTAACAAAACTTTTCTCACTCCTATCCCATGTCATGTTGAGGTTCCATAATTGTATAGGCATATCCTCACCATCCTTCTATTTCATTAAGTACATTTCCTTCTCAAAATAACTGGCACCTTTGAATAGGAACATATACATTATGAAAGAATACTAGTAGAAAGGCTTGTATACTTTGCTCTTCTCAATTCCTACCAGTCCCTCATGAATTAAATCAGCAATAAAAGGAGCAAATTCAATTGTAACTGCTAGAAATGGGTGCAAGATTTGGATCATCATATACATCAGATGCACTAGCATTCTTTCTTGAACATCTTCTCCAAAGACTTCGCATAGTGACCAATACATACCCTTTTCCCTTTAGTTAAAATATTCCACTTTGAAAGGTTCCTGTGTACTTGGTCCCATCGTAATCATCCCCCCAATTTTTTTGTAGAATTCCTTCACAGGACCACTCCTGAGATAATCCCTTTGAGCATTATAAACCTATTTCAATTCTTCAAAGCCTATTTTGTCTAGGTCATTGGAAGGTTCACTTAACCTAAAAAATTTCCTGATTTCATCAGCTGAAATGTTTATCAACATGTTTCCCTTTGCATCCCTAATTACCCTAGTAATTGGGTCATAATGTTTTGTAGCTTGAATCATTATATCGGCATCCATGAAATTATTGGTCACAATGAGTTTTCCTTGGTCAAACTATCATATATTACTAGTGGGAGGGAGGGCATTTCTCTGACTAAACCCTACTCTGAATAACCCTAGACCAGTGATACTAGTGGTGCCATCTATGCCAATCTTTGCATCTCTCATATAATTCCACTTGTCATATAAACCATCTGCTACCTTAACCCTGGGTTCTTTTGGTATCAAACCTTTGGCCTTTACTATGTCAGTCGTTGAGTGATCCAACAGCTCTAAGAGGTCCTCATGTAAACCCCTTTTACTGTACTCGAATTCACCAGTCAATTCCTTTCTCACTGCCATTTCAGGCTTTATATTTCTTTACAATTATGCAAGAGAATTATAGTAGAATTTATAAAGATACTAGCAAGGACAAAAATTCAAAAGAAATCAACCAACCTCAGAAAAAAACTCAAGAAATAATAACCATCTCTGCAATTTTCCTCGCCCAAGCTTCTGCAAATTCTATTTCTTTATGTTTCTTAGAATGCATGAATCGATGATATATTGGCATCAAAAACACAATCTCCTAGCAATTTACTCCACACAATCTGGCCATAACTTCTTTGAGAAATATGAACTGTGAGCATTCAATGGTCAAATACATTTTCGCACCATTTTTACTTCAACTTTAAAAAATGGTCATCTATCTTCAATAAAGCACAATCTAAGGATTGTAGCATGATTGCAAAGGATGAAAATATTCCTTGTGAACAATTGACAACTGTCCAATCAAAATAGATCAATGATTGATTGATTCTTGTAGTACCCAAGACCCACTTGACAACTTGGATATACTTCTACTGTTAGATCTCTCATCCAATGGTCGGTGTTATTCCCTTTTATGATTGGACATAAAGTAAGACAACGTGGCTTTAAAATAAGATCAATGACTATCTAATGATCGCAAAGGATGAAAAGATTCCTTGCAAACAAGTGACAACCATCCAAGCGTATGTTTTGTTAGTTTTTAAAAGTAATCGGGCCCATTAGACTGGTGGCAATCAGAAGAATAAGGCCCCACCTGACAAGATCCACATCATCACTTACTACGACCAATAAGGAATGAACACTTGTACACACTTGGTAGTGGATGCACCTATTTGAAGTGCTATGTAATAAATAGAATCAACGATTGTTGCATGATTGCAAAGGATGAAAACATTCCTTGCAAATAAGCGACAACCATCCGATCTTCTGCCAGCTTTCAGTCCTTCAAAACCCTTTGAGAGTGGGCCCAGTTACTCACATGCCATTAGATCTTTAGTATTGGGTAGTCATGATTTTATACAAGCCAAAGGTCCCACCTAAAAGCTGTGTTGACTTATCAACAAGATCAATGACTATCGCATGATGGCAAAGGATGAAAAGATTCCTTGCAAACAAGCAACAACCATTGGATCAAAAGGAGAAAAAAAAAGCCTTAATACAATGTTGAAACCTTAGGGAAACAAGCCAATAAGACCTAGGGAATTTAATAATGTCATCGAGGCTTAGACATAGGGAAAAATTAAATGGTCGGCTTAGGTAAAAGAAACTATTAGGAATATGACCCCGCCCGATGACACCATTAAAACGCATGTGTCTATAAAACTTAAGTGGCTTGCAAAAAGTAATGCTCATTTAGAAAAATAGGAAGTCAACCTAGGGTTCTTCCCATGATGAAAGGAATACTTAGGGTTTTCAAACATGTTTTAAAACTAGGGCTTTTTAGACCTTAAAGAGGAATTTGACAACTTTTCCAAAGTACTTAGGATATTTTTTCTGTAGCAATTTTTTCTCAATTTAATCCTTATTGTCAAACACATCATTTTGTAAAAAACTGTATGAAATTCATGTTTGAAAAATGAAGTGCCAACTGTGGCTCTATCTAGGGATGCATGCCTCTTGTAGGCATGACAAGGATTTAGAATCTCTGGGATAAGCAGACCATCTATTGAAACAAATTAACCTATTCAAACAATCTAAAATAAACACACAACTGGGAAAGAAATCTAACTTACTGTTCATGGATAATGAGAGTGCCTTAAGAAAAGTACAACTTGAGGAATTGTCCATGAACTAGAAATTCCAAGACATATCCAACCAGATCTTTCAAGATGTAAGAGTTAGGTCCCCATTTGATGTCAACTAGATACAGTCCTAGCCAAATTGGATCAAACTTACTATGCTTGCCTTTATCTTCCAACTTAGCATTCCACATCAAAACCAAATCATTAGTATTAAAGTCTCTGATTGTAGTCTTCTTTTCATACAAATTTTTTTATTGGATCTGAGATCTTATATTTTTATCATGTGCATCCCTTCTTGATTCATCCAACTATATTAAATCTTCTAGTCTAATCTTCATTTCATCATCTAAATCATCATCATACAATTGAATGAATTTATACATCTGTAGCAAGTTATTTTGTGGTATCCTTGCATGAATACCATACACCAAGTCAAAAGGAGCACATCCAATGGCCTTCTTGACTATCACTCTATCAGTCCATAGGGCTAATTATAGATTGGAATCCCATGCCCTTTTCTTTGTATCAAGGACTCTCTTCAAGATCTTTATCAAACTTTTATTGCTTGATTCAGCCTGACCATTACCTTGAGGATGATAGGGAGCTAAGTATGAAATGTTAATCCCATATTGCAAACAAAAACTAGTAAATTCTTCATATCTAAAGCACATAGCATTGCCTACAATTATAACCTCAGGGCATCCAAACCTTATCAGTAAATTTTGTATTAGGAAATCAGTAACCACCTTACTAGTGGATGTTTTAGTGGGAATTGCTTCCACCCACTTAGTGAAGTAATCTATAGAAACTAGGATGTATGAATGCCCTCCACTTGACTTGTTTGGGATTTCCCCTATGAAATCTATGCCCCATTTCTGAAAAGGGGCCTCAACTATTATAGGGCTTAGAGGAAAGTTACCACTAAATTTTAGCTTTCCTAAAAACCTCTCATAAGCATCACATTTTTTAACAAATGAATGTGCATCTTTGAAAATACTAGGCCACCAAAAACTAGACCTTAATATCTTATGTGGAGTAGTTTTGGCCATGTAATGGCCACCACACAAACCTTCATGCATTGCTTGCAATAGATTTTCAACTTTATGATGGTCTACACACTTTAGCAAGACACCTTCATTGCTTCTCCACCACAATTCACCTTTAGTAATTACATACTTCATAGCATGCAATTTCACAGTCCTCTTCTTGTGATCATCCATGTCAGGGGAAAGTATTAGTTTCTATAAGTATCCAATGATATCCTCATACCAATCACATAAATCCAAGTCACGAATGTATGGCCTATGTTCTTCTTCAAGAACACAAATGTGGTTAGCATCTAAACTTCTTTGAGCCATAAGTTTTGCTAACCCCAGTCCTCTTACCAGCTTTGTGATCTAGATGTCAATGTTAAACTCTTAGATCCTATTTATCCACCTATAGCTTCTTCCTGAAACCTCTTGTTGAGCTAGGATATCTTTTACAGTAGCATTAGACACATATGCAACTATAGTTGCTCCAACTAGATAACACCTAAAAAAATTTATAGCCTTGACTAATGCATAAGCTTGTTTCTCATTTATATCATATTTCAATTTAGCTGCTTGCAAAATTTTGTTGAAAAAATATATAGCTTGTCCAAAGCCTTATGAGTTCTTTTGCAACAAGACAGTAGCAATGGTATGATAAGAAGTAAAGGAAAATATTTGAATAGGCTTGTTGTAATCTGGTGACCTCAACACATGAGCACTTTTAATGGCTTGCTTGATTTCACAGAAAGCTTTCTTGGCCTCTTCACTCCATTCAACTTTTGCATCCTTCTTTAGCATTTCAGAAATAGGGACACTGATCTCAGCAACATTTGTAACAAATCTTCTGACAAAATTTACCTACCCAAAGAAAGATTTGATTTCCTTCACATTTCTAGGCAATGGTACTTTGTCAATTTCTGCCACCCTTTCAGGATCAATCTTAACTCCATCCTTGGATACAATGTGACCTAAGAGTTTACCCTCCATTACCCCAAAAGCACACTTTCTTGGATTAAGAGAGACTCCATATTCTAGAGCTCTTACAAAGATTTTCTCAAGATGGCCACAATGATGATCCTTTCTTTCTAAATAGGTTGTAAGATCATCCTAGTATACAATAAAAAACTTATTTATAAAATCTATAAATGCTACATCCATGGCTCTGTGAAAGGTAGCCACAGGATTGGTTAGACCAAAATGCATCCTAACATATACATAGGTGCCCCATGGAGTGGTGAAGGTAGTCTTGAATTGCTCTGTTTCCTTGACAACTACCTGGTTATAGCCTGAGAACCCATCCATCATAGACATCAGTTCTAACCCAGTAACTTTATGTAGCATAGCCTCCATGTTTGGTAGCCCATAGTTATCCTTTAAAGAATTTATGTTCAAATTTCTAAAATCTACATAGAGTCTAATATCTCCATTCTTCTTTCTTACTAGGACCAAGTTAGAGACCCATGTTGAATGCCTGATGGGTTGAATGATGCCTACGTCACTAATCTTTTTTAGTTCATCCTACATCTTTGGGGCTAGAGTAGGGCTTACGGGCCTTAGCTTTTGTCTAAAGATTTTTGTGTCCCTTTTTAAAGGGATCTCATGCTGAAATAAATCTTCCTTGTAGGCCTTTAAGTCATCATAGGAGCAAGCAAAAACATGCCTATACTTTCTAAGCAAATTGATTAGTGGTTTTCTTATTTCAAGATTCAAATTTCCCCCAATATATACATTTTTTGGGGCTTCCCCTGTCCCTAGATTTATTTCCTCCAAACTTTTAGGTTTTCTCACAGGCTTTTCTTGAAAGGAACTATCATTATTATCAAATTCTCTTTCAAGCACCACCAAACCTTTTGGGACCTTATTTGATTTAAGCTACAAAACCTTCTTGCCAAGGAGAGTATCCTGATTTCCCAATGTTTTGACATACTTGCCAAAATTAATTTCTCTATCTCCAAAATTTTCCTCACAATGCAAGAACCTTAAAATATCCAGGTCATCATCAAAAACTTACCAATTCTCAAAGTTGTCTAGTATAGATGGCCTTGTTTGAACTTCAATTTTAGATATCCCTACAAAAATGATATCATCTGGCCTTAGAGAAATATTATCAAATAAATTAGCCATCTTGTTGTGGCTTCTATCCATCCAATCAATAAAAAAAGCATCAAAATGTTCTATCTCATCCCAAACAACATTCCTGTATTGTTTTAATCTTTTATTTTTTGATGCATATTTGGACCTCACCTGAGATACAACCAATTTTGAATCTCCGATAACCTTGAGATTTTTTATCTAATGTTTTGAGGATAATTAACCTCAAACCTATCAAGAATACCTCATACTCTATAGTATTATTAGTACAAGTAAACAACAAGGTGAAAGAAAACTTGAAAAAAAAATTCAGCAAGGGAAATCAATAATACACCTGCAACAAACCCGTCCTTAGAACCTGCACCATAAAAATACATGGTCCAAAGGTCACTTTGATTTGAAATATTATTCTTATCCTTAGCCAAAAGTGGAGATTCATTTCTATTTTCATCTTCTCTACTATGTACTTGAAAAGAATTTACATCAGTATCCAGGAAGCAATTCATATTATCAACATTAGTTTCCTCCTCAATCATATGAGTATTTCTAACTTCCCTAGATATTTTAACACTTTCACCAGTAATATTAAATGTAGCATAAGATAAATCACACTGGATACTACCTCCCATGGCTACACTCCATTTTCTTGTCAGCAACATTCCATACTGGGGAGGTATGTCAACAACTAAGACACTCATGGTCAGTTGTTTTCCTAGATAAGAAGCAAGCTTATAAGGTAAGGCCTTGATTGTTCCAATAACCATTACTTCTCTAGAATCCATAGTCTGGCACCTCCCATGAGGAGTGTCAACTTTCAATCCCATTGACCTCATTATTTCAGTAGGCATGATAGTATTAGATGCTCCTGAGTCAATCATGCAGTTTTTCAACATTTTCCCATTTATGATCAATGTTAAGAAAAAAGGGTCAACAGTCCCTAAAGAAGAATTTGCAACATCTATATCGAAGTAAATCTGAGGTATCTTTGAAACAATTTCTTTGGTGTCTTTCCCTTTACTCAGAGATCTACCTTTTACCCCATTACTTACTAGTTCTTGGATATTTGTAGCCAAAACACTATTTATCCAAGTGAGGGCTTTTTCTTTGTGTTCACCTATCCTCATCATTTCCATCAAAGGCACCTTAACTGTTATCTGAGATAAAAAATGGTTCATGTTAATAGGTGTATAATTTAAGATAGACAAATCTTGTTTTCCTTGGGGAACATCTTTATTTTCAAACTGTGTTACAACGCCCAACTTGTTCTCCCCTCTTGGTTCACCTTTATTTTGGGGAATTGGGACACTAGCCATTCGTGTTTTGGCCTTGATCTTAAGCAGATTGTTTGAATCATTTTCCTTCTCTATCCCTTTCTCTTTAAACTTCCTAACATCATCAATAGCTTTATTTTTAACATAAGCATGTTTTGTGTTCTCATTATTCTTTTTAATAAATACACCCGCTGGCTTACCATTCATATTGCCAATAGTTATGTTTCTTAAAACATAATTACTCCTAGCATGTGTCACCTCATCAGAAGGTCTTCTTAGTGTAACAGGTTCTTCAATCTTTTTTGTGTTACTGTTTATGTTGTCAACATCTTCCTCCTCTTCTTCAGAAAAGACTTGTTGATGGTAGGCTTCTCCTCTTCTTTGAGAATTATTCACATCTTGATTCTCACTTTCTTCCTCAGAGTCAAATTCCTCATATAAATTAGCAGAATTCATTGCACGGCCTCTTTTATCATATGATTCTTCCTCATTATCCCCCTCTTTCTCAGTTTCAAGTACACTTTAAGAGATCACACAATAATTAGAATCATGTGGGGATCAGCATGTCATGCACCATGGAACCTCCTTAGTCATGTTGACTGAATGTTTTTTCAAAGGGTCAGGGGTCTTCTCATTAGGGTTGTCCTTTCTTTCTGGGATAGTAGGCTTCCCATCCTTCCATTGTGTATGGTAAGGAAAATTTTGCAACCTAGGCTACCTGTTGAAATTATTTGGAGGCCTATCATTTCCCTAAAACTTATTCTTATTTTCACTAGGCTTTAAATATTTTAAAGCATTCAGGATTTGTTTCAAGTCATCATCCTCCCTAGGTTTTACATTTGCGGGTTTATCTGTTTCCCTTTTTCCAAATTTAGGGGGCTTAGGATCCTCTCTTCTTCCTGTATATAGTCGAATATGGACCTCTAATCCAACTACACATGCAACATAGTCATTACTCACATGATCGAATTACGAGAGAGAGTATGAATTACTTAATCTAAAATCTATGGTGAAGCGACCTGTTGCCTCCTATGTAGATGGGGTGTTTAATTACTCTCAGAACGAGAGCCAACAACCATAAGACTGGTTCTACAATGGAGGATTTGAAAGCATGAAGATTAAACAAAATGAAATTAAGCTAAGATGAATATGCCATTAGAATTGAGAATGAAGATGCAATTATACTAAAAGCTTGAAAGAAATATGAGGTGCAATTTAATCTAAATAGCTTGAAAGAAATATGAGATTAGATTAAGCTATGAGAAAATAGAAAAACTATCTATAATGAAAATGCAATATTAGACTAAATGAAAATTATACTAAAATGCAATAAAAGCTTTGAATTAATGAAATTGAGACACAAAAATACTATCATTTAGTTACTCTCAAAAATTGCTTCTTTGAGTGAAGAAAAGAGGTCCATTAAATAGAAAAGCCTAGGAAGAGAATGAAGGGGTTCTTGATTTGAAACCCCTAACCCTTCATTCCCATTTGAGACAAAAATGCATAAATTACTTATTAAAAGAATGGAAAATGCCACACAAGGTGACCTTTTGAATATTATGAATTGTTAATTCAAAAAAGAGTGTCCATTCAAATAACAAGTAATTATTAATTCCTTTTCATGTATATTAGCCAAATGGGGTGGGTTTAATTTAATTCCAAGTACTTAGGACTTTAGGATTAAATTAATTTATCATAGGGGTAATTTAGCTAATAAAAGTTGAAGACTTTAGGAATTAATTTTAGTATTTGATTAATGCAATTTAAGGTTTTTGCATTCAACATCAAATTGAATTAAGTCAAGTAGGAGAGAGAAAATTGCCTAGGAAACTAGGACTTTGGAGATGTAAAATTGATGAAAATGCACCAAAATTAATTGAATTTATTAGGTGCCAGTTTTAGGGTATTACATTTGCCCCTCTTTGAATTGATGTGTGAATAGTGTGTTGATTCAAAGAATAGCTTGAAGTGACAGATGACAAGAAATTTGGGAGTCTAGGTTAGGTTGCCAAGACACCAAACAGATCAAAACATGATTTTTCAAAGTCTAAGTTAGATTGTAAAGACAACAGTCTTGAGAGAAGATGAGAATCAGGGTTAGGTTGCCCCAATGCCCAAAATGAGATTCAAATGAAAACTTAGGACTATCTCCAGAATCACGGTTAGATTGCCCCAATACAAAGCTTAGCCCTCTGAGACCCAGGTTAGATTGCCCAGATAACGGTCTAAGAGAGATTTCGAGAGCCATCTTCAGAACGAAGCTTGACTCCCAAGAATTAGGGTTAGATTGCCCCAATAACTAAAATATTTTGAGAACCAGCTTTAGAATGAAGCTTGACTCCCAAGAATTAGGTTGCCAAGACATGGAATAGATCAAAGCATGAGTTTCCAAAGTCTAAGTTAGATTGTGAAGACAACAATCTTGAGAGAAGATGAGAATCAGGGTTAGGTTGCCCTAATGCCCAGAATGAGATTCAGATGCAAACTTAGGACTGTCTCTAGAATCAGGGTTAGATTGCCCCAATACAAAGCTTAGCCCTCTGAGACTCAAGTTAGATTACCCAGATAATGGTCTAAGAGAGATTTCAAGAACCATCTCCAGAATGAAGCTTGATTCTCGAGGATCCAAGTTAGGTTGCTCAGATACCTAAGAGATAGATGACTAGATAGCAAGATGCGAGGCACCAAGATGCCCCAAGCAATAAGAACTGATGATTCAGATCAGATTGATTCAAGAATTGATTTGACAAGATTCAAATGATGCAATCATCCTGCCCCCTCAGGAGTGAAATTGAAAGATGACATAAGAGGGATGATTGACAACAAGAGGTTGCAAAGCAGAAGTAATTAGACTAGATTCGAGAAGCTGCAGAAGCAAATCAGAGAAAAGAAGAGGTCTTGTTGACCAAGTTTGACCATGGTTGACCAAATTTGACAAGATTTAACTTTGATGAAAAAGAGAAAAGATCTTGAGAACATGATGCAAAGATGAGGGTCTGGCAGGAAGATGATGCCAGAAGGCTGACTGCACAAACGTCTGATCCCAAAGGGTTTTTTGAATTTAAAATGCAATTGCAAGCTATCTAGAGATGTTAGATTTTGATTTCTATCCCGAAAATGGATTCAGAGCAGTATATTTAGCCAAGGGTGCAATTTTTGCACAAAATAGAGCACTTTTCAAAATTAGGTCAAAAGCTATATAAGGCCTGGAGGGTTCATTTTCAATTCATTATTCACCTTCATCTTCTTGTGATTTTGAACTCTGAGAGAGAAATGGAGGGTCTTCCACTACATACACACTGATTTGAGTGCTCCCAATGACACACATGGCCAGTGGAGTATGATGCACCTGTAAGTAGTCGATAAACCTCCTTGCATTTCAATTCGTACCACTTTTTAGGTCAATTTAGGGTAGATCTAGAAACTTTTAGGTCATGTTCTTCCAATCTCACGCGAGGAAGTAGTTTCCTCATGCCGGCCTAGGTCTCCCTTCATGTGAGGAAGTAGTTTCCTCCTACCAGTTAGGTCTTCTTCACACTCTGTCTGGAAGCTCGTACGAGTTGAAAGGTGGTCCCGTGCAAGATTGTAGTAGTTCACGCAAGGTCGAGTCCTGTCTCGTGCGAGAAAATAATTTTCTCACACGAAAAGCTGCTATAGAGTTTGAAGTCTTTTGCCAAAATTTGTCAAATTTGCATAAAACCAACCAAGTATAGCATTACAGAGCCATGTCTAGGATAGATGTCTTGTTGTATTTATTATCGTTGTGTTGAAAAAGCCATCATATCGAGATATTGATCCAATGTTGTCACTTTCTTTGCAGGTTGAATTCCCTGATGTTGCCTTCTAAATGCACCATCCTGTGATTACCACCCTAGTGCAGAGACTGACAGATTCAGAGAGTGCTCATATTGGGGGACTCAATTTAAATCATGGTCTTCTTGGTGCATTGGTAGAGTGTTTCCATTTGGAGACAAACGCTTTTCACTTTTCGATGGGGGAGATGACTGTGACTCCCAAGGATGTATATAGGATTTTGCAAATACCAGTCCATGGTGCTCGAGTAGAGTACGAGACACAACTGCAGTAGGGTACAGTAGCCTTGAGGATGATCTTCAGGGATGATCTAGTGATGGGCTGGGCCATCTCCTAGGATGATTTGATCAACAAGCACAGTGGCACTCATCCATTTGTCATTTTTCTTGCTATGTTTCTGAGCTGCTACCTTGTTCCAAATCAAGGTTAGTATGGTCTAGAGTGTGGCTGGGGCACGATGTTGCAGAGGATGTTGGAGAGGCCAGCCGTCAGGTTCAGATGGGGTGAGTGTATGTTAGCCCACATGTATCATGAGATGCATGAGATAGTATATCATGGTGTGAGGACAATGGCAACAAGAATCTTCATCCTTCAGATCTGGGCCTGGGAGAATCTCCCCATTTGCAGGCCTATCTATCATGACACATGGTAGTAGCTTGAGCCATATATTTACAAGTATGCAAGTTTGATGACTCAACCTCTATTGGGTAAGATGGAGCAGTGGAGAGGATAGTTGGATGACATGGTAGCTATAGTATGGAGACCTTGGGTGGCTACTGAGCCATGGGATGATGCTTAAAGAGAGCTATCACATATTTTTGTATCTCATCCACTGATTAGATGTAGTGTCACCATCATTGAGAGATTCCTTGTTACACGTGTCCTGCACCAGTTTGGTAGGCAGTAGGACATATCACAGGAGTACTGCCCTTACGCTCGCTTCTCCAATTAGGAGAAGAAGGGGTGGCATGTGAGACTAGATCCAAGGAGGTGTGCTATAGAGGTACGCATTCCAGCAGTGCAATGGGATTACATGGTGGGTGTCACCAATGCAGGGGTGACACCTGCATACAGGGATCAGTTGATTGCACATCCTCATCTAAGGTTCATAGATCCTATTGGTATAGGGGCACAGCAGCAGTAGAGAGTATTGAGACCCCAAGTAGGATAGCTTAGCATCCATGCTAGGATGATGGGCTCAGATGTAGGAGCTGGGAGTAGTGGGGCCTAGCAGAGGTCCACCCGACAGAAAATAGGTGATACATCATAGCAGGCACCACCAGACAATGATATTGATATGCCTGACATTCTGACAGGAGCAGATTCATCACAGTTGTAGGAGGCTCTCAGGAGGAGTCATGAGAGGGTATAAAAGCTCTAGTAGGAGTGTGATGACTACTACACTCAATTCATCAAGGAGGAGACCTAGGTAACTAATAGGGACACCGAGATCAGGCAGCTACGGGAGGAGCTAGCATGATCACAGATTGAGACCAGATATGAGGCTGCTCAGGCAGCATACTACTATGCAGCTTACTATGGGGTCATTCTAGATCTATTAGAGCAAGTACCACCTTTTGTTGATTATTCTAGAGCTTTGTAGGCACCTCCACCAGCACCCCCACAGGAACCACCATAGGCCCCTCCATAGCAGGCACCACAGGCACCTCCTTAGTAGGCACCTCCATAGCGATCGATGCCCCTTCCCCAGAGACCATTTCCACCACCTCCTCCAGGTGGTGCAGGACCTAGTTAGCACTCTTGATATACTGGTACATTGTAGCCCACTTTTGATACTGTGCTCAACTAGCACCTTCTCTTTTGTGCATGACATTAGTCAAGATATATAGATGAGATTGACAATTTGATATCATTGTACTTGTTGTTATATTGCTTTGATATTCATGCTTATGAGATGTTTTTATATACTTAGGTGTATGGATACAAATGTATGAAATGCACATGCTTTATTTTTATGATGATGCAGTGATAGATGGATAGAATGTATGCATATGTGTAATGTATGATTTGAGTTATGCTTATAGTGGATGCACATGTATATGTAGATGCAAATGAATTTATGAATGCAAATAGAAATGAAATGAAAATGCAATGGATATGTAATGTATATGGTACTAATCATCTCATACAGGATTGTCACAATATATGATAGGTACTAATCAAAGAGATTACATGTTGAAGATCGGGAGCGAGGACCAGACACTTGTGCAGCCAAGATGAAACCGGACAAAAGATGAGAACCTTTGATGAATAGAAAGCAATCAAGAGAGTAACAAGATATCATCTCAAATGCAAGCTTAGCATGAACATGAAAGCCTATGCTAAATGCAAGCCTAGAATGAAAATGCAAGCCCTAGGACTTGGTTGTTGGACTCACCATATTTATCATCATCAAGTTCGTTTAAGCACAGGATGATCACAAGATGTCATACAACCCTCACTAACATTGCAATTATGAGAATATGAATATGACATAAGTCTTAATTTTTTGGAATGAGGTGTAAGCATTAAGGCACAAGAAGCCAAAATGACCTAAACACCTATTCTTTTTGATTTAGCAAGTTAACATAAGCATCAAAGCACAATTGCTAGAATGACCTGAATGTTGCTTGTGAACAAACACACCAGACACACAAGAGTTCCTTCTTTTTCCAAAGAGTGCTCGTAGCGACCCTTACATTCACTTAGCAGGATGAGCGTTAGCAATTTTACTTGTAGTAGAAAGAAGTCACTAAAAATAGACAAGGAGAAGAACCAACCTCACCAAAGCATCCATATAAAAGGAGTCAAGGTACGTATGGCCATCCAATACAAGATGAAGGCTCTTACAGATGAACACCCCTCTTAAATAGATTATTTGGATCATTGGAACTAAACCAGCAAACAAAAAGCAAAAGAAAGATCATGCCCCTAGTCTTCACATTTCTCAGTCAAGAAAGACGTCTTAGATTCACTCGAGGAGAAATGATAAAGAAAACAAACAAATAAGCAAAGTAAAAGCTTAGCATGCTTTAGAGGAACACAAGATCAGTTTTTAGTTTTAGTTTACATTTGTGTTTCAAGCAGATTGAAGTCAAATCAGAAGTGAACAACATTCAAAGTCTCAAGGGGATAGCGACAGTAGATAGACGCAGTGAGAACCACTGGTGACCATCGCGAGAGATGAAGTCTCAAGAAGATATCAGAGTGTGAACCAAGTATCAACAGGTGAACGCAGTGAGAACCACTGGTGACTAATATGAGGAAGATTCTCAAAAGAGAGAATAAAGCATGAGTGAAACATCAGCAGGCAGACGCAGTGAGAACCACTGGTGACTAATGTAAGGAAGAGATCCTGAAAGAGAGGGGTTCGAACGAAAGCTAAGTATTAGTAGACAGGCATAGTGAGAACCATTGGTGACTGATACACAAGAGATCCTCAAGGAGAGAAATCTCAAAGTATCTAGGCATCAGCAGGCAGACGCAGCAAGAATCGTTGGTGACTAATGCATGAACAAAACTTCTGAAAATGATAAGACAATGCCCCCTAGGCCAGGAAGATGCCCCCAAGTGTGAAGCAGTTCCAATCCATGAAGAGTCAAGGAAAATCTTGAAGACAACTGAAGACAAGAGCATGAGCTAGCAAACTAAAGCAGGAAACAAACTAAAGAAGGAAAGCGGGAAAGCGAACTAAAGCAGGAAACTACAAGCCAAGTGATGCTAAGATGAGATGTAGCTTCAGAAAACAAGAGGCGCCTGTTTACTAGGTTTTCGCCATCTTGGCAAGATTCTATTTTTTCTACCATGACGCCTATTTACCAAGTTTTCATCAATGATACATTTTTCTTCTTTTTCAATTTTTTTGTACTTTTCTCTTTTTTTTATTTTTTTTATTTTTTGAATATTTCATTTTTTTTGTATTTTTTTTGTATTTTTTTTTTTTTTTGTATTTTTTCCAATTTTCTATTTTTTTTATTATTATCAAGGCACCTGTTTACTAGGTTTTCACCAAGATAATAGATATATCAAAGTGCACGTTTACCAAGTTTTCACTAAGATGATCATTTTTTTAGGACATTTTGCAATATATCATTTTTTTGGATTTTTTCAGGACCAATAAGTATGTACATGAGCATGCCAAGAATGTCTCAACTATAGAACTTCTTCAGATGGAGAGCATTGATAGGCTCTTTGAGTTTCTCTCCTTCAGTGGTGGAGAGTCGATAAGCACCAGACCCAAATGCTACAGTAATGACATACGGACCAAGCTAGTTTGGTTCAAATTTCCCTTTCTGGACTCGCTGCTACTAATTTTTGGGGTTCTCTCTCAGGACGAGATCACCCACTTGGAATTCTCTTTGTCTGACTGATGTAGGTGCATCACAATAGTTTGATAATTCTGGTTGTAATATGGCTTGGTAAGCCATTATTGTGTCTTCATGATGTAATTGGGTGTGAGTTTGGAAGGTTAAATCATAGAAGGTTAAGTGTCATAGATATATTAAATAAGGGATTTGTATAATCGTGAAGTTCAACTCCATGATATATTACTAGTTTAGTAATATGTTTACCCTAATCGGTAATGTGAACCGTTAGAGGGATTAAGGATGTTAGTATGTTAAAAGAAGAATTAGTTGTTAAGTATTTATGTGAGTTAGTTATCAGATTGGGAGATCTTTATCTCTGCAATGAAGTGGAAAAACCAATGAGAGAGAAGTGTAGGAGATGTAACAGGAGAATAGAAGATGGAGTCTTGGAAAAGGAGACCGAACGATGTAATGAAGAATGAAGTAATGGAATAAATTATTAAGTTTGTTGTTATGAACATCGTGTCTTCCTATTTCTCATTGATGTATTAAACCATGGATTCATGTTGATTTTGAAACATTGCTTATGAACTCAGGTTTTAGGATATAATTCAATGTTTCAGTGATTCTCGGTTTTTGAGTTTTCATTGTATTGAATTTGAAAAGTTTATTGAATCGTGTCTCGATAGCTTGATGTTGTTTTGGATCGGGTTCTTTCTTGAAGAAGTTTATTGTTCATATGGATCGGTTTTGTTGATAGAATTTAATGATGTACTGAATTGGGTTTTAACATCCAATATCGCGTAGTCCCGTTTGGTTTGTATCGATTTTCATGATAGTGATGATGAAGGGTTATTGACAGTTACAAATGTTTGAATGAATTGAAATCAGAATAGTTTGAAAGAAACCATTTGTGCATTTTGTATTGGTTGCTACCGAAGTGAAAGGGGGATTACAAAGTTGTTTCTACCGTGCAAAGCTCAAGAGATACCTTTATGACAATCCCAATTGTGGATGTTAATGGTCTAGTGTTTAGTAGGAATTATTTTAAGTGTTAATACTATTTCATGTTCCAATTTGGAATGAGGAGATTGTGTTCATGGATGATGGTCACACATTTGAAGTTGGTTCTTGATAACTGATTCAAGGAATCAAATTGCTATTCAGTGAAGAAAATTGACAAGTGAAGAGCTTATTCGGCCACATAATAGTAGAGAGGAGATGCGACTATAATCATTCCATTGAGACCTGAGAGATGTAACCAAGTGGTAGTTCCATAATAGGGAACATGATAGTTAGATGGACCCGTGAAGATCCATGATTGCAGCACAGGAATGAATAAAGGGATATCAAGAATCCTTAAGTGTGCAGTTGGCATTTGAAGGTTGAAACATTCCAAGTTAGCGGGACTGGTTAGAAATTCTATGCAAGCCATGTGAAGAGCTGGGATATATATTCTTGCAATCATTTCGAAAGAGACCATGATGATAGTCATATTTGAAGGAGTCTGAATTGGAAACACTGGCTGAACAATTTGGAATGGTCTTTGAAGAACAGTTTAGACAAACCCGTGAGTAGAGTGTTTGTAGAGAAGAATAATCTGAAGGATATCAGAGATCCTTGTGTTTTGGTATTCAGCATTTGAGATTAGAGATAGGTATTGGTTCTATGCTTCAAGTAAAAATGGCATGGCAATGAGTTTATAATCTCAGTTCGTGAAGGTACTGGTGGTCCCGCAAAGTATGAAGAAATAGTGAATACAATCAAATGTTGATTATAGAGTTTTGATTGGGCTTATTTACCTTCTATTTCCAAGCTCTACATCAAGTGGTATCAGAGCCCAGCAAAAGGTCTGGGTTTGGGTGAAGAAGATTTAGGATTTGTTAGGTTGAATGTCCTTTGTCGATGCTTGGAGTTGAAATATCCTCCTTGAGTGTTCCAAAGTGGTGGCTGGATATGTAACGAACCCTAGATTGGTGAGAAGAGATAGCTTTGACAAGGAGTGAAAGAGAAATGGTTAAGGCATTAAAGGAGTACCTATATGGTGATAAGAAGGTGAGAGAAGAAAGAAAAAGAAAGAAGAAGGAAGAAGAAGCCAGGAAGCAAGAAGAGGAAAATCTAAAGAATCTTAAAGTAGAGTTGGATAAGAGTATTGCGAAGTGGGAGAGGATAGCATTGCTCTTGGAGCAAGCAGTAGATGAAGATGAAGTTACTGATGAAGAAGAGGTACACATTCCATTTGAAGGGCATGGCCAGTAGATGAATTCTAGTGTAGAGAGTGAGAGTGAACAATAAGAGGTTGTTGTTGAACCTTGTGAGGAAAAGGTTATTGCAGGTGAAGGAGAGTTGGTGACAAGTATGGTTGAAGAAATTATTTGCCCAAATGATGGAAATGTTGACAAAAATGATCAAGGATGGAAGGACATAGTACAAGATTCACATGCGGAGGAGAATATTGTTAGTGTAACAGATGGAGTATTTGTTGATCACTATCATGCCCTAATGATATATAAACAAGATGAATGGAAAATTATGGATCAATTTGATAGGTATTTTTATACAGATGATATGATGATCGAGTCTACTATATTTGTTCCAGGATTCAAAGGAGGCACTGCAATACATACCACAAAGGGTATTCAGCATAAAGATTAGCACTAGTATGTTGAGGGAAGCAGCATCAATTCTATCATTCTTATGATTCCATTATTGCCTTCATACAATTGGAAGACTCAGAAGAAAACCACAGCAATTCAATGGGACTTGAATTTTTGTGTCCCTGGGAGTATAATGCAGGTGCATCACAATAGTTTGATAATTCTAGTTGTAATATGGCTTAGTAAGCCATTATTGTGTCTTCATGATGTAATTGGGTGTGAGTTTGGAAGGTTAAATCATAGAAGGTTAAGTGTCATAGATATATTAAATAAGGGATTTGTATAATCGTGAAGTTCAACTCCATGATATATTACTAGTTTAGTAATATGTTTACCCTAATCGGTAACGTGAACCATTAGAGGGATTAAGGATGTTAGTATGTTAAAAGAAGAATTAGTTGTTAAGTAGTTATGTGAGTTAGTTATCAGATTGGGAGATCTTTATCTCTGCAATGAAGTGGAAAAACCAATGAGAGAGAAGTGTAGGAGATGTAACAGGAGAATAGAAGATGGAGTCTCAGAAAAGGAGACTGAACGATGTAATGAAGAATGAAGTAATGGAATAAATTATTAAGTTTTCTGTTATGAACATCATGTCTTCCTATTTCTCATTGATGTATTAAACCATGGATTCATGTTGATTTCAAAACATTGCTTATGAACTCAGGTTTTAGGATATAATTCAATGTTTCAGTGATTCTCGATTTTTGAGTTTTCATTGTATTGCATTTGAAAAGTTTATTGAATCGTGTCTCGATAACTTGATGTTGTTTTGGATCGGGTTCTTTCTTGAAGAATTTTATTGTTCATATGGATCGGTTTTGTTGACAGAATTTAATGATGTACTGAATTGGGTTTTAACATCCAATCTGGCATAGTCCTATTTGGTTTGTATCGATTTTCATGATAGTGATGATGAAGGGTTATTGACAGTTACAAATTTTTGAATGAATTAAAATCAAAACAGTTTGAAAGAAACCATTTGTGCATTTTGTATTGGTTTCTACCGAAGTGAAAGGGGGATTACAAAGTTGTTTCTATCGTGCAGAGCCCAAGAGATACCTTTGTGACAATCCCGATTGTGGATGTTAATGGTCTGGTGTTTAGCAGGAATTATTTTAAGTGTTAATACTATTTCATGTTCCGATTTGGAATGAGGAGATTGTGTTCATGGATGATGGTCACACATTTGAAGTCGATTCTTGATAACTAATCCAAGGAATCAGATTGCTATTCAGTGAAGAAATTCGACAAGTGAAGAGCTTATTCGGCCACATAATAGCAGAGAGGAGATGTGACTATAATCATTCCATTGAGACCTGAGAGGTGTAACCAGGTGGTAGTTCTGTGACAGGGAACATGATAGTTAGATAGACCTGTGAAGATCCATGATTACAGTGCATGAATGAATAAAGGGATATCGAGAATCCTTAAGTGTGCAGTTGGCATTTGAAGGTTGAAATGTTCCAAGTTAGCGAGACTGGTTATAAATTCTATGCAAGCTATGTGAAGAGCTAGGATATATATTCTTGCAATCATTTTGAAAGAGACCATGATGATAGTCATATTTGAAGGATTCCAAATTGGAAACGCTGGCTGAACAATTTGGAATGGTCTTTGAAGAACAGTTCAGACAAACCCATGAGTAGAGTGTTTGTAGAGAAGAATAATCTGAAGGATATCAGATATCCTTGTGTTTTGGTATTCGGCATTTGAGATTGGAGATAGGTATTCATTCTATGCTTCAAGTAAAAATGGCATGGTGATGAGTATATAATCTCAGTTTGCGAAGGTACTGGCGATCCCGCAAAGTATGAAGAAATAGTGAATATAATCAAATGTTGATTATAGAGTTTTGATTGGGCTTATTTACCTTTTGTTGCCGAGCTCTGCATCACTGACTTTCTTATTATAAGCTTTAGAAATCCTCTTTTGGTATGCTCTTAAATGATCGAACGCCACCTTCTGACATTCATCAAGTTACTCAAGCTCTTGAAGTAAGAATATTCTATTTTTTTCATCAATGATGAGGCCCTTCAGAGAGATTCATAATGTCAAAATCTTGACCTCAATAGGTAATACTACCTCTGCTCCATAAACCAAGGTGAAGGGAGTGGCCCCCGTTGGTGTTCGGATACTTGTCCTGTAGGCCCACAAAGCTGGATTAATTTGGAGATGCCAATCTCTACCAACTTTATGAACTAATTGGTGCAACATTTTTAGAATTGTCTTATTAGAAGCCTCTACTTGTCCATTACCTTGAGGATAATAGATGGATGACCAATGCTAAATAATTCTAAATTTAGTACATAAGTCTGTCAGATCCTTATTTTTGAATTGTCCCCCATTATCAGTGATAATAAATGAGGGTATACCATATCTGCAAATGATATAGTTCAGTATGAATATAGCAATGTTCTTGTCATTAGCTACAACTAGAGGGACTGCCTCAACCCACTTGGTAAAGTAATCAGTAGCTGTGATGATGAACTTGTGCCCTCTTGAAGATGAAGGATGTATCTGACCGACCAAGTTGAAGGCCCATTGCTGAAATGGCTAGAAACTGATGAGAGGACTAAGTTCATGAGCAAGAGCATGATTCAGGTTCCCATGAAATTGGCATTGCTTGCAAGTCTTAGCATAGTGAACAGCTTCTTTTTCCATGTCCATCCAGTAATAACCAGCTCTAATAAGTTTTTGGACTAATGTCAGACCACTAGAATGAGACCCATAGATGCCTTTGTGTACCTCAGCTAGCACATGTTTGGACTCATCAAGTTCTAAGCACCTAAGGAGAGTATCATCTAAACCCCATCTATACAAGTCATTTTCTATGAGGACATACCGTGAAGCAGTACGAATTAGGTGACACTTTTCATTCTGGGTATAGGTGTCTGGAATGATTTGGTCATGAAGGTAGGAAAAGATATGGTGGTAGCGGGATGAATCATGTCCAATGACTGAACAAATCATCCTAGATTCAGGAATATCATAGGTAGGGTAGTGTAATGCCTCCACCAGGAACTCATGTCTGAAGTCATTTTCTGGCATTTGTAACATTGAAACAAGAGTGGCCATTGCATCAGCTACTTTATTGTCTGCCCTTGGAATTTGCTGGAAAGAAATATGTGCAAAATACTATTTAAGATCATCCACCATCCTTTTGTAAGGTATTATCTTGTCATATTTTGTTTGGTAGACATCGTTGACTTGATTGATGATTAACTGTGAGTCTCCAAAGACCTTGAGCTCATCCACATGCCATTCAAGGGCTATCTTCATTCCATTAATGAGAGCTTCATATTCAGCTATGTTGTTCATGCAAGGAAATAACATTTTATATGCTTTTGGCAATGATTATCTTTGAGGTGTAACACACAGAATGCCTACACCGGATCCTTGTTGAGTGAATGATCCATCAAAGAACATGCTCCAAGATTGATGTGTGAGAAGCATGATGGATTCATCTGGGAATTCAATACTCAAAGGCTGATGACCTTTCAAAGGAGCTTCCACCAGCTGATCAGCAATTTCTTGTCCCTTAATAGCTTTTCTTTCCACATACTCAATGTCAAATTCACTAAGTATCATCACCCATTTCGCTAATCTACCCGTGAGGGCAGCCTTGCTTAGTAGGTACTTTAGTGGATCAATTTTTGTAATAAGCCTCATGGTATGAGCTAGCATATAATGCCCCAATTTTTGAGAAGCAAATACCACTGCTAAATAAAGCCTTCTCAATGACAGAGTAATTCATTTCATAGGAACCAGTGTTCTGCTGATATAGTATATGGCTCTTTCTTTATTGTTATGATCTTCTTGAGCTAGGAGAGCACCCAAAGATGTGTTTGTTGCTGAGATGTATAATATAAGTAGCTTCCCATGAATAGGAGGCATCAGAATTGGTGGATTAGCAAGATACTATTTTATTTGAGTAAGTCCCTTCTCACATTCCTCATTCTATTCATAGGTCACATTCTTATGCAAAGTTTTAGTAAATGGTTGTGACTTGTCAGCCAACTGTGAAATGAAGCACCAGATAGATTGTATCCTTCCTTGTAATCCTCTCATTTGACTGATATTCTTGGGTGGAGACATGTCCATAATAGCTTGCACCTTTTCAGGATCAACTTCTATGCCTTTAGCTGAAATGATATAACCCAAGAGTTTCCCAGAAGTAACTGTTACCCTATTTTTTATCATGCAAAATAATATACAAATAGTAAGGGTGCATTTAGGTTCTTTCATTCAACAGTGCTTTTTAGGTTATGTGAATCATCATTTTGTTATTGCATTCAAATCATATTTTTCATTGTACTCTAAGTATTGATCATATTTTAAAATTTTGCCAAATTCATAATTGATCATTACATTGTGCATTCATACTGAATGTAATTTACAAATGCTCTTTTCATACTTCATATTTCTTATCAATAAATAGAGTACAAAGTGCAAAAATAGAAAGAAGAGATAGGGGTATGAGTGAGTCCTCTGCATTGCCTTGAAGTTGTCTACATATCTGGAGCTGGTTGTCGTGTCTAGTGCTAGTACTCCGGGTCTTTGTCTGGGTCTACATCTATCTAGTTTTAAGCTTTTAGGGGTTGTCCTACATTATGGTTAAGAGTTTGTTAGATCCTACTGGATCTAAGCAATGCAAAGAGAATGAAAACATCATAAAAATATCAATTCTTTCATGGCTGCATATATTTCTTATATTCAATGCAAAAAATCAAAATGAGCATGCACATAAGGTGAAAAGTAGTGTTAATTGACAGCAGTACAACATTATGTTAGTGAGCACACCAGTGGTCTGATGGATGCCCAAAATTGACCACTGGGTCATGTTCACTAATATAATGAGTTTTTTTTAATGTTTTTAAGCTTAACAGAGAAATGCATTGTTCAAAATAGACTGGTATTCTTCACAGTAAAAAATCAAAAGAGATGCAGTATACTTTTCATCATGGTGCTCACATAATCAGTGTGATGTTCAGATATTTTTCATGTGTGGAATATATGATTAGAAATCAAGATTAAGGTCACATGAAATCTATTTATGGGTGTCACGAGCCCATGCTCGAACTTCGTAAATAGATTTCATTGTTGGAGCCACAATATATTTTAGCTTGTGTCATATTTGATTCATTACAGAATATCAAATGGTTTGCAGCTTTTCATTATGATACATGTTAAAATTACAGTGCCCAAATTTCATGATTTGGCATTATCATAATTGCAATTCATACTTTTAAAAGGAAAATCATTTGATGCACTTTTTGACTGTCATAAATTCAAGCATATTGCTAAAAAGGATCATATTATGGTGGCTAAATTCAGCCAGTTTGTGGTAAAAACAAATGATTCACGGTGATAACAGATATATGAAGCACACAAGCATTGTAAAGAGGTCATGGCCCCAATAGTGAATAAGTAAACAGGCATACAAAATGAAGACCAATATAAAGATTTGTTGCATATTCAAGCTACAACTTAAGAGAAAATAGGATGACAGAGTGAATATAACCAAAACTAAGCTGTAGTTGAAAAGGTTTTGCAGAGTATTGTTGGACTACAACTGATTTGGAATCTAATTGAAGAATCTGTTATTAAAGATCACTGAGGATTTGTTGATTAGATATGTAATATGATTAAATCAGTATTATGTTGTCATTGATGTCAACTAGTTTGACAGCACTTATCTTGTAAGTTACTATACTGAGACATTTGAAGAAAGGTGAAAGAGATGAATGATGAAGGGCACAACTGCTCTGATACCACTTGATGAAGGGTGCTCCCCTTAATACCACAAACACATAATAGAAATAGAGAATAACAATAATATGCAAGAATAGAAAATTGGCTTCTTATTATCTCCACAAATGTGGAATTACAAACTTTCAGAATTACAATATGCAAAGCCACATGGGAATTCCCTTACAATATTCTATAGGACAAAGCCTTGAATCAATACCCAGAACTATCCTGAACTGCCTAAGACAACACTATAGCCTTCCTTATATAGGCAATTTTCCACCGCTTGGGAAGGTTCTAGAATTTTTAGCCAACAAGGCTGACCAAACTTAGAATTATTTTATTTTTCATTTTATTACATCAAAGTCAACTTAAAACAACTTTTGAAACCCAAACATAAATTTTGAAAGAAAAATTTTTTTTGCCATTTCAGGTGACCCAACTTTTGGAGACCATAAGTCATCACCCATTGACCTGATTGACTATTATAACCCCATTTTGAAAAGGGCAGAAGGAGCTCTACAACACCTAAATCAAGAAAGCTTCATTTAGCTAAAAATTGGACCTCATCCAGGGCCTCTAAAGCTTTCAAAATTGAGTTCAAAGTTTCTGTACCCTATTTCCAAAACTGAAAAGTTTCAATATCTTCAAAACCAGACTTGATCTAGCAATGAAACTTTACAGGCAGGCTGATATGACTAAGATGAACCTCCAACTATGAAATTAGAATATTCTGAGATCGTATGACCAACTTACTAAAAATGGCAAGTTTCCATAAATAGCAGCTCTACACAAGATAGCCCTTATTGAAAAGAAACCAAAAATATTTTTGGGTGATGCAAGATTGCTCTTACACCCAAGATGCTCCTGCATCAAACACCTGGGGTAATTTGAGAAGTGACCCTGTCACGACTCAAGTGTGGAGAGGGAAACCAAGACGGTTAACCTCCTACTTTGTCAGCCATGATGAATCTTCAATAGGTAATCCTTTCCACTTGACCAAATATTCTTCATATGTCCTATTCCTTTTGCTTCTACCAACATAGCTATCTAGTATATCCTCAATCTCCTTATTATCTAAACTAGTTGTTGGAATACTCTATTGTTCTACTGTGATGTCATCTTCAACACCTCCTTCATGATAGTCTGTCAAATCTAAAATATTAAACACTGGTGAAATATTCAGCTCAGTAGGCAATTCTACCTCATATGCATTTCTTGAATCATGCTTCTTCAGTATCTTACATGGCCCAAACTTCTTCATTTTCAGCTTGTTGTATGTACCAACTGGAAATTGCTCCTTTCGCAAATGAACCATGACTTCATCTCCAACCTAAAATTCTTTATGCCTCCTTTTCTCATCTGCCTTAGCCTTATACTGCACATTCATCTTGGTAATATGCTTCCTTACCTCCTCATGGATGTTTTTCAAGTGTTCTGCAAAATCCTCAGCTTCAGCACTACTTATTTCTCCTTTGTCTATCTTTCTTAATTCAGATGCATTTTTAGGACTGCTACCATATACAATCTAGAATGGTGATTTACCAGTGCTCCTGTTAACAGAATTATTGTATGCAAATTCTACCAATGGTAAAATCAAATCCCATTTGGTTGGCTTATCCCCAACCAAACATCTTAGCAAATCCTCCAAACTCCTATTCACCACCTCTGTCTATCCATCAATCTGTGGATGATGTGATGAACTGAACTTCAAATCTATCTTTAACTTCTTCCATAATGTACGCCATAAATATCCAACAAACTTTGTGTCTCGATCTGAAACTATGGTCTTTGGCAAACCATGTAGTCTCACTACTTCTCTGAAAAACAATTCTGCTACATGAACAGCATCATTAGTCTTCTTGTAGGGAATAAAATGTGCCATCTTTGAAAATTTGTCAACCACCACAAAAATTGAATCATATCCCTGCTGAGTCCTCAGTAAACCAAGAACAAATTCCATACTGATATCTTCCTAAGGCTTCTCTGGTATAGGTAATGGCTGATACAACCCTGTATTTTGCTTCACTCCTTTTTCCATCTAAAATACTCTACAACTCTGTACAAACTTCTTCACATCTTGCTACAACTATAGCCAATAATAATTCTCACTAACCAAAGCAAGGGTTTTATAATGACCAAAATGTCTAGCCAATCCTCCGCTATTCTTCTCTTTGATGAGATTCTCCCTCATAGAACTTCATGGAATGCATAACTGACTCCCCCTAAATAGCATATCATCCTGAATGATAAAATCCAATCACTTCATTCTGTCTAGAGTAACAAGTTCTTTACAAGCTTTCCAAGCTTCACCAAAATCAGGATCCTCTGGATACAAATTCTTGAGTTCCTTAAACCCAACCACCTTAATCTGCATCTCTATCAGCAATAGTTGCCTTCTACTAATCACATCTACAACCCTGTTAGACTTTCCACTTCTGTGTTTCAAAACAAATGTATAATTCTGCAAAAACTCAACCCATTTCAAATGCCTCTAATTCAACTTTCCCTAACTATTCAAATATTGCAAAGCTTGATGATCAGTATACAAAACAAACTCCTTAGGAAGCAGATAGTGTCTCCACTTCTTCAATGCTTGAACTATAGCATAAAATTCCTAATCATAAATAGAATATTTTCTCTTAGCATCATTTAACTTCTCACTAAAATAAGCAATAGGTTTACCTTCTTGGCTCATAACAGCTCTTATTTCAGTACCACTAGCATCATAGTCTACTTGAAACACTTTATTAAAATTTGGAAGTGCTAAAACAAGTTGTTCTGTAACTTTCTATTTCAATAGTTTAAAACTCTCATCTGCCCCATTAGTCCACTTGAACTCTTTTCTATCCCCTCTCATTGTTTTAGTCAAGGGTCCACAAATACTGCTAAAATTTCTAATAAATTTTCTTTAAAAGCTAGCCAAACCATGAAAAGATCTTACCTCAGTAGCACTCCTTGGAGTAGGCCATTCAAGGATAGCCTATACTTTCTCTGGATCCATTTTTAGACCTTCTGCTGAAACTACAAATCCCAAATACACTTATTCCTTCTTCACAAAACTGCACTTCTTCAAATTAATCAACAATTTCTCATCTATCAACTTCTCAAACACCACATGAATATGCATCATATGTTCCTCCAATGTCTTGCTAAAGATCAAAATATCATCTAGGTAAAAAATGACAAAATTACCTAGAAATTCTTTCAAAACCTCATTCATGAGTCGCATGAAAGTGCTTGGTGCATTAGTTAGCCCAAAAGGCATGACTAACCACTCATACAGTCCTTTTTTTGTCTTGAAGGCAGTCTTCCATTCATCTCCTTCTCTAATCTAAATATGGTGATATCCACTCTTCAGATCTATCTTTGAGAAATACACAGCCCCACTCAAACAGTCCATAATATCATCCATTCGTGGCAATGAAAATCGGTACTTGATTATGATCTTGTTTATTTCTCTATAATCTATACACATCCTCCATTCTTCATTCTTCTTTGGTGCTAATACCATTGGTACAACATAGGGACTTAGACTCTCTTGAATCAACCCCTTCTGCAATAACTCATGTACTTGTCTATTCAACTTTTCACTTTCTGCTGGTGTCATTCTGTGTGCTGCCTTGTTTGGAAAATTGGCTCCTAGAATCAAATCCATCTGATGACTGATCTTCCTTACCGGTGGTAATCCATCAGGTACATTATCAGATACAATATCCCAAAACTCATTCAACAAATTTGCAACCTCTACAGGTACATCCTCCATTTCCTCTTTACTAGCTTTTGGAATTAAAGCAAAACACACATGCTCATGCCTCATACCATCTAGGAATTTTTTTCCATCAACCAAAGTTATTCTTGAATTACCACATACCTTTTCTTCAGTCTCCTTTAATGGCTTTAGCTTATGTCTCACTCCATCCTTTGTCAGGGAATAGGTATTCACACGACCATCGTGTACAGCACATCTGTCAAACTGCCATGGCCTACCCAACAACATGTGACATGCATCCATAGGTATGATATCACATAGTACCACATCATGGTACCCACCAATCTTGAACTTTACTAGGCACTGTTCACTTACCATGACCTTGTGGTCATCCTGCACCCAGGCAATCCAATATGGATGTGGGTGTTTCTATCTCTTGAGCTTCAACTTTGTCACCATCTCTTCTAAGACCAAATTTTCAGTGCTTCCACTATCAATAATCACATCACAGCATTTACCCTCACACTTGCATCTAGTGCAAAATAGGCTCCTCCTTTGTTCAGGTTCATTCTCACCACTCAGCAGGACTCTTCTGTTAATCAGCGTTTCTCCTCTTTCAACATCTTCAAAATTTGAGGATCTGGCATCTTCATCTACATGTGCCACTCTGGCCTAGCCTTCATTCCTCCTATCCATCCTTCCTTGGCATTGAGGATATTCAAATACCCTATGACCTTCTTCTCCACAGTGAAAACATGTTCCACGGAAACCTCCTCTTCCTGAACCTTGTCCTCTTCCTCTTTGATCTCTATTGTTCTGATCTTGGAAATGATTGGAGTTGTTTCCTCTCTAATTTTGACTGCTACTGGCCTCATCCTTCTTTTTTAGATCTTCATTTCAGCCTCCATATGACCATCCACCAGATCGTCCACTGCGACCTCTTCCATTTTGTCTACTCTCAAACTTCTTGTTCAGCTTTTCCTCTACTTTTAGGGCAAACTGGTATGCCTCTTCAATATTGTTCATTCAAACTAGATTCAGCTCCTCCTAAATGCTTGGCTTCAACCCATTAAGGTAACAGGCAACTTTCTCCTTATCAACTTCTGCATGGCCTGTTCTGATGAGGATTTGATAGAACTCCTCTGTATACTCTTGAACAGATCATCCCGCTTGCTTCAAACTTTGCATTTTCTTTAGTAGGTCAAGCTCATAATCAACAGGGATGAACTGTCACTTCAATTTATCCACCATCTGATCCCATCTTGTGATTTTATCTTTCCCTCTTCTATTTCACTCCAATTGAATCTCTTGCCACCAGATCTTCGCATGACCTTTCAGTCTAGCCTTCGTGGATTTGACCCTATTAGGATCCTCAATATCTTCATACTCAAAATATTCTTCACATTCATTGATCCAGTCGATCAACTCCTCTGGGTTAAGATTTCCTGAAAATGCAGGAACCTCAATCTTAGGTCTTTTTCTGATCTTGGAAATGGCTCAAAAAAGTCTTTCTTCCTCCTGGTTTACAACTTTGACTTCTCCTTCTTGATCTTCTTTTTCGGCTTCATCCTCACTTTCATCTCTAACATTAAGATTCATTCCTCTACAAATCTCTTCTTGTAATGCTCGCACTTGTCTCTAGAGTGCTATAACCTCAAGTGTTACAACACTAGCTCTTCTGCCACATTCCCTTCATGGAGGCATTTTTGCAATGTGCATTGAAACCCTAACCATGGTCCTGGTGCAAATTTCCTCACAGTCGGCAATCTATTTACACAGAAACCCTAACCCATAGTCCTAGTGCAAACTACCTCACAATCGGTGATCTGTTTACACACTCAGGAACTCCTACTCTGATACCAATTGATGAAAGGCACAATTGCTCTGATACCACTTGATGAAGGGTGCTCCCCTTAATACCACAAACACATAATAGAAATAAAGAATAACAACAATATGCAAGAACAGAAAATTGGCTTCTTATTATCTCCACAAATGTGGAATTACAAACTTTCAGAATTACAATATGCAAAGCCACATGGGCATTCCCTTACAATATTCTATAGGACAAAGCCTTGAATCAATACCCAGATCTACTACCCAGAAGTGTCCTGAACTGCCTAAGACAACACTACAACCTTCCTTATATAGGCAATTTTCCACCGCCTGGGAAGGTTCCAGAATTTTTAGCCAACAAGGCCGACCAAACTTAGAATTATTTTATTTTTTATTTTATTACATCAAAGTCAGCTCAAAACAACTTTTGAAATCCAAACATAAATTTTGAAGGAAAATTATTTTCTGCCATTTCAGGTGACCCAACTTTCGGAGACCATAAGTCATCACCCGTTGACCCGATTGACTATTATAACCCCATTTCAGAAAGGGCACAAGGAGCTCTACAACAATTAAATTAAACAAGCTTCATTCAGTCAAAAATTTGACCTCATCTAGGGCCTCTAAAGCCTTCAAAATTGAGTTCAAAGTTTATGTACCCTATTTCCAAAATTGAAAAATTTTAATATCTTCAAAACCAAACTTGATCTAGCAATAAAACTTTACAGGCAGGCTGATATGACTAAGATGAACCTCCAACTATGAAATCAAAACATTCTGAGATCATATGACCAACTTACTAAAAATAGCAAGTTTCCATAAATAGCAGCTCTACACAAGATAGCCCTTATTGAAAAGAAACCAAAAATATTTTTTGGTGATGCAAGATTGCTCTTACACCCAGGATGCTCCTACATCAATGAAGAACAGAGAAATCTACATGGGGAAAGATGTACATGACATATGAGGATAAGGAACACATTGAGTAACTTGTTGATGAGTCTATGACTAGATGATATTGACTTTATTATGTTGCATTCATCTATAATGAAGTATAGAGCTGAAAGACACAAAGCAGTGTTGTCGATAAATGAAGCATTTCTAGTATACACCAATGGAGTGTAGAGTATACCGATTGCAGTATTAACCGAAAAGTGTTCACCGATGCATTTCTTTGTTAACCGAGTGGAACAAAATAAACTACATGATTATTTTAGCCGATAGGATTGATGAGTTGTAAAGTACCTCGATTTCAGTGATAACAGATAATGCTTGTTATGAAGATCGACAGCTAGCAAAATTAAGGGTGAACCCACAATACTGGGTTACACTTTTTCGGAGGAAGGAATTTGTCCCGAAAAGCATTTTCAGAAAAATATTTTTTATCAACTTTCGATAGAAACTAACTTCAACTTTCAAGCGTATGTACTAAACTTACGATCGAAAGTCCTTAGACAAAGGACTTTCGATCATAAGTAACTTTCGATCAAAATTTCCTTAGTAACTTTCAATCAAAAGTTACTAAGGGACTTTCGATCGAAAGTCCCTTAGTAATGACTTTCGATCAAAAGTCATTAGTTAGGGTTTTCTTTGGCAAAAATCCCTTAGTAATGACTTGACTTTTGATCGAAACTAGATGACTTTCGATCGAAAGTCCCTTAGTATGGACTAAATTTTGCATTTTTTGCCAAAGTACTTTTGATAGAAAGTACTTTCGATCGAAAGTACTTTAGTACTTTATATCAAAAGTACTTTCTATCGAAAGTGCCTAAAATGGGAGATGGTTTCAAGTTTTCAAGAAATTCTGAGAATTTCATGGCTTCGAGCCTCAAGCACGTTGATCAAATGGATGAAGAAAAAGATGTC